>LR812525.1:31297679-31357679 GCA_903798195.1 Danio kyathit | reverse complement strand
CGACACATTGGTGTAATTATGTGCTTTTATTAACACTAAAAGAATGCCTATTGAAGGGGAAAAGGAAGAGTAAAAGCTCCCTCTCAGCATCAGCTGACAACACACAGAGAACACCGTCAGCAGACGCCAAACCTTCAGCACAGGAAGATGGAAACAAAACACACCCCACATACAGACCGACACAAACACTGACCTCTCACAACAATACCAGTCCACTTAGTTCACCCAAAAGATTTAAATCCTGTTATTAATTACGCATCCTCATGTTGTTCCAAACCCATGAGACCTTTGTTTATCTTCGGAATACAAATTAAGTTATTTTAGATGAAATCTGAGAGCTCCATCATTCTCCATATGGTCCAGAGTCCAGAAAAATACCAAAAACATCCTCAAAATAGACCATGTGCCTTCAGTAATACTTCTGTGTGCACACAAACAAAAATAAGTTTATTTAATAGTTTCTTTCCCTCAGTGTCAGTATATTGCACAAGTATTGTGCAGTTATGTATATCTTGGATGCCCTTGCATAATTTTTTGGTATTTTTCTGGACTTTGATTGAGCTCGGACCATTGCGGTCTATAGATGATGAGGGAGCTTTCAGATTTGATCAAAAAAAGAAAAATCTTAATTTTAATTTAGAAGACGAACAAAGGTCTTATGGGTTGAGAATGACATAAGGGTGAAATAATTAACAAAAGGATTGTTATTGGTGGGTGAACTAACCCTTTATTGGAGACACATTATTCCCAGTGTCACAGTGTTTAATGTGTGTCCCTTTAAATGCAAATAAGCTGCTGCTTTCCATAAGAGGGTGGAGCTTTTACATGCTACTCTGACTCAAGAAATAACAAAACAAGCAAATCACTTAAAGCCAAAATGACATTCCATTAAATCTAATGATATAGCTCTGGTCTCCTGAATACTATGGAGCCAGATCAGTCTCAAATTTTTTTGTAAATACACAAATTCAATTCGTGAATTCCAAACACAATTCATAAATACACAAATCCAATTCGCAAGTTCAAAACACGATTCATAAATACACAAATTCAATTCGCAAGTTCCAAACACGATTCATAAATACACAAATCTAATTCGTAAATTCAAAACACAATTCATAAATACACAAATCCAATTCGTAAATTCAAAACACGATTCATAAATACACAAATCCAATTCTTAATTCAAACACGATTCATAAATACACAAATCCAATTCTTAAGTTCCAAACATGATTCATAAATACACAAATCCAATTCGTAAATTCAAAACACGATTCAAAAATACACAAATCCAATTCGTAAATTCAAAACACGATTCATAAATACACAAATCCAATTCTTAATTCAAACACGATTCATAAATACACAAATCCAATTCGCAAGTTAAAAACACGATTCATAAATGCACAAATCCAATTCTTAAGTTCCAAACATGATTCATAAATACACAAATCCAATTCGTAAATTCAAAACACGATTCAAAAATACACAAATCCAATTCGTAAATTCAAAACACGATTCATAAATACACAAATCCAATTCTTAAGTTCCAAACACAGTCATAAATACACAAATCCAATTTGCAAGTTCCAAACACGATTCAAAAATACGCAAATCCAATTCGCAAGTGCAAAACACGATTCATAAATACACAAATCCAATTCGTAAATTCAAAACACGATTCAAAAATACACAAATCCAATTCATAAATTCAAAACATGATTCAAAAATACACAAATCCAATTTGTAAATTCAAAACACGATTCAAAAATACACAAATCCAATTTGCAAGTTCCAAACACGATTCATAAATACACAAATCCAATTCGCAAGTTCAAAACACGATTCATAAATACACAAATCCAATTCGCAAGTTCAAAACACCATTCAAAAATACACAAATCCAATTCTTAAGTTTCAAACACGATTCATAAATACACAAATCCAATTTGTAAGTTTAAAAGACGATTCAAAAATGCACAAATCCAATTTGTAAGTTCAAATCAAAACACACAAATTCAATTCATTTGGCAAAAATATTTATAGATATTTAAAAATATTTTAGATTTTTACTTGTGAATTCACGAATTGTGTTGCATTTATGAATTGTGTTTTGAATTTACTAATTGGATTTTGTAAATGTAAATTGTGCTGTGCATTTAAGACTTCATTCATTCATTTGTTCATTTTCTTTTCGGATTAGTCCCTTTATTAATCAGGGGTCGCCACAGCGGAATGACCTGCCAACTTATCTAGATTATGTTTTATACAGCAGATGCCCTTCCAGCCGCAACCCATCACTGGGAAACATCCATACATACTCATTCACACACATACTACACTATGAACAATTTAGCTTACCCAACTCACCAATACCATGGGGAGAACATGCAAACTCCACACAGAAATGCCAACTGACCCAGCCAAGGCTCGAACCAGAACCTTCTTGCTGTGAGGCGATCGTGCTACCCACTGTGCCACCATGACAACACAACGTTATTTTTTTAGCTTTAGCCACATTAGTTATATATAGCATGTTAGTAAGCACGTTAGGAAAGAACATTTGCAAACATTCTCAAAATATGACAAACTCATTCTGGATAAGAAGTTAAGAGTATGAAGCACTGATACTAACCCTTGCTTGTTGTTTTAAACTGGCATTTATACACAGTTTGACCGAAATTATATTTTGTGCAAAATCATAGCACATAACCAAAATTGCTCTGTACATTCACTTCAAAAATGAAACTCAACCACAATGTCCTCATTGCTTGGATGTCAGATGTTTATGCAGACATTATGTTTTGCACAAACACTAAAAATATGTAGCACCTGACAAACCCAACCAGGAACACTTTGGGAAGATTCATGTTTAATATGGGCATGTGTGTGATGACGTCATAAGTATGGACAATATATAAAAGGAAACGGCCTCACCCTGATCTGAGCGGAGTGGCGTCCCAGAGCGCCATCTGTTTCCAATGACGGAGAAATACCAGCATGTGTTTTCTCCCTCTTTATTCCTTTCCTTCACTTCATTATGTCATCTATGCATCCCACTTCAAATCACTTTAAACAGCCTTTTCTCCAGAGGGTCAATGGGGTTAGTTTGGCTAGCGCGGCCCCGCTGATGGTAGACGCTGCAATGACGCCATTATGTGGACAAAAGCATCTTTCACTACTCAAAAGATGACAAATACGTGCTAACACATTGCTGTTAACAATATATATTTAAAATAACAATTCGATTTCATAGCGCTCACACTGTTGCTTATTATATGTGTGATTAGTGTTGTCTTTGTGCTATTTTTTTCAGTTGTTCCTGAGTGGAAAGAAAAGGAAAAGGAAACTAAATGAAAGGAAAGCAAAAGGAAAGCAGAGAAAGAATGCCTTAGAAAACTTTCAATGATGAATAAAAAAAAAGTTCAAAGCAAACTGCATCTGGAAATAAGTACCCATAATCAAACAAAAATAGAAAGCCCATTAATATAAATAAATAAATACAACATAATATTACTGTAAGAGTAACTTTAATTAAAATGTCAATATTAAAAATGTCAAATTATTAGATTTTATTTAAATTTCCTATAATTAAAAAAAAAAAAAAAAAAAAAAAAAAAAAATCAATGCCTACTATAGTATGGTGAGTTGGCAGAAATATTAAAGGTAGCATATACAGCTATTATATAAAGGTAGTGTACACTAAAAAATAGAGATGTTTGTTCAAACTACTTATTTAAAATGATCTGAAACAACACTACTTGAAAAAATTATTTTTTTTAGGTTATTATGGTACAACTTAATTGTATTATGTTCAATCCACTTAAATTTGTGGAAACTAATAAGCTAACTTCATTTCTTTATGTTGTCTTAACACAAATAGAGTATTTTTTAGTGTATACACAGCTAAATTATTAGCCCTCCTCTGAGAATTGTTTTCTTTTTCAAATACTTCCCAAGTGCCCATTTAAATGTTTATTATATTTAATATTCTTCTGGAGTATTTTTTAGTTTGGCATTAAAAAATGTTACGGTCAAAACGATTAAACTCCCTAAGAAATGTATATATTTTTTCAAATGTCTAGAGAACAAACCACTGTTGTTCATTGACTTAACTTGCCTAATGAACCTAGTTCAGCCATTAAATTACACTTAAGGCTGAATATTGGTATCCTCCAAAAAACCTAGTAAAATATTCATTTAAATTGAAATCGAATCACAATCGCGATTTGAAACGTTGCAATTAGCTAATCGCAAGTGGTTGCGATACGGAAAATATATTTATTACTTCATTTTCCCCACCAAAAGCAAATGCGTGATAGTTGTCTGTGTGTGATGGTTTTACTAGCCAATTGAGTGAGCACACTTTCGTTCTGCCCAATCAGATCTGCCTCTTATCAGCCATGTTAGTTTGCGGAGCGTTCAGTATTTTTATAATATTCTTTTTGTTTGTATAACAAGCTACATTATCTCCCTAATTTGAGTTGAACTTGTTTCCAGGAAGGTAAGGTCATTTTATTTGTGTTTACTGTTTGCTCTAGAGAAAAATTTGATTAATTTCTGAATATTTAAAAACAAACTTGAATAAATGTTGGGAGTAAGTTAACGTCTTTTCAGTTTCTTTTTTAAACTAACACTCACTGCATTTTAGCAATAAGAAGCTACGATGCAGATTATTGAGCTGAATCTTGACTACAAAATTAAATCGCAAATCAAATCACAATCGCAATATCTGTCAATAAAAACTGCAATTGGATATTTTCCCCAAATCGTACAGCCCTAGCTGACCTGATCATCAAAGCAGCATCAGCCAATGAAATTAGTCAGCAATCAGCTATTGCCTGAGCTGGGGTATTTGCAGAAAGCGTTCCTGTCACCACCGGCTTGCTTGGATCGGGACTTGTGGAGCTGTGCTTCGGTGGATTTGCTCGTCAGTGTTTGAACTTTCAGCAGTGAAACTTAAACCACACTGAACTAAACTTAACTTCAACTCTGAAATCTGGACTTTACTAGAACTATGTTAAGCTGCTTTGACACAATCTACATTGTGAAAAGCGCTATATAAATAAACATGAATTAAATTGATTGGCTGACGCTTCCATTGCCATTGGTGAATAGGGCGTTAAGCTTGTAGTTGTTACTTCCGCCTAAATAGATTAATGGTTTTATATACGTCACCTCATACTTCAGTTTCTCATCAAATCTTGACCAATCTAATGCTCTCTAGTATCTGACATGCTCCGCCCCCTTCAAGACGCTTCTCATTTGCTTTTCATTTGATGCGCTTGAGCTCAACTGCGCAACTTTTTAAAAAGGGGAGAAGCTACACTATGTCCCACCCTCTCTTAGTGTTTCGGTTTAGATTATGTCAAACATCGAATAAAAATGCATATTTCAAAACACTTCACGGGACCTTTAAAACAGCTATTTTAAAAAAAGTGTAATTAGTCTGCGCCAATAGTCTAGTGTGCCAACATATGCCCACGGCGACCCAAGTTCGATCCCCAATGCTTTCCTGTCTGTCGTCCACTATCCTATTCCAATAAAAACCTTTAAAAAATTATTATTTAAAAAAAATGTGTTAAACAGCACCTAGCAAATATTTGCAAAAGAATTAAATTTCAAAAGAGGGCTAATAATAGAGCCTTCAACTCAAGGTATTTTCCATACTTCCTCATTTTCTCTCTCTCTCTCTAAAGATAAGAGAGACATCTCTCCGTTCTCACACAATTCAGAGCTGACAGCAATAGCATCAAGACACACACACCCAAAATCACACACACGCGCAATCACACACTCTGAACTGGAAGTGGCATGTGGCCACTACCTCTCACCGATATAAAAACTACACCAATTAGTCATACAAAATGTATCAGTACGCACATGCATGCAAAACGTTCAACCCACTCTTGAACATACACAAGCGCCGAACAAATGTCTGTGAAGATTATGAGGAAGACTTGTAATAAGTCCATGCCACTGATAACTGTGTGTGAGAGGCAGAGATAGATGGAGACCGTTGACCTCGTCCTCCTCCGTCACAAACGCCAGCTCAAATCACACTCAAAGAACATCAAACAATGAGCCTGGAGGTGCCAAACACTCTCGCAAACTTCAGAAATGACAAGTACAAAGAAGGTTTTCTGCTGGGATGCCTCATTTATCAAAATGGCACAAAAACACCCACAAACACTCTCATTCAGCTCACTGACAGCGCCACACAAGAGCAAATCTGATATGCTGCAAACACACTCAACTCCTGCTCAACTACACAGACGGCAACTATAGTTTATGAATGATTAAGACAAGCTGCATTTCTGATAATATTATCAGTCAGATCAACCATCAGTGGGATGTTTTGAAAAGCGATACTATTAATTAGAAAGCATGAAATTAATCAAAAGTGATAGTAAAAGCATTGATAGCATTACAGTAGATTTCTATTAGGGTTAGGGGTTTAATAGATCACAGTTGATCTGTGATTCACACAGATCACAACCCACGGTTCGGAACACACGTGACCCGCGGACAGTGTTGGGGAGAATACTTTGTAAATGTATTTAGTTACAGAATACAGAATACCTGCTTTAAAATGTATTTTGTAACGCATTCCGTTACTTTGCTTAATCTTGGTACTGTATTCTAAATACTTGGAATACTCCCCTTGAAAACAGCCTTCAAGTCTATTAAATGTCACACTATGCATTGGTAGCAATTTCTGCATAAAAACAGAGGGCCTCTAATGCTAAACATTATTGACTGACAGGGAAAAATAAATAAAACAGTATAATTATGTTTATTAAATAAAGTTTATTTAATAAAGTGTCAACAAATTCAATTTCTGTTTCTGTAATAAAGATAAAAAAGTGCTTGAACGTAGACAGCATTACACTCTGTAATATACAGTATATGTATATAATATGCATTTTGCTTACCCTTTGTATTTCACAGTCTGCACAGAAAAATATCAGCTATACAAGAAAAGAAAAACTTCAAAATAGTTTATGTAAAACCAAGGTAATATAACAGATTCTATCCAACATTTTAATTTCTCTTATGAAAACTTCTCACTTAAGAACAATATTGCAAATATTAGCAGAATGCAAAATGTGTTTGCTTTACAAAAATGTAAACATCAAAATGAACAAGTTTTGTCAAACATATTAGCCAGTGGCCACCTATCAACAGTACCTAACTACCTATGCTTTCCTAATCAACAGACAAGTAAAGGCGGTTGTAGTGCAGCAATAGAGACATTTCGAAGTGCTTATCTGTCATTCTGTTTCGATGAGGAGTAAAAATGAGTCCTCCATGGCTGAAGATTCGCTCTACAGGATGTAGCGTTGTACTTTATGAAGAGGGCTTTGAGCGTAAACGAAACCTCTGAAAGCGCAAACGTAACATCAAGCAGCGAATTCATGAACAATAACGACAAAAAAGCAGTTTATTTGAAAATCATGGTTGTTGTCCGGTTGTTCGCTGTTTGCGATCGTCCTTTGTGTTGCGTGAGAAAATGAAGGTGTGGTGTGAGAGCGTGAGAACAGGGTCATTTGCGTGAGTCTCACTGAGTTAACGCTGGTGATTGCAGTCGGGAGTGTAGCTTCTGTTTCTATGGTTTTGGCGGCAATTTAGTAATATTATTATGGGCCAGACACGCATCGCCCGAAGTATTCCAATGGTATTAGGAAAGTAACTGTACTCTAAATACCCCGTTTAAAAATAGTAACTGTAACGGAATACAGTTACTCATAAAAAGTATTCTAAATACGTACCGCCGGTACATGCATTCCGTTACTCCCCAACACTGCCCGCGGATCAATACTTTTTTTTTACTTTACTAAATTTGTAACGATCGCAGAGAGATCACCTCTTGTGTCATTAAATCACACATACAGTAAGAAAGCATTCAGGCTTTCCTGTAAAATATAATGATGACAGAAGAAGTTGAGGTGGGTTATTCAGGATGTGGTGGGTTTCTTAGGTTATTAAAGATGTTTTCTGTCACTTCTTGTTTAGCCTGCATTAATGCATTCCATGTAAGCTGCACGATTAATCATTAAAAGATCAGGATCTCAACAAACCACGCAACATAAATTATAAATGATGGTGATTTGCATGTGTTTAATAATCATTCCAATCGCTGCATTTAAATCTAAAAACACAAAAATCAAGTAAGAGATCCAGTCTTTAGTTTACAAACAGTCAAATAACAGAAGTACTGGGATTAAATTGATTTATGATCTGTTACACAACTAATTAGGGTTGTTGCAAAAAATTGTTCAGAAATTGATTCTATGTCGATTCAGAGATTTTTCAAAATGCGTCGCTATTCTTTCTTGAATCGAAGAGTAGTTTTTCAACAGCAGATGGCGCTCTAGGCTGATTTTATTCATACACTCAAACGTTAACAAGGAAGAGCATTTGTAATTTGGCTTCTGGTGATTTTTTTTCCCTCTCGAGATTAATGTAAACACAGCACACTATGAAGTGAACACTCTTGTAATTTGCCTAAAACTTTCCTATTTTTATTATTCATATCCTACAGGATTTTTTGATCCCTCAAATTGCAGAATGTAAACAAAATCAAGCAAATATCGCAATTTTTTTAACACAATTTCTGTTAAATTGCCACAGATTTGCTGCATATTTTTGCAGTCAGACTTAGGACACTAAAACTTAACAAAACTCGCCACATTTTTTCCCCCCACAAACTACTACAGAGACTGATTAATGATTATTTTACATTTAAGTGGTATTTGTAAGGAATGGATGCAAGCAGAGTAAAGGTTGATTTATACTGCTGTGCCAAGCGCACGTGTATGGTCCGGCGCAGCCTTCACGCGGTCGCATAGCCCTCACCATGGCTGATACCGACGCTGATTGCACCTTTAAAAAAATTTTACTACACGTCGTAACGATGCGTAGCGCAAGCTCTGTGATTGGTCGTCTTGGTAGCTGTGCCGAGTGTGGGCGGTGCTGAGAGCCGCAAGCCCAATGGAGCGTTTACAAGTGTCGAGTCCCATGGAGGAGCTCTAGATGTTTTGTGTTTACCTTATGATTAAAGTTGTTACACGTCCGCTGGTTCCCACCTCTGAATGAGTGAGTTTGAGCTACTTGTACATTAAGAAAAAACAAAACACCCGCAAAGAAACTTGATACAGAGGAACATAACATAACCTATTGCCAGCTAGTGCTTCGGAAGTGATATTGCAGAGCAACACAAACAGCACGCAGAAGTATAAATGCATGATAGTTCAACGCAAAAGTATAAACCAGCCTTAAAGTGGTTTGCAAAGTATATAGCGCCACCTGCTGTTAAAACCTAAGCTCAGAGTCCATTCAAGTGAGAATAGCTATGCATTTTGAATATCACAGAATCAATTTCTTGATGATTATTTCACCTCAGCTCTAACTTCTATTATATTATATAGGCTAATACGTATAGCACAAATATTTAGAGTAATAGAAGGATGTGGACACAAAATGACTAGCTTGATGAAGGAAATGTAATGCTACGTGACCTTTCTTTCAAGTGGTTTTATTGACGCGTTTCCATGGTTGAAGGACTGATTGATTACATGAGACATGAAATGTTCAATCATGTATATTATGAGTTTGTTTAAGCAGTAGCAAGGATGAAGGAGTGATCACTTGAGTGGAAACATCTCTAAAGTGGTCTGGCATCCAAAATCCAGTGTCAACATTTTTTTGAATTACCTGATAAATGGACAGAATTTAAAAGGTGGCACTTTGTTTCCCATTAAAAGTAATTAAACAAAGCTTCTTGTGGTAATTAGATGGGAGCTGTGCTATATGTCTTGTGAATTGATCTTGGTTTAGTGATAAAAACGAATTGGTTAATTTAAGATTTCTACAATTAAAAGATTCAAATTAAGGTATACGCATGTACTGTAGTGCTACTAAAATATTTCAAAGGGTTGCATAAATGCAGCTTTGTTGAGAAGACTCTCAAATAAATAAATAACAGCATTTTAAAAATGAGATGTAGGCATATTCTACTGGTTTCTCTTGAATAAAGTTATCCCTCAGACAAAAATCACAATTAAATGAACAATTCATCTCTATGATTATGGAGAAGGATTACAGTGAGAGCTACTGCATAGTTCTGGGTTTTGAGTTTTATGATAAATGTGTTGATGAATACTGAAAAAGGCTACTATGAAGGACTTTTCATTTTCTTTTTATTGTAATATTTGATTTAATTAGCTAATTAGCGCCAAACGCACATTAAAACCTAATAAGTTCACAATACGATCACGTAAAAAGTTATATTAATTTGTTTTTTTTGGCCCAGTCCTACTTTTATTCTGTTCTGCACAGATATGTGAAGTACTATTTAAGTGAAAAATAAGACTATAAACATCACATATTCAAACTTTATGGCTGCCTATGTTATGCTAGCCATTACAGGAAATATCTTTATACACTTCCTTGCACAATGTACAATTTGTGCTAGGGCTGCACAATTAATACATTGAAAACGTATCGTTTTTATCGCGATAACAGTATATGCAATATCAATATCACAGAGAAGTGCAATAAATTTAATCAATTTTAAATGTGTCGAGTATTTATGTGCTGCATAGGTTATCCAAATCTGAACAATCAGATAGGGCCTTTACCATCTCCATCCCCACCTCTACAGTAGGGGCTGTTAGATGAAAATACAGTAGAGCTAAAAATAAATACAGATGCTGGGAGAGGCCAATAAGAATGTGAATTTTTCAGCCATTTGTGTTGTTTTAAAGTCTTTTTTAGATTTAATTAGCTTAGAAAATATATACAGTTGAAGTCAGAATTATTATTGCAACATTCAACAAATATATAGCATATCTCATATTTTCCCAGTACTGTGCAGCCCTAAATTGTGCAATAATGCTTTCATTTTGAATGGTGATGAACATCTTTATTGCATTTCTTACAGTAAATACTTTACGCTTCACAGCAATTAGCAACTCAATTTAGAAAACACTTTATTTCACTCATTATTACTCACTCAGTCCTTCCAAATTCCATTATGTTCTTGTTCAGTCCTATATTAGTTGGGGATTACCATGGCCATTTCAATTCTTTCCTATATCGACCTCCTTATTTCTCATCTCCTTCGCTCTTCTTCAGGTGATAAAGTTGAAGGCAGAATTGCAGTGAGCAGTGTGACCGATGCTCTGTAATGAACAGGTCTTATTAATACTGCATAATCTATAAACAGGCCTGGAGCTGCTGCCGAAACCACATGCAACACACACACATTCACACCTCTGCCTGTTTGTCAACTTGCATATGCATGCACCTGCTAAAAGCCAAAGTCTTTATATAGAAACTCAGAATCACTCACAGGCCACATCACACACACACATACACACACAATCTCTCTAATATGGTCTTCTTCACACAAAATAAATCCCGCAGCACAAAGGGTTAATTATTGTAGTGGGTATGAAGACCGCAATCTGGCTTTTTATCCACTTTTAATGCCAGTTAAGCTGCAAACTCACCTAAATATGCCGTTTCTGGTTACCATAGCAGCCCCATGAGCTTTCTTGTGTTGCCATGAGAACAGAATGAGGAATAAAGTTCAAGACGCCACACACAAAGTACAGAGCGTGAAAAAACACGGAGAAAACAGAGAAACCACAGACTGGAGAGAAGCGGCATCATGAGTGTCAACGAAGAGCCAAAAAGTGGCTTCTTTTGTGCCTGTGCATACAGTACACAGAGAAAGTTATTGTAATAGAAATTATCTCTCTCACACACACACACACACACACATACAAGAGACTACTTGAAATTTAAGATTTACATTTATGTATTTGAGTTTAAATCTGTAAACTACAGAGGCCATTGAATTAATTGTTTTAAATAATAATGGAATAAGTAAAATAGCCATGTTTTCATGCATGTTTATGATCATGTTTAGACTAGTGTTGCAATAGTGAGTTACTAGTAATGTGATACTGTAGGGCTGCACGATTAATCAATTTTATTTTCAATCGATTTTCAAATCACAAAAGTTGCAATTATTTTGATTTTCATCATGGGGAGGGAGGCATGTGCGTGAAAATAAAATGATCCAACTAACATAACTAAAAAAGCAGTCCGTAACAGCGTCACTCATCTGGGAATAACGCCAGAGGCGCGCTGACTGGTAAAATTAAAGGTACAGTACATTCTTGTGCTGTGAAATCTAAAAATGTGTACGTAAAGCATTGTCAGTGCACAGTGAATGTCATGAAATCAATATGAAAAATGTAACAGAATCTAAATATAAAGGTTTTAAAGGTTTTCTATATCTATATTTAAGATTTCAGATATAATTTAATTGAATTTAAAATACTGTAGTTAAAAAGTGGTTTTAAATAAACAGTAACATAGTGTAGCGTACTTTGTGATTATGCTTGGTCTTTCTTTGGTGCTGTTAAAACCACCACAACAAACTTGTAGCTCTTTAATGAAATTATAGTAAATCACATTTAAAAAATAAATGAATAAATAAAAATAATATTTAAAAAAAAAATGCAAATCGCAAATGATCAGATAAAACACAAATAGAATTTCTCTTCAAATTGTGCAGCACTACGTTACTGTAACTGCATTACTTTTGACAGTAACTTATACTGTAACGCTTTACTTTTTAAATATAGTAACTCCGTTATCATTACAAATCGATGCGTTTGTCCGTTACTTGGTAAGTTAATTAATTTTGGCTGCAGTCTAGCCCACATCTTCCTGTTTACAGCGGCGACGTCGTTTATGAGGCGCCAGACTGGACAAAAGCAAAGTGAAAGCAGAGAGACAGGGTGCTGCAAGTGTGCATGTGGGGGTGACCAAATGCGTGATAGGTAGGCCAAGTGTGCATGTGAGGCAGGTCTATTGTGCGAGAAACTATTAACGTTACTATTATTAATTACTATTACAAATACTACTGTTTGTTGTTTTAAATAAATAAGCACACATTTGATAAATGTATGACAAAATTGATTAGTTTAGTAGACACAGTGACACATTTCTGTTATATTTCAGAACACATATTATTTAAATGTATGGTGTCGTATTGCTCAGAAATTTTTTTTTATTTTGTTAAACATATTTTTATAGCTGTTATACAACAGCAGATTTTGCACTTTGAATATACACAACTGACTTTCCATAAGTTGCTGACATACCACATTTAATTTGTGGTTAGTTTGAAAATTGCTCATAGATTTCATGTTTGAGTAGTTGTTATGTTTTTGTTTTGTTTAAAATGCATAACATGTATTGTCATCTATAATAGCAGTTTTTGGGTGCTGAGTTTCACCAAATTAATTCTGAATGATAATTTAGATTAAACAGCAAAAAATCAGTGCAACACACTAGAAAAATGTGGACAAAATATATTTAAAATTTTTTAAATATATTTTTTTTCACATTTTTTTGAGTGCCTTGGACTGATTTATGCTGTTTATTTTGATGCATCCCTTACCCAAAGAGCCCAGACACAATATTAAGTTATTTTTTGTTTGATTTTGGATAATTTAGATTACTTTCATTTATTTATTTCATAAAGGTTTTGTGTTTGTTGTATACTATCACTATTTTCATACTCAAGCTGTAAAGGAACATGCTTAAGGATTAAATACAAACTTTTATGATGCTGAAGCAACTTTAGTTTTTGCTTTTTTTGCTTCTGAATATATTACTCAGCTGGTTTATCACCTTGTGATATTTTCATTTTTGTGCTGCTGGTCTGACTTAAATAAATTAGTGTTTAAAAATGACTTTATTTAATTTTGTCTTGTGATTTAGAATGCAAATGAATTAAAACTGTGAAGCTGATCAACAGTGTATTCTCCATGCAGCACTAAAGTGATGTTATAAGAGCATTAATGGGAGCATTAAAAATGTTCTTTGGAAAAGTAACTCAAAAATGACTTTTAAAAGTAATGCATTAGGCCTGTCACGATATCTATTTTTTGTTGTACGATACATTGCACCAAAATATATTGCGATAACGGTATTACTGTCATTTTAAGACCATTTTATGCCACTCATTATGACAATATCATCAGAATGCTCAAAAAATACATTTTATTCTTAAGAATATTTCATTTAATTATAGTCATTTTAACAATTTAGGCATTGGAGTCAGAATGTAAAAATGCATATCCTAAATAAATAATAATAAGTGTTAAAAAAAAAGTGCAAGGTAAAAAGTGACAGAGGCTGCGATATCTGCTACCAGATCTATTTTCAGTTGTCAGACACCCACATGAAAATATACTATAGTAATTTATAGTAAATACTACAGTGTTTTTTTTAACCATACTGACACTGACACCTCCAATAGAGATAGAGAGGATGCACAATCAGCTAAAATATTGCTACTGTATTATATTATATAATATTGTTTTTGTATGTATGGGTGATATACAGTTGAATTATTAGCCCCCGCTTTGAATTTTTTTTTCTTTTTTAAATATTTCCCAAATGGGGGAAGGACAAGGAAATTTTCACAGTATGTCTGATAATATTTTTTCTTCTGGAGAAAGTCTTAATGTTTTATTTCGGCTAGAATAAAAGCAGTTTTTAACTTTTTAATCACCATTTTAGGGTTAAAATTATTAGCCCCTTCAAGCTAAATTTTGTTTCGATAGTCTACAGAACAAACCATCGTTATACAATAACTTGCCTAATTACCCTAAGTTAACCTAGTTAAGCCTTTAAATGTCACTTTAAGCTGTATAGAAGTGTCTTAAAAAAATATCTAGTCAAATATTATTTACTGTCATCATGACAAAGATAAAATAAATCAGTTATTAAAAATGAGTTATTAAAACTATTATGTTTAGAAATGTGTTGAGAAAATCTTCTCTCCGTTAAACAGAAATTGAGGGAAAAAATAAACAGGGGGGCTAATAATTCTGACTTCAACTGTATATATTGCATCACCAAAAATGATTGAGGTCATGTTCACGTGTTGTGCGAGAAGTCAATATATTGATTATTGTGACAGGCCTATAATGCATTACTTTTTGGTCTAAGTAATCGATAAAGTAACCGAGTTACTTTTTGAATGAAGTAACTAGTTACTGTAACTAGTTACTATTTTTTTTAGTAACTAGCACAACACTGGTTTATACACCACAATGCCAATGTTTTAACTTTAGAATCTTCTGAAATAGATTTAACACACACAAACACACACACACAACTAGGGAAGTTCTTTTTCTCAATGATTAGTATTCAGCAAAAATTGGTACTAAGCCAACGCCCTCTTATTAATTTATAACGTTTTACAATGCTTGTAGGCATTTTGGCAGAAACCACAGACACCAGATTCATTTCTGAAGTGGAAACCTTTATCTCGACTTTTCAAGGTTGCCATATGTCAAGTGTCAGGCTGAATGTTTACTCTCAAGCAGATATATGGTGCTAAAACACACACACACACACACACACACACACACACACACACACACACACACACACACACACACACACACACACACACACACACACACACGGATCGCAGCTCAAACAAGTTTAAACTTTATTTTGCAAAATCCTGGAGGATGATTCTGCCATTTGTATCCTAGTGACTGTCAGGCATTTACAAACAGAGCAGAGCAACATACACAAATACACACCGACAGACGCATCTCTGCTCTGCAGGAATGCAAATATTAGCAATTGTACACAAAAAACACAGACGGATACTGAATAGTTCCTGTACCCTCATGCAAATGTAAAATGCAAAAGACTTACCTTTTGACCTAATGCAATATTATTTCAATTAAATGTGTTCTGTCATGACTTAAGAGAAATAAGAACGATGAAAACTACAGACAAGTAAGATCTCAAAAGATTTCTCAATAGTTACTTTCCATTTCTCAAATCTCTTCATTTGACCTTTAGCCAATCAGACGCCAAGACTGAGTATCACACTGATGACATCATTCTAAAAAAGGAGCCAAGTCCCTACAGATGTGACAATGGAGCCTGTTACAGCATGAGGACATGACAAACTCGACCAGGCACCTTCATTAGCACCAAGGACTGAGAAGAGAGAGAGAGAGAGGGATGGGAAAATCAATCAGGGTCTCAATGTAATTTTGGAAGGGTAAAGAGGGGCTAAATAAAGGCACATTTATCAAAGCGGAGAGAAGGACAGAGACATGCCGAGAGGGACAACCATGGAGTAAACATCAGACTATATTTTTAAAAGCTTTAAAAAAAATTAAATAAATAAAACAAGCGGCCTTGTGCGAGCTCGAAAGTGCATCAATATTAAATACGCAAGCTCCCATCTTCAGCTGTGGTTGCATTAAACTCTCTAACCTCTCTGCTTTACACTTATAAAGGTACACAAGCAGGTTTAGAGTTACAGCAAGCACTTCATATGTATTAGCCTTTAGCAATGCCAGCACCACATGGTGTTCTACAGGTTGTTGTTTTTTTTCCGCTCTACATTTGGAACAATGTAGTTTTGGTTTCTTGCACACATGGTTTATTTTGCTTCATAAGAGTCAATTAATCATCAGGAATCACTGGCATCATTATTGTTTATTTTGTTTTTTAAATGCTGTTGCATTTTATGAAATCACCAATAGGGATTCAACGATTATAAATTTTGGTTGTACGATTATAGTCTGAGGAATAATCAAGGTTTCATGGTTATCATGATTATTACACATTCATTCATTTCAAAACACTACTAGTTTAGAAATCAAATGAAAACTCCTTATATTTTAAAGTGTTATTAATTGCTGCTCAGTAACCAAATAATACAGCACAAAATAATAATAAAAAAACAAACAATAATCCATTTTTCTTTGGACTTAAAAATAAGTGAATTTAAACATTCATTCATTCGTTCATTTTCTTTTCAGCTTAGTCCCTTTATTAATCAGCGGTCGGCATTTCAACATAAGTAATATTTTTACTCTGAAATAAATGACAGAACAAGGAATAAATAAATAAAAATAAGAATAAATTAAAACAATTGTGTCTGTCTAATGTAAATCTAAGCTACATATTAGCTAAGTATTTCCTATTTAAAGAGAACAAATGTAGTCAACGGCTGAATTTGTTTGGTATTTTCATTTTGTATTTTTTTTTCTGTTTGGAGTAGAAATGTGTATATTCCCTAAAAAGTATGAAGCTGATTGGTCCAGTTCTTGTCACGTGACTTGCGTTGCACATGTAGCATTCTTTCAACTAGGTGCGCCTGAAAAATATGAGCATGTTGAGCCACTTCCAATATGCGCATGCAAGCTGCGCGCCTCTATTGGAAATTACGAACTTGCCCATGCAAAAGACGCAATATGCGAACGGCCCTTATAGTTAATAGTCTCAGCCATAGTTAATTTAGTGTGCGTGCATATTAGCCTCGGTGTACAAGCTCGGAAATTTAAACTAGCGCACAGTTGGCATAACTTTGCTTAGCTGCAGCAGTTTTGTTCCGTGCAGAAACGCAGTGTTGAGAAGCTTTACAATTAATTAGCCTTGACGAATTAAAGCGCGGTTAATAGTGAAATTGGTTAAACGTTGCATCACTAATCACCAAGGACCAAGTCTTAAATTAATTATAATAATAAAAATGTGTTTGTTTTTTATCAAATAAAAATTATTTTGAAAATTACAAATTTCATATAGTGCCCATCTTATAATGCAATGCACATAACCAAGCTTCCATTACCAGTGTCATAAATGAACTTTATAATTTGTTTCTGACTAGTTTAGATAACACAAATTATCAATGCTTTTTTATACACAATATTAGATTAATAATTATTAATAGATTTAGAGGCCAATAAACACACACCATTATGAGGTCACATGACAATGTCACGTTCTACTGTTTCTGTTTGTTTAAGGCATACCCACTACACCTAACTAAAAAAAGGATAATAAAATCAGAAAGGCATGAAAAGCTGTTAGAAAATGGATTAACAAAAGCAAACAGAAATAGACAGCCTGTCTTTAAACATAATATCTGATTTATTGCTCAATTTAACCCTTTATAGGGCGCTCATTGGAAAAACTCTGTGGAAAATCTTTGGAGTAGGGGCTATTATGACTTTTGGAAATTTGACTTAAAAAAAATTAAAACAATATCGTATCTGGGGCACAGCGGCACAGTGGCTAGCACTGTCACCTCACAGCAAAAAGAAGATTACTGGTTTGAGTCCCAGTAATGTGTGGAGTTTGCATGTTCTCCCAGTGTTGGCGTGGGTTTCCTCCGGGTGCTCCAGTTTCCCCCCACAGTCCAAAGACATGCGCTATAGGTGAATTGGATGAACTAAATTTGCCCTAGTGTATGAGTGTGTGTGAATGTGAGCGAGTGCGTGCGTGTTTGCCAGTACTGGGTTGCAGCCGGAAGAGCATCCGCTGCGTAAAACATATGCCGAAATAGTTGGCGGTTCATTCCGCTGTGGCGATCCCTGATAAATAAGGGACTAAGCAAAAGGAAAATAAATGAATGAATGATATTGTAATCAATGTTGATGAACTTGCCACATATGGTTCTTCACCTGATGAAGGGTCAACAGTAAGTAAACCATTTACAATATGTAGTTGTCAATTAGAAAAATTATGATTTAATAACTTGAATCTGATTCTTTTATTTCTAAGTTGCACTCCATGTCCTCTACCATATTTCAGTTGAAGCGGGAGAAAGTATTGTACCTTAAAAAAAAATTATAAAAATGACACATTCACCTTACATAATGCTCCCTGGTTTGGTGACTAATGCTGTAATTGTAAGCAAGTAAATAATGAAGTGTCTAGTGTAATCAGGATACCGCAGGCTATAAACACTGCAGGGCCCAGCTGCTGTTTACGAACATGATTATAGATAGGTTTACAGCATTTGACTGTGCAAAAAAAAAAAACTTGCATCCATGTATGCATTTCCCACATTGTCAATTTTCTGCTCGGCCAGAGGCTAAACCCAAGACTTAATACCAAATCACCCACTGAATTCTGCCTATTGTTTCGGCAGATTACAGCGTGCGTCACTGTCAAGGATTGTGCATTTTTACCAATGAGCAGCGAGCCATTAGAAACGCACTCGGCCAATAAACACCACCACAAACTCGCATGAGGTACGTCAGGTCATTTACATCAGACTGGTATTTTAATATGGGTCACGACCAAACGGGCTAATTCGACATGGAATGCTGGCGTCACAAAAACAACATTGTTCAGGACGCAGATATGTTTACCTATTTATTTGCAGCTAAAAGCTTGCACATCAAAAATTGACAAAAGTAGGAAGTGTTCAATTGCACCGTTCCTGTTTTTAGTCTATTCATGAGCTTTCATAATCCACTTTATGTCGAGGCCAAATCAGCTTATGAGTGTTTTTAAACACGCTTTCTGAACACGTTTGGTCTCTCGGGTGCCACTGAAAGTTATTACGGAAGCTCCATCAGGACGCACGAGCGCTAAAGTGAGAAATCAGGGTGCCGGAGGACGCTGACAGCACAGCACACTGGTAATTGCTGAGCGGGGAAGATCTACTTCAGCTTTCGGGATCAGAAAAAGGCTCATGCGTCAGCGACTGCGTGTGCGGTAGTGCTTGTGCTCAAAAGCATGACATGGAGCCAAAGAGTCAACGTCCACAGTGTCTCTCTATGTGGAGCATCTGGAGGTGAAGAGAGAAAAAAAAGAAAAGAAAATGAAGACACAGAGAGAGAGAGAGAGAGAGAGAGCGAGAGAGAGAGAGCGAGAGAGAGAGCGAGAGAGGGAGGGAGGAAGAAACAAGACGATGGCTTTCGCGTTTACTGATGGAATTAACGATTGACTGAGTAACGATTTACTGGTGCAAGTACAAGGCCAGTAAAAAGAGAATGAGCACTTAATAAATAAATGATTGGTCAGGCCGCTATTAAACTAGAAATACCTCATAATATACTGCAGTTCAATGTCAGATTACTGCAGAACAGACTGTGGTGTGCAAACACGTATATTACTGTACATCAAGCGACATCTTTCCATTGTAACTGATTTAATCATGCTATTTGTGGAGTACAGAACAATCTTATTTGCACAAACATGAATGAGTATGAATGAGTCTTCTATGGCCCCTTGAAGTCCATTTTTATTATTACTTACAACCCTGGTTATGCCACAAGATTTTAAAAAACTAAGTAAAAAGACTAAACCGAAAGGCTTCAGCTAAATTCTGACCTTTTTTCTGACCTTGCAATTTCAAGTTTATGCCTTTAACTACCCCACCAAGAAAAAATATTTTGGATTGCATTTCTTAACTCCTCATGTCGCTAGTTAACTCACTCAATGCATTTTTTTCAAAACATCCCATAATTTCTAAAATATCAGCCTCTACCAAATGGCTGATATATTAGTTTATGGCAAAAGTCCCAGAATTAACACAAATACAAAAAAAAAAAAATAAATTA
Organism: Danio kyathit; assembly: GCA_903798195.1. NCBI lineage: Eukaryota > Metazoa > Chordata > Actinopteri > Cypriniformes > Danionidae > Danio > Danio kyathit. The sequence continues at coordinate 31,337,253 of LR812525.1, read as the reverse complement.
TAAAATATGAAGTGCAAGACCAACTTATTTAAAAATATAATCAAAATAAAACATTTTTGAATACTAAATAATCTTTATTTTTTTTTAAATATGTCATAAAATATTTCAGATTCTCATTTAAAATGTTTTTTTTTTTTTTTTTACAATAAAACCAGGATTATGTTTGTTTGATTTTTTGTAATCAACAATGCTGTGTGTGTAAACAGTTATTTAAAACAGTCATCTTTAAATGACCTTAACAGTCATTAATTAAAACAGTCAAAATATGGTCAACAGTTTGATAGAGCAGGAAGTTAAAGGGTAATTCTAATGTCTTTTCTTGAAATTTCTTGTTGATACCCTGAAATGCTTTAGAAATTCTTTATAAGTTGTAAGCCTAAATCCCACAATTCTGAGTATTCTGACCTTTTCGCTAACAATTCTGAGTTCCTAATTTGCAGTTCTGACTGTTTTTTTTTTTGTAGAATCCTCAGAATTGTAAGATACTGTGAAACAAATCTGAACTGCAAAATATAAACACTGCTATTTTTACTAAATACAGCTCGGCATATATAAGTACACCCTTCCCAAATCTCTTTTAAATGCAAATTTTTAATAGGAAGCTGTACAATATTATATTTGTGCATATACATTAGATTAATCAGTACTGAAGCCAAATCTGGAGCTTATCTAACAAAATGACTTATGATAACGGTCCAAAAACAAGTACACTTAAATGTATATGATATGGAAAAATATTATTACTAATTTAAAAAAAAGAGGAAAATCAAGAGAAGCAAAAAAAAAGAAAAATTTTGTAGGTTGTAATTTATTCTTGCAATATTTTGCTTGAATTTAATTGTATTATCCTTCAATTTCTAAATGTTTGGTGACTAAAATATTATTTGAATAAATATATCTGTTTAATAAATCTGTTTTGTTCAAATCCACCAAAATACATTGCCTATATTCACTGAGAAATGGATACAAATATTCATTTTTAAAATGAGGTGTACTCAATTATGCCGAGCACTGTAATTCTTACTTTTTTCCTTACAATTCTGAGTTTATTTCTCATAATTTTACAGTTTTATCTTGCAATTTGTGTCTCTCACAATTGAACACCATTTGTTCTTGCTTTCTTTTTCAGAATTGTCAGATACAACTTAAAAATATATATCAGACTTGCAAAATGTTGACTTCATACCGCAAATCTGAGAAGAAAGGTTTGAATTGTGTGGAAAAACTCCTCACATTCCCAGAATAATAATTCACCTTGGTTCCCTCAAGTTTTTCCTACAGGGTTTTATGACGAGGATTTTCAGTTAATGAGTAATATAAGGTCTGTGGTAAACATCACTTGACTATACTTGAACATTGTTCTACAACATAAACGATATAAACAGACACCCCAAACGTTCTTATAAAGTGTCATTTTTCCAAACATTAATTTTATAAAATAAACTTTATGTGTGATACAGTGCTCAGCATAATTGAGTACAGCCCATTTAAAAAATGAATATTTTTCTCCATTTCTCAGTGAATATAGTCAATGTATTTTGGTGCATTTAAACAAAAGATTTATTAAACAAATTAATTTATTAAAATAATATTTTAATCACTAAACATTTTTGAAAGATAATACAATTAAATTCAAGCAAAATACTGCAAAAATAAAACAACCTGACAAATCTCAACTAAAAATTTTTTTTTTTTTTTTTTTTTGCTTCTCTTGATTTTTCTATAACATAAATTTGGGTGTACTAGTTTTTGGACCATTATCGTAAGTTATTTAGTCAGTTAAGCTCCAGATTTGGCTTAAGTATTGAATAATCTAATCTATATGCACATATATAATATTGTATAGCTTCCTTGAATTTAAAAGATAGATTTGTGAGGGGTGTACTTACATATGCTGAACACTGTACATGTTGTACATTCAAATTTTAAAGTATCATCAAGTCGTGTTTAGAATGTCATGGCGTTGCTCATAAACTGAAGAAAAAAAATCTTTGTAAAACCCTACAGGGAAATCTTGAGGGAATCAATTGTGAATGACTCTTCTGAGTTCTGACGTCATTCCTCCACAAATCTATTCCGCTAACATATGCAAACACTACCTTCAAAGCCTTAGAGCGAACTGGTGGCAAATAACCATGCAAAACTGTAAAAGTGCATTGATGTTTCCTCTGAAGTACTTAGAATCTGAATGTATTGAAGAAGTAAACAGGATATGTATGGCTCTTAAATAGAATAGTATGTTGATGAATATTACAGAATGTTTTGATGTTCTTTTGTGATTGTGGCAATTCATTATAAAAGTTAATACAAATACAGTGTACCTGTTACTGGGAGTAGTATAATCTGTACTTCACATCAAGGACCACGATAGAAATAAGTTTTGTTTTTGAAACTTTATTATGTATATCCTTGATGAATTAAGTGTATTCCCCTGTTTTTTGTCAAATAAAATGAATGAATCTGTATTGAGTGAAAATATAGTATTTGGGAAAAACATTTAAAAAGCAAACTATTTGACATTTGTTACATTCATTCATTCATTTTCTTTTCGGCTTAGTCCCTTTATTAATCAGGGGTCCCCACAGCGGAATGAACCGCCAACTTATCCAGCATATGTTTTACGCAGCGGATGCCCTTTCACTTACACTGGGAAACACCCATACACTCAGGAAAGTGTGGGGAGCAAAGATTGGGGAAAGATCGGCAAAGGACCTCGAGCCAGGAATCGAACTCAGGTCACTGTGAGCACCTCTGTGCAGTGTCGATGCACTAACCACTAGGCTATTGACACCGATGTCAAACTACTTGATAAATATAAATATATTTTTAGTTTGAACTAAAAGGATCAAAAGTTACAAAACACATAAAATGTAAAAAATAATAATAATAATAATTATTAAAATAATAATAAAAATTTAAAATAATAATCAATGTATTACTTAACCACTACTGTATGCTACACCGTTATCACTACATTTCATGTTGAATTTAGGCATAATAGTCCCATTACTTAAAAAATAAACTGTTCTTTTTAATTTTGCATTTGAAAGACTTTTTTTTGTGAAAACTTTTTGATTGTACGATTAATTCATGAAAAACAAAAGTCAAATTGCAAAACCCTTATATTTTTAAAAACACAAACTGGATGAGACACTTTATTTCTGTTGGCAATATTACAACATCTTTTCACATTGGGTATGAGTGAGTGAAGCAATCAAGATCAAAAGACATCGCTCAGTGAAATAATTTCTGTCTTTCACAAAAAAGTGAGCTCTGCAAGAATGAAAATGAAACAACATTTTTTTATTTTTCAGTTCAGTCTCTTAAATGTCTTAAGATGAGAGATAAAAGTTTGAAAGAGGAAGGATATCAGATAGAGTTAAAGATATGAGGAAAGAGCTAGTGACACAAAATGTTGACATAGCATCGTGTCATTTCACTTTGTGAAAGACAGTAAACTCTGTTAGCGGAAATTTTCTAAGTGTGGTTTATGATCAGATCACAGACCCTCTGCTAAACCGCTCTGAAAATTTCTGTCAGGTTAACCATTCCCTCACATTGTGGACAATCACCACAGTCTTTGCCGTAACCAAAAAACATTCTTATCTGTGAGGACAAAAATTACCTTGCCACACCTGCCAAGAGTGTGTGAACTCGAAAAGTGTTGCACAAGCTATAAAAAGGAAAAAAGAAAGAAAGAAAATGAGATGACAGATACTGCAGCTCCCTAAACGACAGGACTCACTCTGGGTGAAAGGTAAAATAGAAAGGAAAAAAAACAGCCAATATAACGTGTCAGCTAATAAACACACTCCATTCTGTTGCCGTATCACGTTGAGGAAGAAGGGTTGCAGTGCTTTAGCAGAATCATCACATATATTCTCATGCCGGTTTCCTCTCTCTCCAGCCTGAGGAAACCCGACCCTCTTCCACAATAACTCTATATAGGCATATCAGCATAAACAGATTAATTAGTCAGGAAAGACGTATACAATAAACCCAGGTCTCAAATATTATAACCAATCAAAGTCAACAGAATAATTTAAGGCTGAGGGTCCTTTTCAGAATTACACACAAATATAAAAATTTAGCAGTTTAACCACAATAATATCATAATTATTAATATCATTAAACAATTTTAAAAAATCTAAAAAGAAGCACTCATGTGATAAATGGTGTATTAACAGCTCTAACCTAAATGGCCAGTTAAAAAAGACTTCAAACAAGGATTATTATAGCAGTAATAACTAACAGACAAGAAGTAAAAGTTTACTTTTTTTACTGAAGGGTGCAAAGCTAGATCTTGAAAAATGCTAATGTTAGCCTGATAGCACTGAAAGTAGAACTGCACGAAAAATCGAAAAAAGATTTCGATTTTGATTCAACCCTACACACGATCCAATTCTGCTTTTCTACGATTTGGCCCATTATATTACCAAGGTCAGGAGAGAAGCATACAGGCGGTCGCACAAGTCTTCACATTTGGGATATGCGCATAAAAAAACGGTCGATGGAAACGCCAAAGTGCGCATACATTTTGAAAATGCACATAAAAAACATGTGCATAACTGAGTAGGACAAACATTTTATTTGATAACAAAATATACACATAAACTACAATGGAAACACTTTTATGGAATAAATTCCAGTATGCGCATTTAAAAAAAAAAGTCATGTGATTTTGGGATAAGAGATCATGTGATCATAAAAATGTGTGTGAATGAACAAACCAGCAGACTGAGCACACTGTAAAACATCTGAAATGTTGTTTTGGTCATTCTAAAACGCTTTAACCATCTCAGTATTAGTGTATATTATTAATGACCTCCAGAATCAACAGTGTCTGTGCTCACGCATTCAAACGCCACAGCGCATTCACTGTGTGTCAGGATTGCCTTCTGAGGCGCAAGTCATTTATTAAATAAAGAAAATATTCACGCAGCTTCTCGTACCACAGCAAATTCCATCTTTACTGTTGATATTTAGCACCAGTTAATCAGGAAGTGACGACTTTGTTCTGTTTGACTCTTTGGATGGAAACACTGCTCACACGTCTATTATGCGATATTCCCGTTTTGTGCATAAAGTTAATTCGCATTTTTGGATGGAAACATAGCTAGTTTTATATACGTTGCTCAGCAACATGGACAACTCTAAATGGTATTAAAAGTTTCACATACTGTATCTATAAGGTACAATTCACCCCAAAATGTCATTTCGGTCTTAATGTTATAACGTACGTTACACATGAGCTTGTTTACTATCAAAAGCCTGCCAATGATGACTAATTTAGTGATCAGAATCTGCATAGGCTGTGAATAACAGGTAATAAAGTTGTAAATAACGTTCAGTTTGTTGCACAGAGCGATTGTTTGGGAGCCTTGCGGGAAATATGATTTGCATGTGTGTGTTTTTTTTGTGATGGCAGCCATGGCAGTGAGCGCGCTTGGCAGTGAAAGTGAAACTGAAAGCGTGCACATCATTTAAATGATCATCAAAAAAAAGGTCTAATAATGTTGTCAATGACAGATTGCAAGCACATGTCTCAAACACAATAATTCAACTTGAGAATTATGAATAGTTGTATTCTGATATCATCACTTCACTGTGCATTAATAAACAGGACAAGTCTGTTCAAGTCCACTATTCCAAGTCTGTACAAAATGTAGCATTTTAACCAACAGTAGACCTACACACAGGCCTAATGTTATTATTGTTGTTTTACCATATGTTTGAGAATTAACAAGAATAATAGCCTACTCATATTAACCTTTATTTTACATCTGCAGAATCATGAGAAAATCGTGATCTTGATTTTGTGCAAAAAAATTGTGATTCTTATTTTAACCAGAATCGTGCAGCCCTAACTGAAAGCCTACAATCCACCCTGCAAAGCCATGACTCCAGAGCAAAACTGTGCTGAGGTGCGGCCCTCAAGGAATTGAGTTTGAGACCTATGGCATACAGGGTGCAGAGGTTTGCAATTACATATTTGGACGAGCAGGTAGACAGGCTATTGTATTGTTCAAACCTAATGTTTTGATTGTACAAATTTTTCTCTTTCACTGAATATTGCAATACATTTGGAACCCTTAATTTAATGATAGCTGGATGTGAAGAAACTACCAACAGGCATAGCAAAAACCGTTTCTGAAGACAATCCCCTATGGCACCTATAATTAAAATACATATAGGCTGCATAGGACTGAAACATTTTTTTTCTGCAAAAATGACTGGCTTGAGGAACATTATAATGCTTATTGCATGACTACATGCCACAAAACTAAACAATTAGACACAAAACATTGATCTGAGCTGCACTGATTTACTAGGCCTTTAGTTTAATGTAAAAATTGCAAGAAAATGTTCTTAGAAAACGGCAAGATGTAGCCTTCACTAAACTTATATATTAAATAATAATAATAATAATTATAATAATTATTATATATATATATATATATATATATATATATATATATATATATATTTATTTATTTATATATACTGTATATGAGGCGACGCAGTGGCGCAGTAGGTAGTGCTGTCGCCTCACAGCAAGAAGGTCGCTGGTTCGAGCCTCGGCTGGGTCAGTTGGCGTTTCTGTGTGGAGTTTGCATGTTCTCCCTGCGTTCGCTTGAGTTTCCTCCGGGTGATCCGGTTTGCCCCACAGTCCAAAGACATGCGGTACAGGTGAATTGGGTAGGCTAAATTCTCCGTAATGTATGAGTGTGTATGGATGTTTCCCAATGATGGGTTGCAGCTGGAAGGGCATCTGCTGCGTAAAACATGTGCTGGATAAGTTGGCGGTTCAATCTGCTGTGGCGACCCCGGATTAATAAAGGGATTAAGCCGAAAAGAAAATGAATGAATGAATGAATATATATATATATTCAGTTAAAGTCAGAATTATTAAAAATGAAATAAAACAAATAAGACTTTCTCCAGAAGAAAAAAATATTATCAGACATACTGTGATTTCCTTTCTCTGTTAAACATCATTTAAGAAATATTTAAAAAACAAACAAAACAACAACAACAACAAAAAATAAATAAATCAGGGGGGCTAATAATTCTGAAATAAATAATATTAGTTATTATATAATATTTATATTATTAGTAGTAGTAGTAGTAGTAGTAGTAGTGTTCTTAACTAATGGTCAAGATGATTTGTAGGACCAGGGTGAGCCTGTGTTATTCTAGAGAACCCTATAATAAATGTATATAAAACCTAAACTCATTTTATTTCAGCTAGCTGAACAGAAAAATAGTAGATTTTAATTACTGTAACTTGGTGTACTAAAATAGATTTTATTAAACTTTAAAAGACCTCGAAAAGCAAATATCAACATTTATTGTTTAACACCTTTAAAAAGTTTTCTCAGAGTACTTACAAATAAACCGAAATGCCACAACAATTATATAATGATGCTTAACCTGAACATCTAGAAGAACAACAAAAGCGCAAAGGGAATTTGCACCATGAAGGAAGAGAATTGCAAAAACGCGATTAGGAAAGTAAAATGTCAACAAAAGGAACTGAAGTTTTGAAGGCACAATAAAAGAAAGAGACAGAGCATTAGAGCAAGAGGAAGGTGGAGAGGAGCCCTTGCCTAATCATGTGCTGCTCACACTTCCTTCATTCGGACTCGGTTTCCTGTTCTTATTGTGTAGGTGTGAGAAACCAGCAAGGGCTTTAGCTATGGGTCGTGCACAGATAAAGACATACACATGCATCATCCCATGCAAAAGCATCAGAATAAGGACAGTCAGCAGACATACAGGTCTTGATATCAGTGAGACTATAGTGGAGTGTGCCAAAGTTCCAGTTGGTCTGAGGAAAAATAAATGCTTGCAAGCTTTTTGTGTGGTGCATATGCATAATATACAGGCAAGGTAATGAAACAGGTCCAGGGGAGGACAATGCAAGGATAAGTCTTCATTATGTATTATAATAACAGTATTAATAGATGACCTTCAGAGAGAGGTTTTCTATATGATCTATGAGGATTTGTGGCAGTTCTTTGGCTTTGCATAAAATTTCAGTCCAGTTATCAACCTGAAAACATCCATAGCCGAGAGGTTCAAAATGATCTTGCCACACCTGTCAAGAGCAAGTGAAGTGAGAAAAACCTCCAGCCGTAAATACTTCAAATACTTCAGAATGTAACACAATGATTATTCAATGAATATGAAAAAAAAATTGTTTGATAGTTCAATCACTGCATATATATATATATATATATATATATATATATATATATATATATATATATATATATATATATATATATATATATATATATATATATATATATATATATATATATATATATATATAAACCATATGGATCAATCAAATAAATTTATCATTTATTATTTACTTAAATGTGTGTATTTTTTACCTTAGGATTAATATACGTATTTCGTGTATAATTATGTTTTCCTGATAATTGTTTGGTAAATTGAACTACTGTGTGATTTTTGGGGTTTTTGTGTATGTTATATGTCTCCATATAATTTATATTGCCATTACACAGTGTTTGAATTATACATTGACGAAAGGGGGGTCAACTTTTTTGTAAATGTTACTTTGTGTACTACATGCTTCAGTCATTTATGTATTCATTGAAATTACATCTTTATTAATAAAACATTTAGGTTTTCTGTGTTTTGAGGAATATTTAGTGCTCTGACCTACAGTACCCTCTGATTAGCTATTTAAGACAATACTATAGGTCAAACTTTACAAACTATGCATCTAATTTGACTTTACTTTCAGGTTATATATATATATATATATATAAACACCTTTTATGAGAAAACAGTCTTAAGTGAACACTTACGATGTCTATCGGTGCTCTAGATCCACCAGTTTCAGATTGGTGCGATTATGCATTCTCAATGGTATGAACTGTTATTGGGGTGATGAGTATAATATAAATGTATATTTATATTTATATCTATTAATTCAATTATTACAATTATTATTTAAAATACAGGTCAGAGAGAACCATTTCTTAGTATTAATGCACTGACTCTCCCCATACACCTTGTTTTCACATCCTTCAGGGGAGATCAAGCGGTTTTCCATATTTTGTGATTCATTTTTTTCTCTCGGTTTATTGCATTTTAGGACCTTGATCTTTCTTCTAATTTTTAACCTTGAAAAGTTAGAAAAAGTGACATTAATTAACATTTTTAATACCTTTTAATTTTACTTTTAAACTAGTTACATTTAACTCGTAAATCATTTTTAATAAACTGCCAGTACATTGTTATTTTACAGACTTATTTCTCTATAATATTATTATTATTATTATCAAACTACTAAAATGTCAATAAAAGTCACTTTGTTAAACTGTAGAGTTGAATTTTCAACATCAAGTCGACTGAGATCAAAGTCCCATAATGCAATTCACAACCATAAATAAACAGAAAACACTTGTGAATCACAAAATACAAAAAATGTTATTAACAGATAACAGATGTGCATGTGTGTGTATATATGTATATATATATATATATATATATATATATATATATATATATATATATATATATATATATATATATATATATATATATATATATATATATATATATACACATATATATATATATATATATATATATATATATACACATATATACACACACACACACACATTTACAAATAGAGGATATAAATGTTAATTATATGTCTAATCATCTAGAAAAAGGACGCAGAGGTCACTGAAGGAGTAAATCAAGTAATATATTGATATATTGTTTTTCTGAGCAAAAAATAATAAATAAATAAATAAAATAAAAATCTCCTTGAACTGGATGTCCCTAATGTTAATTTGCTCATGTCATTTACTGGTAGCAAATAATTTAAGTAATTGGCCCTACTTTAATAGATCTTTTTTTACAGAACCATTGTTCTGATTTCTTTGAAGATGTAACTGATTCTTTCTTTGATGGGCTAATTCTGATCTAATATTGAGAAATGTATGACTGTGAAAAGAACGAAACAATAAGTAGCAGCTTTCATTAGTGCTCTCATGTCCACCAAAGACCAAAGAGAACATTGCGTGAGTTAAATTTTTTTTTCCTTCAAAGCAAACCTAAATTTCAGATGACAAAGTTTAAGTCCTGTCTGGTTGGTGTGCCCCAAAAACACATCCGGTAATGTTTAAGATTGGGGTCAGTAGGTGGAGAGGTGGTCTCATGTGGCTGTTCAAAGACATTCCAAAACACAAGCTTCTACTCCATGATAGTGATTTTAAATATTCAATTCAGTTCAACTCATCTTTATTTCTATAGCACTTTTACAATGTAGATTGTGTCAAAGCAACTTAACATAGAAGTTCTAGTAGACTGAAACTGTGTCGGTCCAGTTTTCTGAGTTGAAGTTCAGTTTAGTTCAGTTCAGTGTGGTTTCATTTGTACTGCTTAAAGCCTAAACACTGAAGAGTAAATCCATCGATGCACAGCTCCACAAGTCCCAAACCATATCTCATATACCAGGGCTCGAAACTGCGACCGTTTTGGTTGCATATGCGCCCGAAATGTTATTTATGTGACCTCAAAATATATTTGGGAGCATTTGTGTGACTGCATAAAATTGCTGTCGTGCGACCAGTTTTCACAGCAAAATGTTCACCACTTGCGCGGAATTAGGAGGCATTCACGCATTAAGCATCTTTGCACCTAAAAACACCAAATGCAGCGCTCAGGAATGGTTTAAAACAGTTGACATGTCAACTTGCTGCAGTAAACAAAGCCCGCAATGCTTGCCCCGCCTTCAAGCTTTTCTTATTGGCCCACTGCGCTAAAACAGAACGCGAATGGATTGGTTAATATCAGCAGCCTGTCAATCACTCAGTTCCGATGACAGGGAGCTACAGCCGCGAAAATGTAAAGGTCTGGGTCCAAGAGAATGAAAACAACACTGGCAGATTTAGTTTTAGAAACCAGCTAGTTACGAATAAAGGCACATCTGATTAGTGATCATGTAATGAACGTCAATCCAGCATTTACACTTCTCGAAGAGTGGATAAAAGACTTCCAGTGATTTAAGTCCACTATGAAAATGACTAAAGCATTCACCGCAAAAGCCAGTGGGACGGAGTTTTCAGGTAATAGTGTTTGCCATTGCCACTGAATCTACACATTTTAAGCACAAGATGTTCTAACGTTATTTAGACCTTCATTTAATCGTGCGACTGACACCGCGTTCACCATCGCTAAAGAGCATGCATTCACTGAGATTATACTAATATTGCAGCTCATGAAAAGACCGTTATTGCTATTAAGATGACGTATGCAAATAATAAGTTATATGTCAATGTCATCTGTGCAATATCAGACACCACCGTGAGAACAGCACAGTTATTATTGTTAATTCAGTTCATCTCATTCACGTCAAGCAGTGCGTGCAGGGCCGGTGAGTGCATGCAGATGTTTGTTTATTTGTTAGTTGTGATTAGAGTGTTAATATATAGTAGAATCTGTTAATATAAAATGTGTAGTAACGGTGCTCATAATTTTTGGTAAATTTTTGAAGTTAGGAGCACCGGTGCTACCAAGAAAAAAAGGTTAATTTCGAGCCCTGTATACTATCTGATATACTATATAAATCTCATTATTTTCAGACTCTGTTCACACCTGTATTTACCGTGGTTCACTTGTGATCGGATCAAAAAACAAACAGGAAGACGACAGTAATAGCACAATTCACTGTCACCAGCTGACACTGAATCAGCAAGTTTCTGTCCAGCGGCTCTTAGCTTCCTCAGTTCTACATCTGGTCCAGCTAATGGTTTTTAAATGGCAGTAAAAAAAAACAAAAAAAATGACACGAGTTATGGGTACACGGTGAAGCATACTCCACATAATAAAGTCCTTTCAGTATCATGCTGAAGTCTCCCTCTCAGGAACACTCAGTAATAACCCCACCTCAGGGTAACGTGACCGCCGCAGTATCCTCCTCTTGTGGGTCCATGACAAGACGTCCCATTTTGTGGTTCGCATCACATGGATATGTAATTAAAAAAATGAAGAGATCACTTGAAAAGGTTTTTATGCAGTTATTGCATTCATTAGATGTGGCTTTGAGTAAAATATTTCAATATATTTCAAGTTGTCTCTTCACTTTTAGTTCAGGTTTCTATGTTCATGTTTTAAATCACTTTGTGGGCCAAAAAAAAGATAAAAATGTGGGTGAAATAATGTTACAAATCGCAAAACGGTCATTTATTTTAACAGTACAGTGGCTTTATCCATTGCCATTTTGAACTAGGACTGGACCAATAAACGATATCATATCAAATCATGATCAAATTTATGTTGATAATGATAATAAGCTTTGGACATTTTTACTCAATTTTGATCATAAGTGCCAATTACACAGCAGAAATATGCAACAACAGTAATCTATAATTGTGCTGATATTAGATATTCTGCAAATTTTTGGCTGCTGAAAATTATCGGCCAAACATAGGACATGCTGCATCACATAGTATTGTTAGGCACACTCGTTTCACTTTCCCGCCAACAGTTCACGCCTTCAGTCATAGTTGGAATATTCTTTTAAAAGTGGAAGCAATAAAAACTTAACTCAAAATATATATATCGTTATTGTTAAATAAAAAAAAGAACTATCGAGATTGCATTTTTGCCATGTCACCCAGCTCTATTTTAAACTTCTGGTCAGACTGGTCTTGGGATAAAAGACAAGCTTGACCAGTTTAAACTCTTAGGCTGTGTTATATTCAAATAACTAAGTCTTAATGTTTTCTTAAGTATTGAAATAACCAAGGGAATTTCAAGGGTCATTCAGGCCCTGCGTCACCACACAAACATGAGAATTCTCAAAACTGCACTTTTTTTTTTCTTTCAAGAGTTCACACTTAGCTATTGCTTGATACAATTTGCAGAGATCAGGTAGGTGGTAAAGGAGGAAAGGGGGAGACGGGGTGGAGGGGAATTCTTTCAAATTAAGTTAAGGAAGGTAGGATAAATGGGTTTATTTATTGTAGACTAGAATTCATCTGATTGGTCTATATCTGATTGGACTAGCAATGATTATTGATGCGAGACCAGCCACATCAGATCACATGCTCCTCTCGAAATTAGTTAACAAAACTTCATATGTGGTTTCGCTGTTTGTCCACAAGAAAATGATATATCAGGTGACTGAAGCAAAACTTCCTGAAAACTCTGTTCATGGTGCAGATTTTCCAAAACTCCAGGTATAGTGTGGTCGTGTGGACACTACAACTGGAGTTTTTGCCTTATGACATCAGTGTGTGCACTAGGCATGGGACGATAACTGGTTTCAAGGTTTGGAAAAGTCAAGGTTTTAAAACCGCCAAAGTTTTCTGTTACCGTTCCTAAGGTATGTGTAAGATTTTTTTTTTTTTTTTTTTTACATGTTTTTCACAACTATTTTATTTAGTTTTTTAGGGCAACAGTAGTGGTGTAACGGATCACAAATCTGCAGTTCAGATCACACTACGTTTTTTTAGTCACGGATCGGACCATTTTTCGGATCAGCAAAAAAGTGAGACAACAAATGTCATTTGCTTTCCATTTATATAAAAATATTACTGCAAAAAATATTTCTTTTAACAAACAGAACTTAGAACCTGTAATGTTAATAATAATAAAAATCAAGAAAGAACCACCTGAAAAAAGTATTCAATATGAAATTTGATCTTTGCTACTGTTGCTGATAAAGCTAAATATAGAAATCTAAGATCTTGTACAACAAACCATATTTATCTTTAATTAACGATTCAACAATTCACACATAAAACTTCATGTTTTATTATACTGTAGGTGTATTATTTTTGAAAAAATATTCAGTGACATAATTTTGATGGTTGTTTGTCGCCATCTGTTGGTTACACAATGTAATTGCTTTCACCAGCGTCATGTTTTAATAAACGGTGATTTTAATCTTTACCATAAACATCAGTATTCATATCTGAACTATAGACTGTTTCCCAGTACTTCAGTGTTATTTAATTGTTTGTAACAAACTGAAAAAGTGTAAAAACTGAATCTCTCTCAATGCAGATTTGAATGAAGCGCTTTGAAGAATTAATAAACATATGCAAATCATTATCATTTATCGCTCATGTTGCGCGGGTTTGAACTGAGATCATGATCTTTTAATGTTTAATTGTGCAGCTTTACACTGAATGCATTTATGCAGGCTAAACAAGCAGTGACAGAAAACACATTAAATTAATAGCCTAAAAAAGCATTTAGGTCCCACCACAACTTTTCCCGTCATCATTATATCTTACAGGGCAGCCAAAATGCTTTCCTCAAAACTAATTATCATTCAGTGAAATGCCCCACAATCTGTTTATGGTTACATTAGTAGTTGCTGTGAATAATTTGATTAACTCTATTAATCAGTATCACTGTTTGATATAGCATACAAGCGTTTTGTCAATCAGGGTAATTCATATTTATGTACAAACTTGAAAAATATATATATACACAGAGAAACTCCAGGCAAAAACCTAAAAGTCTGGAGTTTATTAAAGTCCAGGCAATGAAAAAGCAAAAGTGTTAAGGAAGATGCATGCAAATAAACACACACAAACAATGAGAGTGCAGAGCTGAGAAAGACACGGGTTATGCATTCGCTGCCTTCCTGAACATGCAGTTTGCGTCAGCACCGCTCTGCGTGTGTTCCTGTTGCCTGCTGACTCTGTGTGCGTGTTTGCATGTTGCTTTAGCTCCGGAGAGAACAAGGAAAACAGCAAAACTTACAGAGCAAATGGACAAATATGCTATGAAAAACATTTCACACCCTTGTTTAAGGAAATGAATATTCCAGTTGCCACCGTAGGCCTGTTGTCTGAAGCCATATGAACCTCATAATTGTATTTTGGGCACCATCAATTTCTGGGAATTATTTCAGTTTTTTTTTTTTTAACCAGACCACATAGCACATCTTTTTTGCTGAAATAAACCCATCTGTCTTATTATAAAATGCTGATAAACCTGTCGGGATTTATTCTGCAAAAACAACCAGCTAGTTGTACATTATCCCTTACTTATCACACATACACACAATAAGAATCTTTCACACCACATCTCACTCTGACCCTTGATACAGTTTGTTTAACACGATCTTTTTAATATTTAAACTGAAGAACTTGGTTTAAGTTTTTGCTCAGAAACAATTCTAATCAATAAACAAGACTTTAGAGAGGGGGAACATGGTGATTATGATGCAAACAACAGCAAAGGGTTTGGCACGTACTGCAGACATATTAATGAGAGTTATGCACCATTTTGTACTAAATGAACTGCAGTATCATGTAATGCAATACCGACAAGCAAGTCCAAACTAAAACAGTGGCAGAACATTGTGCAATCTGCTGTAACAGGAACATGTAATATTAGATGTGGTTTGCAGATAGATACACTCTAAAAAACATTGCAAACAGATCGTGAGTCCAAGTCAAACATGTCCAGCAATAAATATTGAGAATGCATGAAGGTTTCTGGATAGAGGAGATGAATAATGAGAGTTTAAGAGTTTGTAGTGCAGACACAGATCATCACGGCACTGGTTTGGGCTTTATATATAAACAAATATGAACTCCAGGTTCAAAATTAAAACTTGTTCCAGACTAATACCTTTGGACAAGGTTGCCTTTTTTTAAATGAACAGAAATGGCATAACTAGATAATTACACATAAACATGCTATCGTTGAATAGAGTGCGTCACACTTGGTTGATAGATGTTTTTCAAGTGCTGCCAAAAAAAAAAGCAAGACATTAATAATGACTCTTTGGCTTGTAGTTTGCGGTCTGGTCGAGTTTGCTTATACACAGTTAACTATATTCAAATCAATCCAGTTCTAAATAATATAATCCTAGATGACAGCACTTCTCCAAAGTCTTCATTCAACTGAATGAAAAGAAAAATGTAATATAATATAGGATCAATTTTCATTTATATAGGATAAACACTTTTTTTTTAAATTCTTTTGGGGGGGGAGATGCTAATGGTCTAATCAGATTCAACTATTTATGCTAAGCTAAGCTAAGCTAAAATTCAATTAGTTAACTTTAGGGTGTTTTAAAGTTTAGGGGTGTTGTTTATTACAATTAAAATTGATGGAGGTACAAATTTATTATTGTTCAGTATAAATATATGCAAAAAAAGTTATGTTCAGGTTTATTATAGATCTGGGTATGCATGGAACTCCTTTCAGTGAATGATTATAAACTTTGAATGCATTGTGAGAGTCAACAACTCCCAGAAAAACATTAAACTGCACTGCACTAAACAGTCAAATAGAAAATTGGTAATTTTTCCATATCAGCCAAAGTCATGATGTCAGGTTATAGCATATATGCCTGATGCCTCATCCTATTTTGTAAATATAATACATCTGTTAAAGGGCACCTATTAGGGCTGCACAATATAGTTTTAGCACCAATATCGCAATGTAATCATTCGCAATTGTCACATCACAAGCATACACAATGTTGAGTCCAGGGCCCCGTTTACACTAATACGTTTTAGTTTTAAAACGCATAAGCTTTGCTACGGTTATGCCATCCGTCCACACCACAGGCTTTTTCCTCAATATTAAGTAGCCTTCACACGGTTCAGTCTTACATCCTCTCCGTGTAAGTTCAGACTTTGCAAGTTTGATATGGAAAACAAACTCCATATCAAGTTTGTCATTCTAAAGTTTATAAAGTCATTCACATCACCCTGGCTATGCTGTTTCACTATCTTGACAATAAAATGAAAACATGATGTGAGGAAGTGCCTATTTTCATTTTGATATTAGCAACTTAACAGACATCAAAAATGTTGAGGCGTCGTGTAGCTGCATAATACGACCGTCATCTTCACTGTATGCATATTTATAACAAAACGGAGGCTATAACATTACTGCCTCCTTTCATTTTCAGTGTAAATACAAAACATACGCTCTCTTTCATTGAATATCGGTTTTAATAATTAATAATGACAATTATAAAAGTATAACGTGCAATAAGTTTATACAATAGAGAAAATAAAGGCAAGCAATCAGTCAGATGTGCAGAATCGGTGTCCGCAGTTACATTAATTAAGATATTAAGATACTTATCTTCGCGCTCAGCCAAAGCACGTTACATGAGAACAAGTAATAGATTCAAAAGACCAAAGTCGAGGAATATGTAATTAGATATAGACAACAAGATGAATTAAATATCACGTTTAACAAATATAGTGAGATTAGATCCAGAGGTAGATCATTGATGAACAGTCCGACGTGCACAGCTCTCATATGGGTATGTGCTCAAAGCACGCTGCAGTGCATGCCAGAGAGTGTGTGTTGTGGTCACGTGATGTGCGTTTTCACCATTTTATTGTAGATGAAGAGCTGTTCAGAAACGCTGGGTGAAACGCTAGTGTCGACGCGGATCGTTTTCATTTTAAAACGCGGTTTTAAAACTAAAACGTACTAGTGTAAACAGGGCCTGGGTTACAACTGATCATTTCACAAGTGTTTTTGAGGCCTGTGACTGTGTGAGGGTTTCAAAAGCATTCATGCCTAAAAGATTGTACCATTTGTAACTCATTTGTCATAACGATTAACTGTATTGAATTGTTTATAAAACCAAGACTAATTACTGTATACCTGAATACAGTTCGACTCCTTGGAAAACAATCAAACGCTGTTTATTTAATGACCATCTCTTTCATTATTGAATTCATCTACACTTGTATATGGTTTCTTATATTTTTTGCATATGCACTCCCCTACAGAATCATCCCAATCAATCTAAAATCTTTCCAAATAATTATTCAACAAATCGCAGATTTAAAAAAAAATATCGCAATTTTAGATTTTTTCCAATATCGTGCAGCCCTAGGACCTATTATGCAAACGTGGACCTATTATATTATGTGGCAACAGTCTGTGAATATAACCAGCTTCTAACTTATTATTTAACTTTTTATAATCACACTTGATAAAAACAGTTTGCAGAAACTCTTTGACTGACATTCTCCCTATGTACATGTCATTAGAGGGTGAAAGCCCGCCCATGGTGACATCTCTCCCTCATTAGTCTAGTCTTGTTTTTGAATCTGCCACTATGCTGACCCATACGCATTTGTAGCTCCGCCCGCTTTTGAAAGTAGGGCTGGGAGCACAATCTCATTTGAATTTAAAGCAAAAGTCACCAAAACAGCACAAATTTGGATGAAATCCTAAAAGAGGCAGATTCAAAGAGTTATGAAACATTATTTGTGTGGTACTTTGAGCTGAAACTTCACATGCACACACTAGGGACATCAGAGACTATTTAACATCTTGTAAAAAAAAGGGCAAAATAGGATTCATTGATAAAAAAAAAAAAAAAAGTATACAGCATTTCATATAACAAATGCTACTAAAACGAATCATTTAGATGTTCTAGAGAAAATAACCAGGAAGCATTATCGTCAATCATTCTGTAAACAAAACCTCCCACATAACAAACAAGCGTACGCTCACATTTGGTTAGCGTGTGCAGTAAAAGTGTAGGCTTCAAATGAAGTAAGTGAGCTTACAAAGGAAACGCAACAAAAGAGCAGAGCACCAAAGCAAAGAGAGTAAGGAGTGGGAAAAACAAAGGCAGTAATGGATGGAGATAGTAAAAGAGTGTGTGAGAGAGACTTAATCAATCTCACTGTTGTCTTAAGATGGAGCCAAGGGAAGCACCAAGGATGTCTGGTTATAATCACCTGTCAGCAGTTTACACATGCAGACAATTTACAGGACATTCGGCTAACCGCTCAGACACCACGTGACGTTACAGAGCAAGTGTGTACTAGCAGTCATAATTAGAGACCGTTTTAAAGAGCTTGTTCCTCTTGCTTTTAACAACCCACATCCAAAGCAAAGTAAAAGTTCTTGGGGGGGGGGGTATAGAGGTCATGTAAAAGCAATTTACTAATTTAAAAAGCAATATAATGGGAAAAAAAGGAACTCAGTTGAGATTGCTTCTCTATTATATTATTTCCCATTGCTGTGGTGCTGTGTGTGTGTATATATATATATATATATATATATATATATATATATATATATATATATATATATACACATGTTGTTTTACTAGACCACTTCCCATTGGGGACTTAAACTGCTGAATTATTCTGAATTCCCACTATTAGTCATTAAAGCTTAGGGGACAGCTTGAAGTCATTTACAATATCTTACACTATATGCACAGGACAATTCTCCTGACAATACAAGAGCAATTTAGCTATTTTTGGAGCAAAATTGTCTGTTTATATCATAATGTGTGCTTGCTAAGAGCAGAAACACCATACTCTTTAAACCATGTTTAAAAGCTTTCAACAATCCCTTTTTTAAACATGGGTAACTCAACTCCAACTATAAAGATGGAGTAAATTATGCTGGTGGGGGAAATTATATTACAGTTTTCAAGTCTTGAAGCTGGTAAATGTGATTTATATGCTGGTAAAAGTGCCTTAAAATGTCATAAAATTAATTTTAAAAGACATTGTCTGAACTTTACTCTATCACTCACAGTGGATAAACTTATCAGATTAAACTCAATTATTCGTTCATTTTCTTTTAGGCTTAGTCCCTTTATTAATCTGGGGTCGCCACAGCAGAATGAACCGCCAACTTATGCAGCATATGTTTTACGCAGCGGATGCCCTTCCAGCTGCAACCCATCACTGGGAAACATCTATACACACTCATTTACACACATACACTACAGACAATTTAGCTTACCCAATTCACCTGTACCGCATGTCTCTGGACTGTGGGGGAACCGGAGCACCTGGAGAAACCCACGCGAACGCAGGGAGAACATGCAAACTCCACACAGAAACACCAACTGACCCAGCCGAGGCTCGAACCAGAGAACCTTCTTGCTGTGAGGCGACAGCACTACCTACTGCACCAATGCGTCACCTCTAAACTCAATTAAATAATATAAATAAATTAATATAAACAAACATTAATGAAAACTATATACACAAAATTAAATCATTTTGGTATGTTTTCATTAACTAGAAAGCAAATACACATTCTGCTAAACAACGCTGCATCCTGAACATGCTAATTAGAGCTGGGGGATATTGCAAAATAAATTATCACGATGTCATGCATCATATCAATCGATATTGATGATTATTGAATTTTTTTTAACAATTTTTAATTGAACCACTTTATTTTAATTTACCAACATTACTAAGGCAAATAGTTTTAATAGTCAAAAACAAAAATATTTAAAGAAAATATCTTTTTATGATAAAAAATAAGTGTTAAAATAACTCTTAAACTTAATAAATAAAATGTTACAAAGTATGTGTAATGGTAAAGCATAAAGACTGAACAATCAAAGCAAACTTTAAGGTGTGAATAATAATGATACAGTAAACCTTAAACTCTGCCAACACCACAAATTATGATAATCAAATCTGAGCTTTCAAGTAAAGGAACCAGCCATCATTACTCAAATACATATTGCAACATTAAAAATTGTGAAGCTCAATGACTATATTAAAAAATTCTTCAGATGGGGTGCTAGTGGCTGGGATGCACAAGAAAAGAAACCAAAAAGTCACTCTGGCGACATCCTTACATCCTTTTTAATTTACAATCTCCTCACTGCTGCTATACGGCACACATTTTGGCATGCGTTTTTATTCTGACCTGAAGTGACAAGCATGTGTGCGTGGATTCCTTCATCATTCACAATGGACTTTGCGTTCGTGCTCCCCTGGCGTCTCTCGTAATTAGGTGACTATCAACCATTTTCTCAGAGGATGACAAACGGACAAATCATCACTCTGATGCAAGTTTATGGAGTGTTTGGATGAGCTGTGTTTGTCTGAGGTAATTAGTCTGCCGTTATTACAGAAATGTGTATATTCCATACAAAGTGTGAAGCAGATTCGTAAAGTCCAGATGTTTTTTTTTTTAACTAGGTGCAGCTGGAAAATGCAAGTGGCTTACGTGCACGCCACTAGCTCAACATGTGCGCGACGCTCCCATATGCGCGCCGTGCAAGCCGTGCGCCTTCATTGGAAAAGACAAACTTACACCCAAGCTTATTGGCACTGCTTCCAAGCTGCGCACTCAGCAGCAGCCACATTTTAATAAAACTATAGCGCTTCATATTGAATCTTTTTTTTTTATCGATATTGACAATAGTGTTTGGGTCAATAAATATCAATACCGATTTTATCGCGCAGCCCTAATCTTAATACTGTATATTAAATGACCAAAACAAATCCATTATAACCATTATGTTTTTATAACAATGAGTCTCAAGTAGTCAAGCACCACTTATTATCATCATAAAGTAAAAAAAAAAATAATAATCTAACGTAAGCTTTAGTTTCTGCATATATAGCCTTATTCAGCAGATACAAATCCACAAAATATATCAAAATGAAACCGGTGGAGCAGAACATCATTCATTTGGGACAAACCCATGAGAGAGGTCAACTCAATCCAAAACTAGACTGTCAGAGGAACCAGGCCCTTGTTAAACGCAGAGAGTTAATCCATCAGTGCAGACAGGTGTCCAAATAGTCTCCAGTAGATTGCCCTTTCAGCCTAAAATTAGATAATGGAGCCATCAGCTGATGAATTAGAAGTGTGTATGTGTGTGTGAGAGCGAGAAACACACACATGCATACAAACCTGGGGGTGGCAACAGCAATGTTCGTGTGTTGTGTTCCATTACTGAAAGCACCCTTTCCATCTGGGTCAATGAGACTCAAGGGATAGTTCACCCGAAAATGAATCATCCATTATTATTTATTTACGCTAATGTCTTTCCGAACCTGTATGACCTTTTTTTTTTCCTTCAGTCAGAACACAAAAGGTGATATTTTGAAAGATATTTTGGGTCTTATAATTAAAGTCAATGGTGTAATGTTGTTTTAGATTGTGCATGTTTAGCCTCTTAATTTTAAGAGAAAATATCTATGTAAAACCAGAGAATTTGTAATGTTCTCAATCATTGATGAAAGACAAAATATAATAGTAAAAACCTGAGATTAACAAGGGGAAGTATAAAATGAGGGCATGAAGAAATAATTATAATATGAGGCACGGAACAATTCATCATGCTCATGCTAATCTTACTGATGCACATGTGATTTAATAGACTACACCAATCAATCAACCTACAAAATGAGGACAACAACACATTCGAGCATGCAGATGTCATAAACTGGAGTACAGAGAATAGATGCTAACCAGCCTCCAGTAATTCCTCAATCTATGTTGTCCTCTGCTGAAGGACATTGCACAAGAATGGTGCAGATGCAAAAGCGTTGACATTTAGTTTAGAAGTTCTTTTACCACTTTTTGCCCTTTTCTGGTCTTACTGAAGTTATTCCCTGTGATTAGACAACTCAAAATGACCACAGGGGTCACTCACAATGTCATTACTCTTATTACTTACAACTCTTGGCCTCCACTTCTTGGGAATGGAATGAAGAGCAATTGTAAACATTGACAAGTTGATAAAAGTTTAGTTTGGATGTATACAAACGGCTGTAGAAGTGAAAATCTAGGCAAACAGCGGCTAAATGCCTTCTGTCTCCACCTCTCCATGTTTCTAGAGTGGTGTACAACATTGACAGAAATTAAACTTGACTGGGATTTCTAAAGTTCTTTGTGTCTTCCTAATCCTCGATTTTATTCTGCTTGGTTCTTGTCTGTTGGTCTCTTTTGGTAGTCTGGTTCAATATTTGTGTAGTATGATCAGTTCTTTCTTTAAACACAGCTCTTTGTAATGGATCTCCAAAGTCCATGCTATAAACAGGGGTGCACATAACTTTTTGGTCTGATTTTAAAAGGAGTACCTGAAGATGTTGCTAGGTCCTCACACCATTCATAGCATTCGCAGATACCCAGACACTGGAGCATTTCAAAGCCCTGTCAATCAGTTGATCTATCAAAAGATTGCTAATATGTCAGCTCGTAGATAAATCAGCTGATCAATGCAGCTTTGAAATACTCCGTTAAGCAGTGATTTTGAGCTCAACAGCACTTAAATATTAGTGGGAAATGCGTGTTTTTTAAATTTCCGTACCAATTGGTACCAAAGTCCATACTTTTTACAATCTTAATCTTATATTAACCACTAAAGTAACCTATTTTGCTCCCGAGTTGTGTTGTGAATAAAATATAGGCTAAATTCTAATAATTCGACAAAAGAGACAGATTCAGCTGTATTTTGAAGCTATAATGTAAATGTAAACACAGGCAGGAATTAATATCAACCTCTACATAAGGTGACGTTTAATAAAGTGTATGCAATTCTTTCACTTCAGAAAAATTACAGCACGTAATACAACAATCTTCAATGTCCATTAAACACAATACTGAGCAGTCTACACATGTTTGTTGCCTCATTGCAAACATATGCAGCAAATTTTTACAATTACAAAACATACAATTAAACAGTAATAAACAGCGCTGAACAAAATGTGTAGTCTGTATATCCTGCATTTTGCATTTTGACGAGATGTAAAACGAATAACTTGTGGATCGTTCCTTAGCTACGCATAGAAAAAAAAATGGTGCAGCTAGCTTTGGCTTTATTCCAAAGGGGCTTTGCGGTGTCTCCTGTTTTCAAAATAAGAGTCTACATAGATAGTAAATTTTATATAAATTTAGATAAAGTGAAGAATATGAAAGGGAAAATGATCATTGTTGTAATCTCACTAGGAAACGTTGTGGCCAATCAAACGCAGCCTGGAGCATGCATATTCGCACGTTAAGAGTCACAAAACACCAAAACACATTTTTTGAGCAGTTGACAGTCATATGTGTCCCACGCTGCTTTAAACACTATTAGGACACATATATTGCACTAAAAAGTGAAAATTGGTTGTTTTTGCGATATTTTGAGCAAATTCATTCTTCCGGTTTGAAACGAATTTTTGAAGCTGCGTCACGGTGATTAGATACTTGCGTGTAATCCAGCATGGAGAGTGGCTGTCTTCACCTGCGAGTACATCGTGACATCTCTGAGTGTGCGGCATTAAATTATGAGAAAGAATTTGTTCAAACCAATCAGCGCGCTCTATTGTGTATGCCATGCAACTTTATTAATATGCATGATAGCTTTGAAGACTGTTATACCTGTTACAGTGTTCAGACGACGTGTTGCCAAAACAAGTGAAAGAACAAGAATTTGGTGACACGGGTTGTCAGTGTTGCATTTATTAATGTGCTGCGTTTATTAATGTGCTGCAACGAAGGTTTTGTTTTCATTTTCCCGCTAAGAGAGCACAGCTGGACTCACGTGTGGATTACAGTACACGCGACAGAATGCGTTTGTAAGGAACATTTTTACCCGAGAGCTTTTCACATCTGCAAATGATGAAATGCGGATTTGCCGCTCGTCTCCTTTTAAAAAAAAGATACAGTTCCAGTTTGATTGTCCTGTCTCTACAGATTTGGTAAGTGTGTGTGAGAGCAGTGCCCTTTGTTTGTTCATTCAGATGGCAAAGTTACTTTGTATCGTCAGCAGTGCTCTTTCAGTTTTTAAAGACATACCTTAGTCAAAGTGATTTAGGCCCCGTTTAAACTAGTACGTTTTAGTTTTAAAACGGTGTTTTAGAATGAAAATGATCCGCGTCCACACTAGTGTTTTTCCCAGCATTTCTGAACAGCTCTCAGTCTACATTAAAACGGTGAAAATGCACATCACGTGATCACACACACACACACACACACTCTCTGGCATGCACTGCAGTGTGCTTTGAGCACACACCCACATGAGAGCTGTGCACGTTGGACTGTTTATCACGGATCTACCACTGGATCTAATCTCACTATATTTGTTAAACGTGATATTTAATTCATCTTGTTGTCTATATCTAACTACATATTCCCTGACTTTGGGCTTTTGAATCTATTACTTGTTCTCAGGTAACGTGCTTTGGCTGAGCGCAAAGATAAGTTAGGTTAATGTCTTAATTAATGTAACCGCGGACACCGATTCTGCACATTTGACTGATTGTTTGCCTTTATTTTCTCTATTGTATAAACTTATTGTGCGTTATACTTTTATAAAGGCCATTATTGATCGCTAAAACGGATATTCAATGAAAGAGAGCGTATGTTTCATATTTTCTTGAATATGAAAGAAGGCAGTTCTGTTATAGGCTCTGTTTTGTTATAAATATGCATGAAGATGACGGTGATATCAAGCAGCTACACGACGCCTCAACATTTTTGATGTCTGTTAAGTTGCTAATATCAAAATGAAAATAGGCAGTTCCTCACATCATGTTTTCATTTTATTGTCAAGATAGTGAAACAGCATAGCCAGGGTGATGTGAATGACTATAAAGTACACACTCGGGAGTTTGTTTTCCAAACTTGCGAAGTCTGAAATTACACGGAGAGGATGTAAGACTGAACTGTGTGAAGGCTACTTAATATTGAGGAAAAAGCCCCAATCAGATGCATGCATGAATGTCTGCAGCCCCGCCTCCGTTTTCAGATGTCTCCGTTTTCCCCCATCTACACTGAGACGGAGCAGCAGCGTTTTAGAATGAAAACGGCCTCTCCAGCGTTTCCAAAATGCTCCGTTTTCGGGGCTCGAAAACTCTGGTGTAGTGTGGAGGGATGGCGTGACCGTAGCTAAACCTATGCGTTTTAAAACTAAAACGTATTAGTGTAAACTGGGCCTTAGTTACTAAGTGTACAATATGTTAATATCACTGCAATATTATAGTACAATATTATAGACTGAAAGATCCTCTGTAAATGCTGCTCTCCAAATGTAAACACAGCAATCTAACTATTACTGTCGTGTAGAATTTTCGTCACATTTTGTAACAGGATAGTCTATACACACACGACTTTCAGACGCTACTTACCGAGCACAAATCCTTCCCTCTTTCCCTCCTCCAACACTCCCACCTAAACAGCTGGACACGCCCACTTTTCTGACTTTTTCCAAACTGTGTGAAAACACCCTGCTGAGACAGGGGCCCTTTAAGTGTGACGTCATAAAAATTGGCTTGCTGGTCCAAGCGCCATATCAAACTGTATGGGGACGCTCATCAAATGGTAATAATATCCGATTGCCAGAAAGTGATAATTTTTTTTATAAATTGTTAAAATATTGATGTCTGTGATGCAGCAAGTCAAGACACTGTTGCGTACACCGTGATTTTATATAAAATTAACTTTAATGTGTGATATGACTAAAATGGTCATAAACAAATATTTTCTCAATTCAAATGAGTAGCGGCTTGGACACGGAAACACTATTTCATACGTCACAGATACGTCATGACTTAACAACGGGATTATAGATCCCATGTGGAGCATGTCAGTCTGTTTTGGCTGCCGAACTTCTTGGGCATATAAGTCCAGCTGATGTAGAACAAGACTTAAAGTACATGCAAATTTTAAGGGCGTGCTAATAAATAGTCCTGTGTGCAACGCAACAGTCTGTATTGTGTTCTGATATGCCTGTTTTCACTGGGGTTTTACACTCACAAATTTACATTAAAACAGGAAAACAATGGTGTCTGAGGCTCACGGTTAGGCAATTTCCATGTACTGAGCTCTTATTATTTGACTATGCCTAGGTGTACCCAAATTTTCTTTATATATAAACCACAGAACTTTGTGAGATGAAAAGAGAATTGTGAGAAGACAAATGAGCACAAAGATGCCAATAGAGATTTACAATAAAAATGGAGCTCCTTCATTTTGCCTGGTTCATTAACCAGTCAATGAACATCTTATGTTCACGGTCTACAAATTGTCAAACACTTAAACTAGTTAAAGTCAACAACTTAGACATCATCATTTCTGTTCATGAAATGAATGGTCTTAAAACATGAAATGATAAGCAAGTAAGCCTTTTTTAGCAAGTAAATCAAAGCCGCACCACTGTGCCTATCACATCATTAAATTTATTATGTTTACAGAGGATTTGATGACTAATGAGTCGAAGTGAAGGTGACTATTAATAATAATAATAATGGCCTGACAACAGTCTGCAGTATAAGATATATAAAAAATATAGCCTGTAAAATAATATTACAATACTACCACAGTTATTCTATTTAGAATTGATACATAAACTTTGATGTGACTTCCTTTTAGCAAATAATGTCAAAAATTAAAGGCACACAGATAAAAAATGACCTCTTTGTTAATAAATCTAGTTTATTATCCCAGAAATAATGTGCTTAATCCCATAAAACATGTGCACAGAGCAGATTTTGCCTCCTGATTTCATAAGACCACCACACACCACTGAGCCTGCGAGATCCACTTACACCCACACAGCCTCCAAAACAACTCCAGTGAGAGAACCACAAGAGAGGCTGAATCAGAATTACCTAGCAAAAACAGAAACAAGCAGGGGTGACTGTTGAGCTCTAGAAGGTCTTAGGTGGTAAATATGTGTTCATAAATAGAAAATATGATAAACGCAATGATTATGGAGTGATAGTGAGCTTTAATTTACCCAAGGCTAATTTAAATGCACAGAAGGGCTGACGACACCTACATAAAACGCCTCTTTCACAGCTTTGTAGCGCTATGAATGTGTGTCAATCAATACATGCTAAGTTTGCTTTGCATGGCTTGCTCTGTAGTGGGCTGATGAACAACTGCTCCACACACACAAAAGACATGCTATTTAATCTCATTACAATACAATAAGCATGCAACAATCTCTGTTCTTCTTTTCAAAGGAGCCAAACTTTGCATTTCACTGAAAAAAAGGAGCATTGAGAGGCAAAATATGGAGGTTTAAGGAATCGTTTAGTTAGTAATGTATTTTTAAAGCATTCTCTTTAAACCATACAAAATGCAGGGTGACCAAACAGAAAGTAACTGTTTGTGTTCCACAGAAGAAAGTCAGTCATGCAGGTTTGATGCAAAGGAAGACTGAACATTTGTTAAACTGCCCGTTTAAACTGTATCACATAGTTTTTTAAGATCTTATCGGCATGATGAAAACTTTGCTGGAAACCTGTTGCACACAATCTACTACATGCCATCTGCCTTTCTGATTAATTCTTTACTTAAAAACAAACAAACAAACAAACAAACAGTGCAATTCCAAAAATGTTCAGCTATGTAGCAGGATGGTATCTATTGCTTTGAAATCTTTAAAGAGTTTGTTGAAGCAAATTCATGAATTAATGCTATATTTTATAAAAACGCATTTTTTTTACAGAGTGACAACTAATATTTATATTTTATACAAATAGTCAATTATGTAGGGCTGTTGTAGACATGAATTTGTGAATAAATGATTGTTTACTACTAATTAAGTATATAAATGAAATATTTTTATGGAATTTTATAATTTTCCTTAAATGCTGTATAAATATTTTAATTTAGTTTAGGACTTTAATCTGCATCCTATTACACTATTTACAATAGAGCAAAATAAAATATCTTAAAACATTTGTCTCCGTATTTGACAGCATTTTTTGTTTTCTTCCTGTCTGTCATTAACGGTGTACAAAATTTAAATGATAAAGAATAGTTGTTGGCATAACGTAATTAATCCTTGATTGTCACTACTTAAATTTCTCCATATATAAAATAAACACTACACAATTATCAACATATCAAATAATTACAATTAGTCGAAAAATAATGCCACAATCAACTTTTATAGCAAATAATTGAAGCAGTTAGGATATGTTAGGGAGTTTTTCTCTTTGACTGTGAAGCTCAGAGGCAGATTTAACCAATAAGAGAGGTAAGCAGCCGCTTAGAGCCCCAGGGAATTGGGGGGCCCCAACCAATGCCAAGAAGCCTATATTAATCATATAGCTCTTTTATAAATTTTCTATCATATGTTGTAAAATCTATTAAGATTTTAACGTTATTACTTATTTTCAAAAGCGGGGGCCCCTATGAACCGTCTAGTGGAACGTTCCTTCTGTACTGCACATGCAAATAATAAAATCTAAATCAAAAATATGGTTATTTAACTGTACATAATTTGTGAACTTGTTTTTTGTGAATTTATTGTATTTAATTTTACATTAAGATAAAGGTTCCACATAAAACATATTTTAACATGCAGTTTATTAACAAATAAATAAAGAATCTACAGAGAAATAAAATACCTATAGACCCTTTTCACATTTCAGCGTTTCTCAGTAGTAGGAGCGTCATAGTTGGGTAAACTTAAAGCGAAGTGAATCAAAGAGTACAACAAAAATATTTTTTACAACTCTATTTGCTGAAATAATAAAAGAAAAACTTGACAATGGTGTTATCAAGAGGTTCAGAAAAAGGAAAAAAAGATTGTGAGACTGATGACAACTGCCAGAAGAGAGAACAACATCAAATTTACTCTCAGCCCCATAGATGCTGCAATAGAAACAACTCGCACAAGTGGTCATTCTTTTTTTTTGTAAATACGATGTTATACATTCATAAATACATATAAACGTTAATACGTTTTTTATCAAAATATTAAAAACGTGTCACAACAGTCTTGTGAAAAGAGTCCATAAAAAAAGAGAATGTTTTGAGTATCAACGGTAGGGCCCCATAACTGGAATTGCATAGGGCCCCCAAATTACTAAGTCTGCCCCTAGTTACACTCCATATATTCTCACTATGCACATGCATCAAATATAACGTAATAAACACTTGCAGGCTATTTTGTCTAAAGCAGAGATGCCCAAAGTACAGCCCGTGGGCCAAAGTTGCCCATTGTAACCTTTGATTTGACCTGACATCCCATCTGAGAGGAGAGTGAGCATGATGGGAGTGTTGGGGCGAATGCCTTTAACACAGATTTCAGAGATCGTCATCACCTTTTTTTGTTTGTTTTATTGTTTCAATTAAATGTTGTAAATGAATCTGAGTCTTTTAAAATATAAATACTGTTACTCGACGGATGGAGGACTATGCAGAAGACATTGGCAAGCAAATTCACTGCAATAACTACTGTAATTCTGTTATAAATTAGTTTGTTTTAACTGTTAGAAGTTCATTATAAAATGTAAAAATACTGTATTAGTTAATATAAAATACTGTATTAGTTAATAGAAAGCAATGTTTTATAGTTATTTTTAAACATTATTTAATAAATTAGGAAATTACCCATGACAACTATATTTACTTTTGGCCCACTAGCCTCAATCAAGTTTGGTTTTTAGGCCTTCATAAGAAAAGGTTTAGGCACCCCTGATTTAAAGCTTCAATAAACTCACTAAAAATGTGATTTATGACCATTCTTTCTTATGTCATGCACAACAAGTCTCCCCCTGAAGCCCCCTGCTGTCACACGTCAGACCGACATCAAACGGGGGAACATGCAGCCCTCTGATAAAGCCCTAAAACTTGGTCTTCAGACAGCCAGGAGACAGAGAGCCGCGGGTGTCCTTCTCTGACGGTCTGAGAGCCGTGACATGGAAGCAGAACTGAAGGCACAACTGAGAGGATCTGCTGGGTTACTCATCAAACTCAGCGCACGTACATGGTCGCCCACGACTCGACTATCTATCTACACTGCGCCTACAGGGCCTGTTCTGCACACAGACACAGGGAGAGGTGTTAAACAGACACTTCACACTCACAGCAAAAGCCACTGCATTGCTGCAACAGGAAACGTCGAGGCCTTTTTTCTGAAAGTTGAGGAAGTGAGCGCGCAGTGATGAGCAGGAATTTCTCGCGCTGGGTGCGACAGACTTCTTGATTTCTGGCTGTGAGGCGGAAAATAATAAAGTGTCGCCTCGCTTATAATGCATGCAACGTTAGTAATATAACAACATGTCGGGGTAAGTGCTTGGGGTTGCCGCGAGTACATAAATAAACCAGCCACAACTTGAGACCAACAAGATAACAGCAGATCGCAGCTGATAATAGCGACTAAATGCATCACTCCTACGCGATTTCAGTTGCAATTGCTTTCCTACGGTGTCCAAGAGCAGGACGGAGGGCTGGTGAATCGTGCTGGTCAGTCACCCCACCCTGACCGAAGTACAGTGGATGTCCAGTGATCATGTTTTAGGAGCGTTTGCTTCGAGTGCCGATGCATGTACACATCTTATGGGGTACAAACGAACGAGCTCAAATAGACTCCTGGCTCCCCAGGACATCCCTCCAGCCTGGGAGGTTTGCAGGGATCGTTCATTCTCGGGTGGGATGTTAGTACACAATATCGTGACTTCAAAATAAGAAGTCAGAGCCTAAATTGAACCTGCGCTGAAAACGGTCTCTCTTACCTGGTCCCCGCCTTGTCGCCCATCTCCGCAGGCCGTTTCCTTCAGTAAATGCTGGACACTTTGTAAGGGATGTTTCACAGAGACGAGACCTCGAATAAAGCGTTCCTCCTTTCCTCAATCAGTGCCAGTCTCGCAGGGTAGTTTCCGCAGCCCTGAGACGGAAACCTCTCTCGCCCCACTCCGCTCACTGCTGCCGCTTCAGACAGCAAGCAACTGGGCTTTGGCCTCGGAGTTTGACAGGCAGAGCGAGTAGCCAATCAAACGCGGAGAATCTTCTGCCGTCATCAGGCGGGTCATGATATCCGCCCACTTTGCCCAGGGGACCACCAATCAGAGATATGGTTGAGAAAGAACTTGTGCTGCTTGGTACACACACACACACACACACACACACACACACACTATGAGGAAAACTAAAACATTTACATATTTACGTGTATCATATGGCGTATGTTCCGCGTTCTTCTGGGAAACGGCGAACTAGTGTTTGTAATGTATTTAAAGGACTTGGAGCGCTCGCGCGTTTTCATCCTAATGTCAACCACAAAAATGTTATCTCTGAAGGAAGTGCATTAAAATGTCAAAATGATGAGGCGAATGACATTACGCGGGATCAACAGACTGAAAGAAAAGTCATAAACTACATTTTGTGAGGTGATGGTAATTGTTCTCCTAGATAAACTAATACAGAGTTCGTTTAAGACTGAATATGACTCCCGTCTAATTTCAGTATGTCACTAATGTCATTTTCCACAAGATTCCCATGATGGCATTATGTAACGCGCCCATGAACTCTCCTACTATAAAAGAGCCTTGCGCCATCTAGCGACCATCCAGAGAAAGGTAAACAACATCCACATATATACATATCATCTATGGCAAGCCGTATTGACATTTAATCAATAGCCCGTACTAGTATCTATTTTCATGTTACTAGTACCTATTTTTAGATACTAGTGTCTCTTCCATTAAGTACTAGTACTTATTCATTAGATACTAGTGCTTATTCATTAGGTACTAGTGCCTATTCTTAGACCAGTGCTTTATAAAAATATACTAGTGCTTACTCATTAGACACTGTTTCTTTTTATTGGATAGTACTCATTCATTAGATACTAGTGTTTATTTAATACACTCTCAGAAATAAAGGTACACAAGCTGTCACTGGGGTGGTACCTTTTCAAAAGGTACACATTTGTACTTAAAGGGTCCATATTGGTACCTCAAAAGTATATATTAGTACCTAAAAAAAATAAGAGGAACACTTTTGTACTTTTAAGGTACTAATATGTACCCTTGAGCTATAAATATGGACCTTTTAGGTACAAATGTGTACCCTTTGAAAAGGCACCACCCCAGTGACAGCTCGCGTACCTTTATTTCTGAGAGTGTAGGTACTAGTACTTATTAAATACATACTAGTACTTATTTTAATAGTGACTAGTAACTATTCTGTTGTTACTAGTAATACATTTTAATTTGTTCCATCTATCAATTTTTCTATCTATTAATAGGTACTAGTATCTAATTAATAAGTACTAGTACCTAATGATTAAGTACTAGTACATATAAATTTGTACTAGTCCCAGCTGTAATACATATTAGTCAAAACTGAATAGTTAATATCTTAATGACAGATTCCAGAACTCAATGAAAAAATGTTACATTTATTACTAGCAGAATAGTTACTAGTCTCTATTAAAATAAGTACCAGTATCTAATAAATAAGAACTAGTATCTATTTAATAAGTACTTGTGCCTAATGAATAAGTATTAGTACCTATTAAATAGATAGTAGTATCAAATGAATACGTACTAGTATCCAGTGGTGTAACAAAATAAAATACACCTATTACTGTAATTGAGTAGTTTTTCTCAGAAATTGTAATTTACTAAGTAGTTTTAAAAATGTGTACTTTTACTTTCCCTTGAGTGCATTTTTAGTGCAGTATCTATACTTTTACTCCACTCCAAAAATATTTTGTTTTGCTTGTTCAAACTACTTATTTAAAATGAGCTGAAACAACACAATTCTTGAGATTTCATTGGGCCAACTTAATTTTTTTGTTTCAAATTATTTTTTTTAAATTGTTAACTTAATCAATTTGTGTTGGGACAACATAAAGTAATTGTGTGGAACCGTGCATTTTTCCAGTGTACTTTTCTTTAACCTGCAGTCACTACTTTATTTTTACTTGTTTATGGGGATTCGAAAAATCAGTCCTGTGATTCCTGTCTCATCAAATCGCACATAGAAGATAAATGACATCATAACGAACTACCTCAAGACGTTTTGTAAGTTCAGCAAACTGTTTTGGAAGCATTTAAAGTGTCCAAGATGTCCAAAATCTTTACACGCAATGACCCAGAGACTGTTTAGATGCATGTCACTGATGAGAAGATGACGGATGTTTACTGTATGATGACCAAATTGGCCTTTAACACCCAGCAGGCACAAGATGTCAACATGACGTCAGATTGACAGTGTACCCCAATGTCATGGGGACATTGCATTTTGTTTGGAAATGAAAATTGGGTTGAAGTCAGAACCCAATGTCAGGCCGATATCAATGTCCAACCTAAAATCAACCAAATATCAATGTCTAGTGATGTTACAGCTTGACATTGTGTAGACGTTACCACTATGACGTCTATCAGATGTTGAATGCTGCTTGCTATACCTGATGAATAAATGTCAGTATTTGATGTCAATATTACGTTGGTTTAAGATGTTGGCTCAACGTTGAATTTTGGTCACTTTCTAACACAAGCTAAAATCAACCAAATATCAACGTCATTTGATGCCATTATTGGACATCAAAATAACGTTGTCCTTACACGCTGACTAGACATTGAATTTTGGTCACCTGACATCTCAACCTAAATCTAACCTAATAACGTCTTATGACATTGTGTGCCCACTGGGGAATAACTAAACACACTACAGAATGTTACGTTTACACACATTAACAAATTAAATGTAAATGCATCAGCTTTTTACAGTGTAATACTCACTACTCACTACTCGAGTACTTTTGAAAAGTCCTTTTTACTCATACTTTGAGTAATATTTACAACATATACTTTTACTCTACTTGCACTACATTTTTAGGCAAATAATGGTACTTTTACTTGAGTATGATTTTTCAGTACTCTTTCCAACACTGCTATCTAATAAAAAGAACCAGTGTCTAATGAGTAAGCACTAGTATATTTTTATAAAACACTTAGTATGTAATGAATAAGTACTAGTACTTAATGGAAAAGATACTAGTATCTAAAAAATAAGCACTAGTAACATGAAAATAGATACTAGTATGGGTTATAGATTAAATGTCAAACCGGCTTGCCATATATCGTCTAAGAATATTCCTTTAGGCAACACATAAATAAATAAACAGCAGTAGTAACCTAGCTGCTGTTGATTACATATTTACAGTGATGAACAGTCTTAAAAATGTTTTTAAAAATGACATTGATGGAAAAACTTTGAACATCCACAACACTTTTCATTGGACGAGTTTCTTTAGATTTTCTTCACACTATGAAAAATAGTTCTTTGAAGAACCCTAAAATGACTTTGCAGAACAATGCACTTATATATACAGTATTTAGTAAAGGTAACTCAGAACTAATCCTACAATGAAAACCCTCACTCACTCAATCACTCACTGTCTTTCGGCTTAGTCCCTGATTTATCAGGGGTCACTGCAGCAGAATGAACCGCCAACAATGAAAACCTTTGAGAGCAAATTGTAAAACATTTAATCAGCTTTTGTCAGTTTAAGGATCGCAACCTGAAAGCCTATGATT
The DNA here is from genome assembly GCA_903798195.1 of Danio kyathit. Lineage (NCBI taxonomy): Eukaryota > Metazoa > Chordata > Actinopteri > Cypriniformes > Danionidae > Danio > Danio kyathit. The sequence continues at coordinate 31,302,196 of LR812525.1, read as the reverse complement.
GTCTATTCTTAGTGTCCTTGAAATTACATTTTTAAATACATATTTTATTTACATTTTACATGACTTTTTAAATCATTTAATTTAAATTTTTACTTAATATATGTTAAAGATTGGCATAACTATTAAAATACAGTATTCATAGAACCATCATCACAGGCTCATATGTTTTGGAGGTACCCAAAATTATCATCTTACTGGGAAAATATTTTTCTAACATTCTCAAAAATACTGTAGGTCAAAAGCCAATAGATCCAGATCCCCGTATCACTGTTCTAGGCATCACTGATTTCGAGATCAAAACAGTAAAAAAAAAAAAAAAAAAAACAGAGAAAAATCAGAATCTAAAAAATCTGAGGCTAAAAACAGTACGAGCACGAAGGTTAATATTATTAAACTGGAAACAGAAAGCTGCTCATACATACCTGGCAACCTTTCATGGATTATTTTAAAATTAAATAAAAAAACAGATTAGTGTTTTTATTTATTTATTTATTATTATTATTATTGTATTTATTTTATTATGTTTCATTCATTCATTTTCTTTTCGGCTTACTCCCTTTATTAATCAGGTGTCGCCACAGCAGAATGAGCTGCCAACTTATCCAGCATATGTTTTACACAGCGGATGCCCTTCCAGCTGCAACCCATCACTGGGAAACATTCATACACACTTATTCAAACACATACACTACGGACAATTTAGCTTACCCAATTCACCTTTAGCACATGTCTTTGGACTTGTGGGGGTAACCGGAGCACCCGGAGGAAACCCATGCCAACATGGGGAGAACATGCAAACTCCACACAGAAATGCCAACTGATCCAGCCGAGGCTCGAACCAGCGACCTTTTTGCTGTGAGGCGACAGTGCTACTCACTGTGCCACCATGACGCCTTTATTATTTGTTTCCTTTTTGTAATAAAAAAAATTATTTTTTTATTTTTTTATTGTATTAATCTATTATGACTCTACTTCTCCATGGTTTAGTATATTGCATGTTTTTCTTGTCAATTGTAGTGTGAATGTTTGTTGGACCAAATTTGTAAGTCGTTGTGTTCGAATATCTAAAAAAAACAATAAAGAAAGTTTAAAAATATGTATACAGTTGAAGTCAGAATTATTAGCCCCCTTTTGAATTTTTTTTCTTTTTTAAGTTTTATTTGTTTTATTTCGGCTAGAATAAAAGCAGTTTTTAATTTTTTAAAAGCCATTTTAAGGTCGAAATTATTAGCCCCTTTAAGCTATATTTGTTTTCGATAGTCTACAGAACAAACCATCATTATACAATAACTTGCCTAATTACCCTAACCTGCCTAGTTAACCTAATTAACCTAGTTAAGCCTTTAAATGTCACTTTAAGCTGTATAGAAGTGTCTTGAAAAATATCTAGTCAAATATTATTTACTGTCATCATGGCAAAGATAAAATAAATCAGTTATTAGAGATGAGTTATTAAAACTATTATGTTTAGAAGATTATGTGTTGAAGAAATCTTCTCTCCGTTAAACAGAATTTGGGAAAAAAATAAACAGGGGGGGCTAATAATTCTGACTTCAACTGTATATTATATATATATATATATATATATATATATATATATATATATATATATATATATATATATATATATATATATATATATATATATATATATATATATATATATATTATTCATTAGAAAATGAATGAATATTGTTGTTTTCAGGTTTCATTAATTTTTTAATTGCCTGATTGCAATTTTATTTTCAAAACAGTGACAATCATCTTGAATAAAACAGACAAACGTTAAGGGAAATGAGAAAGATGTTGAATTTTAATAATTTGTTCTTTCCTATGTTAAATGTAAATTCATCACCTCAGATACATTGAAAAATTCATTCATTCATTCATTCATTCATTTTCAGCTTAGTCCCTTTATAAATCTGGGGTCGCCACAGCGGAGTGAACCGCCAACTTATCCAGCATATGTTTTACGCAGCGGATGCCCCTCCAGCTGCAACCCATCATTGGGAAACATCCATACACACATACACTACAGAAAACTTAGCTTACCCAATTCACCTATAGCACATGTCTTTGGACTTGTGGGGCACCAGGAGGAAACCAACATGGGAAGAACATGCAAACTCCACACAGAAATGGCAACTGACCCAGCCGAGGCTCGAACCAGTGATGTTTTTGCTGTGAGGTGACAGCGCTACCCACTGCGCCACCGCTCCGCCTTTATTATTCGTTTCCTTTTTGTAATTAAAAAAACATTTAATATTTTTTTTATTACTGTATTAATCTATTATCACTATACTTGTTTGTATATTGCATGTTTTATTGTCAGTTGTGGTGTGAATGTTTGTTGGACCAAATTTGTAAGGTGTTCTGTTCGAATATCTAAAAAACTAAAGAAAGTAAAAAAAAAAGAAAAAAGAAAAGATATATAATACTCGGCTGGGTCAGTTGGCGATTCTGTGTGGAGTTTGCATGTTCTCCCCGTGTCTGCGTGGGTTTCCTCCGGGTGCTCCGGTTTCCCCCACAAGTCCAAAGACATGTGGTATAGGTGAATTGGGTAGGCTAATATTGACCGTAGGGTATGAGTGTGTGTGTGAATGAGTGTGTATGGGTGTTTCCCAGTGATGGGTTGCAGCTGGAAGGGCATCCGCTGCGTAAAACATATGCTAAATAAGTTGGCGGTTCATTCAGCTGTGGCGACCCAAGATTAATAAAGGGACTAAGCCGAGAAGAAAATGAATGAATGAATATTGTTGTTTTCAAGTTTCGTTAATTAATTTATTGCCTGATTGCAATTTTATTTCCAAAACAGCGACAGTCACCTTGAATCAAAACAAACAAACGTTAAGGGAAATGAGAAAGACGTTGATTCTTAATCAGTTGTTCTTTCTTATGTTAAATTTAATTCATCACCTCAGATACATTAAAAATATATTAAACATAATGCCATTATTTAAATGACAAGTTCATTTTAAAGTAAAAAAAAAAAAAACTTTTCATTCTTAAAAAAAAGTTGTTATATATAATCTTTAATTGCGTTTGCATAAAAATTATATATTTGCTGAAATTTAAGTATCGCTGGCTACCAAAACCATTACTTACTTACTCCCAGGGCCGTTTATATCGAAGTTGATATTTAGCCACATGTTGGTGTTTCTTAACATCTAATTTTTACGAGGTGGGTTGTTAACCCAATGCTCATCCCCCTAACTTGGAGGACCAGGACATCCACACATACACTAGACAATTTAGATAAACCAATGCACCTATAGCGATCAAAATTGTTAATCAGTTTAAGGCACCTTAAATCATTCCTCCAGCAATTGTTCAGTCGTTTAAATATAAAAATAAACATTTAAATTGGTGTAGAAATGCTTAGATTTTACAGTGTTCTAGCCATAGTTTAATTATCCACACTTGTCAAAATGATTCATGCTGGCATCCTATATTCTTTGTCTGTTTCCAGAAAAACAACACACAAATAAAAACGTTTCAATTTAATTGCAAACCTCAAACATATAAAATGAAAATCATAGATACAGATAAGTACAGATTTATCATCAGCATTGTGTCTTACTTTATATTGAACCAAAACATGAGAATCAAACTAGAGATGCACGATATATCAGCGACCAAATCAACATTGGCCATTTTTTTTTTGTTCAGATATTTCGGTTTTTTAAGAGTGCTCATACTCGATTTCCGCTAACATTTGACCACATTTTACACAAATCTGTACTTTTATACATATATATATATATAGTGCATTCCTAGATCACACAACAGTTAATATTTATAGGGAAGATAATATAAATATCTTTCCTATACTGATCTCGGATGTGCTAATAATAATAATAAACGACATATAGCGCACCCGCCTGCAACAAAACTAACCAACGTGCTGGTGGCAACTGCTCTTTTTTGCACTGATTTTCTTTTTTCCTAAAACTGGACAAGAATGACGGCTTCAGCATGAAATGTCTGATATCGGCGCACAGTTACCAAACTATGACACCTTTCCACATGCAACACACTACAATCATAAACGATATCTACTCAACCATATACAGAGCTACGCACTCTTAAACTGAAAAGGAAAAATAGAAGGGATTTACATATGTATGGTGTTACTTGTTTGAAGGCCTTTTTGTTATACAATTGGTAAAAGGATACAAACATGGGCTAGGAAGACACTGGGCTACGGTGATGAAGTGAGGTCTTCACATGCACTCACACACACGAAGCTGGAGGTCAAAAACGGTGGTTTTTCGGTCTCTAACCAACAGCACACGAAACATTCCACCTCTATTAAAACAACAACGGGGCTATGAAAGACCACCAGTGTATTCCGTATCTACTGGGGAAATAGGTATTATAATTGTAACACACACACACACACACACACACACAGAGAAAAAAATGACAGTCTATTCGTCGTCGTCATATTCGTCATCATCCTCTTCCTCTTCTTCGTCTTCCTCGTCATCCTCTTCGTCGTCCATGTTGCTCTTCAT
>LR812525.1:31041837-31297182 GCA_903798195.1 Danio kyathit | reverse complement strand
CATGGGTTTGGGAGGCATACAGTTGGCCATCGGCATGCTCATGCCCATGGAAACACCTCCGGCCTTGCTCTTCGTCTTGTAGTCCGCAACATCCTGCATGAAAATGCAAATATTGTTAGATTTTGCTGCGATTTTTGATATGCTGCATGGTGGATGGAAGTATGAAGACGTGCCTTTTGGTACTTGTCCTTCAGCTTGTTGGCCTTCATCAAGAAAGGTTGTTTGTTAGAATCTGTGAGGCCGTTCCACATCTCGCCCAGTTTTTTGGCCACATCTCCGATGCCCAGGCTGGGATACTGAGCCTTGATTTGAGGACGATGTTCAGAGCAGAACAGGAAAAATCCAGAGCTGTTGAACATTAGAGATCGGAAAGTCAGTTGTTATTCAACAATGATTGTGTATAAGCAATAACACATTATTTAATAATTGTTTTTTATTATTATTATTTATTACCAAACTACTGAAAGGCAATCTTTCATTTAAACCCCACACCTAGTACATATTTAAAATGTTAAAACATCAAGGAACTCTTTAATAACTTTCATATAAATTTATAGGGGGCGAAGCGGTGGCGCAGTAGGTAGCACTATCGCCTCACAGCAAGAAGGTCGCTGGTTCGAGCCTCAGCTGGGTCAGCTGGCATTTCTGTATGGAGTTTGCATGTTCTCCCTATGTTCATGTCGGTTTCCTCCAGGTGCTCTGGTTTCCCCCACAAGTCCAAATACATACGGTATAGGTGAATTGGGCGGGCTAAATTGTCCGTAGTGTATGTGTGTGAATGGGAGTGTATGGATGTTTCCCAGTGATGGGTTGCAGCTGGAAGGGCATTCGCTGCGTAAAACATATGCTGGATAAGTTGGCGGTTCATTCCGCTGTGGCGACCCCAGATTAATAAAAGAACTAAGCCGAGAAGAAAATAAATGAATAAATTTATAGAGAACTTTCCTATTCTGTAAATAAACTGATAACTAATAAATTCAAACCCTAATTTTAATTATTGATCAAGAAATAACAATTTCAACTCCTACATAATATATCATTAAAATGCTGAAATGTTTTAATATAAAACAAAATAACAATTGAAACCCTGTCCTAATTTTAAAAATCACTTAATTAAATTAACCAAATAGGCAAGCACTACAAAATACATAAGTAAAATGATAGCATTTTTATTTTGCTAATTTAACATAATTACCCCCCCAAAAAAATGCAATTTGTCATTCATTTAATGCATAATAAAATATTTGAATATTAAAAGAAACCCCGTCTTATACATGGTTTGAATAATGTAAAATTAATTAATTTATATGAATAAAATGAAAATGGAAGGGCATCGGCTGCAGAAAACATATGGTGGAATAGTTGGTGGTTCATTCTTCTGTGGCGCCCCCTGATAAATCAGAGACTAAGCCGAAGTAAATTTAATAAATAAAATAAAAATCATTTAAAAAATCTACTTAATTACCTGTAAATATGTATGTATATAATATGTAAATAAATTCTATAGTTTTAAACCACTACATTAACTACAATTCCTAGTCTGTAACTCAAAAACAACAACTGAAACCCTCTCTGCCAACATCAAATCAACTAAATATTCTTCATAATAACTAGACATGGTCATTTTTGATAATATACTCACGGTGGTCTCTTGGGGGCATTGGGATCCTTCTTTTTGCCTCTCTTTCCTGGCATGTAATGCATCATCTCCTGATCATAACGCACCTTATCCTGTTTGGCCATGTCTTCAAACCGGGATTTCTCTTTATCAGTCATCGCCTGTGCAACAAAATCAAGACACATTTGCACTGAGAACATGAATCTACCCCCATGTTGCATTATTTACATTATTATTTATATAATAATTGGAGTGGCATAATATCAGAAATGTCATTGTAATCTAACCTTCCACCTTCCGGAGCATCTTTTGGAGAACTCCGAAAAGCTGACCGGAACCTCTGGACTTTTCTTCTTGTGCTCCTCTCGGCAAGTCTGAACGAAATAGGCATAAGCAGACATCTTGCCCTTGGGCTTCCTGGGGTCCCCTTTCGCCATTTTCGTAAGAAGAGAGGGACCAAAGTCTACTGAAGTCTTCTCTTTTGTAGTGATTTGACCTAAAACGATAGAAAATAAAGCATTAAACAACCTTTTATCTCTTAATGTGCAACCATTAAAAAATTCTTTTTCATTTATTATGCTATTTTATTTTACATGCTGCATCATTTCTAAAAGCAGAAGGGTGCAGGGCTTATTAAACTAAGATGATGCACAAAGGGAATTCCAGACCCGTCCTTCTCATGTGGGGGATGTGAACTGATTATTAATGAGACTGATTGATGTTCACTACCCTTTTTTTTTTAGGAGAAAATATACCATGCTACCGCTATATTCTTTATGGCTGCTGTGCAATTGCAGTCAGCAATGCATCTTTTATTGCAAAAGTTTGGACTAGACATGTATTGCCTTCATACACAGTCTAGGTTATATATTAACGCACTTGGTCATGGTTGGCGGAGGCCTATAAGTGGCTACTAAAACCCAGAAATGTTTTTAGTTTTAGAATTAATATTTTTCACAAGAATGCATCCTCATGACAGAAACTGCTCTTTATTTTGATTAAACATTATAAAAATTTTAATTTGAAGCCAATCACTGCTCTTGGTTTAAAACTATTGAATTGCAGCGTTCTGCCTGTTTACAAGCATATAGAGGCTGTTATATATAGCAGCTGCTATAAGCTCTGGCTTGCGCTGCTGTTCTTCATTCATTAAAATGGCTTCTTTGCGGAGCGAGCAAACAGATGGGTTGACCGTGCAACAAAGCAATACACACCCCCTCGCGTTTAAAAGGCGATTCTTGCGAGCACAAAGCTTTAACGACAAGAAAAACATATCTATTAGCTAAAACAAAGATTATACTTTTAGTTTGTAATAGCTGCAAAATGCTGTCAGGACGCGTTTTGGCGTATTTAACTGTTTTTCTAAGTTGTCGCTTGGCGCAGTGCTGCCTGCCTTAACAAAGACTACAGCCAGCCATTGCCTATGCGAGTCTATCCAGCGCGACTGTCAAGCTGAAAAAGAGGATAAATGGCTATTCAGCGTTTTTATTTTAATACTAAGAGATAGAGATAGACATTCCAGAGCGAAAACGAAAGAATTTGGCAGTTTTGCACGCAAAACAAACGTTTTCTGTGTTAAATGATTCCGTCCTTGCTGCGTGAAGGAATAGCTGTTCGTCAATGGTCTCAATCGCCAGCCATTTTAATACACGGCGAGCGCGCTTGTTTAAGTTGGAAGAGAAAAAACGCGAAAATACATTTCCCATTCGGTTAAAGCTTTGTGGTTCATATTTTAAGACAGAGAGCAAAAAATAATAGCATAAGCGAATGATTGCGAGGATAATTTTTAAATTTACGCGAAGATGTCATCGAAATCGGTCTGCATAGAAGAAGCAGGGTGGTTCATAGACAGGACACGGCGAGCCATATTCAGCAGCGATGCGCGTGAAGAATACAGTCCAATACAAATCAGTTTAATAACTTTTCATCTTTCAGGGAAAAAAGAGACATTATTGGCACTGATATCACCAAGGCTGAAAAATTACATTGTACTTCTTTTTTAAAAACAGTTTTATCTTCTTTCCACACATTTCTGCTATTTATGAAAAAAAAAAAATCACGAACACCTCAGAAAGACAAAACGCAGAAATTAGCAAACAAACTGCAAATATGCAAAACTCCTTCTTGACCTTCACATGGGAATAAATTATTATCAAAAACACAATTATTCTGCGTTAAGTAAATAAATGTTATTTTTAACGTTTTACATAAATTTCCAAAAAAATCTATCAATGTGCATAAAATTAAACATTTGATCTGAATATGAATGAAATGAGCAGTGTTGGAAATGAGACGGTTTTCCGTACCTGTGTTGTTGACTTGATTGAAATCTCGCCACTGTCTTCCCTTCTCTCTCCTCTTTAAAGCCCATGCGCTGAGCCTCGCGCTAGCTCAACACGAGACCGGCCTGATTGGCTACGCAGTCTCGCCGATTCAAAACAACCTCCATTCCTCGCCATTGGGCCGCGCTACACGCACATCAAGCGCCCCTTCTTCCAGATTGGTCCTGGCTTGGGTTTTCGTATGCCCAGCCTCTGCACTTTTGGAGGATGCTTAGTGAACTTACACTGAACAAGTCTAGGCTTCGAGTCTGGTTAGAGCTGTGAGGTTAGTGGTTATAAATGATACATTGTTAACATGATTTTTGACCATGTTTAGCACTTTCCTTCTTCCAAATACATATAATACAGTAATAATCATGGGTTCTTTAAAGTAAAAATTACCACAATTGTGTGATTTTTGTTCCTTAAGGACCTAAATTACTTTTAGATTTTTTTTGTCACAGTTATTAGGTAAATAACTACAACATTTTATTATTATTATTATTATTATTATTATTGAATCACTCTAAAATGAATATGAGAGAAATAAAATTTACATATCATCACGGACAGATCATGTGCCTATCAAGTAGTAAAACAAAACAACACACTAATACAAGTAGCACACAAAATCAGGGTGGAAGACCAAGCTCATATGGAAATCTGAAATGTGGTTATATATTAGAGCTGCACGATATTGGAAAAATCTGACATTGCGATATTTAGTTTTACTATGATATATATTGCGATATGAATACAATTTTAACAGATTATTTGAATAGCTTTATTTGGAAAGATTTCATTATGATGGAATGATTCTATTCAGTGGATCTGGATAAATTATAATAAATTACAAGCAAAAACAAATAAATAAACAGTGCTCTATGCATTTCTTTTGAGTCTAGCAGTATTCAAGTACTAAAATCGAACAATCAAATGTAAAATAACAAGGTCATCATTGTATAAATAATTTGAATTCTTATCTTTTAAACATTAATCATTTAATCCTGGGATGTGAACTATTGCAGATAAACACATTGCGATATCGATGCTCAAACAATATGTTGTTCAGCCTTAGCATATATAAACATACAGTTTAAATCTAAATTATTAGTCCTCCTATGAAATGAAAATTAATTTTGGAATATTTTCCAAGGAGAGAAGACTGTTATTTTTAAATATAACAGTTTCAATAGCTATTTTCTAATAACTAAATTCTGTTGTCATTGTCATGATGACAGTACTTAATATATTACTAGTTATTTTGCAACATACTAATATTCAGCTTAAAGTGCCATTAAAAGATTAATAGGTTAATTAGGTAGGAAAGTTAAGTTATAGTTAGACAAGTTATTGGACAACAGGTTTGTTTGTTCTGTAGGCAGTCTGAAAAAACAAATCTTAAAGGGACTAATAATATTAACCCTAAAATAAAAAAATAAAAAAAACACTCCAGCCGAACTAATCACAATAAACTCTCTATAAGATACTTAAATATTATAGGAAATACTGTTAAAATGTCCTTGCTTTGTTAAATATCACTTGGGAAATATTTGAAAATGAATTAAAGTTTTACAGGAGGGCTGACAATTTTGTCTTCAACTGTATATATAAAATTATAGCTAATATATTTAAACATATACAGTATGTTCATGATAGTAATTTCAATGGTTGAAAGTATATGGATAAACTGCCATTTTTGCAATGTTTTGAAGTATATTTTGCATATACTGTATGACATTTTATAAATCCAAGCATGAACTTGTTTGTCATATACAGTTGAAGTCAAAATTATTAGCCCCCCTTTGAATTGTTTTTTCTTTTTTTATACAGTATATATTTCCCAAACGATGTTTAACAGAACAAGGAAATTTTCACAGTATGTCTGATAATATTGTTTCTTCTGGAGAAAGTCTTATTTGTTTTATTTCGGCTAAAATAAAAGCAGTTTTAATTTTTTAAAAAACATTTTAAGGTCAAAATTATCAGCCCCTTTAGGCTATATATTTTTTCTATAGTCTACAGAAAAAAACATCATTATACAATAACTTGCCTAATTACCCTAACCTGCCTAGTTAACCTAATTAACCTAGTTAAGCCTTTAAATGTCACTTTAAGCTGTATAGAAGTGTCTTGAAAAATATCTAGTCAAATATTATTTACTGTCATCATGACAAAGATAAAATAAATCAGTTATTAGAGATGAGTTATTAAAACTATTATGTTTAGAAATGAGTCGGGGGGGGGGGGGGGATAAACAGGAGTGCTAATAATTCAGGGGGTTTAATAATTCTGACTTCAACTGTATAGGTAACTTAATTGCCATATTTCAGATTTCTTAAAGAATATACCTGATATTAGGTAAACCTAGTTTGTTAGTACCAGTTTAGACCCTCTTTTGCCTTCAGAGCTGCTGTGATTCTTTGTGGAATAGATTCAACAAAGTGCTGGAAACATTCCTTAGAGATTTTGGTCTAAATTGACGTGACAGCTTGAAGCATTTGCTGCAGATTTGTCAGCTGCACATCCACAATGTGAATCTCCTGTTCCAGTAAATCCCAAAGGTGCTCTATATGAGTGGGATCTGACTGTGGAGGCCATTTGAACTCAATTTCATGTACAAGAAACCAGTTTGAGATGATTTGAGCTTTGTGACACCTTGTAATGCTTCAAGTATCGATGGGTGGCTGTTGTGGTCATAAAGGGATGGAAACGGTCTGCAGTAAAATTGTAGTGGACTGTGACGTTTAAAGAGACAGTTCACTCCAAACTGAAAATTCTTTAATAATTTACTTTCTAGTTTCTTTTTCCTGTTGAATATAAAAAAGGATTTTCTGAAAAATGGTGGAAAACGGTAACCATTGTCTTCCATATTTCTTTTTCCCACTATGGAAGTCAATGGTTACCGTTTTCAAAAATTCTTCAAAATATTAAAAGAAACTCATAAAGGTTTACAATCACTTGAGGGTGAGTAAATGATGAGTAAATCTGCCCTTTGGAGTAAACCATCACTTTAAATTAGTACTAAGGTGTCCAAAGTTTGATAAATTAAAGTATCTTTCATAACATTACACAACCAGCAGCCTGAACCACTGATACATTTCATTCAAACGTCTGACCCTATACCACCCAAACACCAGAGCAGAAATTAGATAATCGTCAGAACAGGCAATAATTATGACCCCTTTGAATGAATTGTCTTCTGCTGCTGCAGCTCATCTGCTTCAAACACTGTGTTTTGTGATCAGTTTGATTTATTCTGCAGACCTCAGTTGTAACAAGCAGCCATTTGAGTTACTCTTGGCTTTGGTCATTCTCTTCTGACCATTTTCTCTAAACCCTAGAGTTGGTTGTGCTAGAAAATCCCAGCAGAATAGCAGTTTCTGAGATACCCAGACCAGCGCTTCTTTACCAACAACCATCTTTCTTTGCCATTCTGATGCTTGGTTTCAATGTCCCCTTATGAAAGTTAACCATTCTTTTTGCTACAAAAAATAAACTAATAAAAATACAGGAATCATAGTTTAACCATGACATTTGTAATAAAACTGTGATTTTGCAAACAGTAATCAATGCATTAAAAAGGTGTTACTACACATTTACTATATTAAAACCAAGTTTCTATTTTGTGAGGATCCGCAGATCATCTTGACCACGTAAATGTGCCATATACACTCAAAAAATGACTTTTGCTGCTTGTTCAACTTGAACTTCAACTTGTTCAACTTCAACTTGTTCAATTGTTCTACTTATGTAAGATGAATTGAAACAACAAAATTTTTAAGTATTTTTAGGAACAATTTAATAGTTTTATGTTCAATCGAACTAAATCGACTTGTGTTGGGACAACATGAAGGAATTGTATATGTTAATTACACATTATATGTTAATGCTTGAATTAGTTGTTGCCATGTGATTAATTAGATAAAACACTGGTGTACCTAATAAAGTGGCCACTGAATGCAGCGTTCTCATCTTTGTTTATCTCACACATCTGTAGAAGCAGATGTTATGCACTGGAGGCCTCTGGCAGATGGTTTATATATAGATGGTTTTATATTTTGTCTGCATTTAAAGAGTACACACTGTGAGATATTTCAGATGAGGTGCATGAAAACAAATTTACCAGCACATAAAGCAGCCTGCAAGGGCAAATCGGTTGTGGATGCACCAGGGAGATGTTTGTGTTGTTATGATGTGCCATATACAGGGTGTACTTTCTTTGCTATGATTTTAAAGGCTGTGGCAGACAGTAATAATCCCATTTTGTTTTATACTGTACTACATTTTTTTATGATAGATGCCTTCAGTGTTGAACCTGAAAATAGCAAGACCAACAAAACTTGTATTTCATTCAGGACATAAAACTGATTTTTTGACTTGTCTCACAGGATGCACGTGTATAGCCTATAATTTTCTGTTTTATGTTGCCCAATGAAATTCCCGAAACAAAAATCAAAATCCCCCTTTTTTATCTGTCAAGCAATGCAAAACCTGAATCACAGCACATATCTTCCTGTTCTAAAATTATGTCACTGTGCCACTACAGGGATGCTAAGTGTGCCACATCAAAGTGCTGTTACATCTACCGTTAAAATAGTCTTTCAGACTAGAAATATGTCCTAAATATACACTCACCGGCCACTTTATTAGGTACACCTTACTAGTACCGGGTTGGACCCCCTTTTGCCTTCAGAACTGCCTTAATCCTTCATGGCATAGATTCAACAAGATACTGAAAATATTTCTCAGATTTTGGTCCATATTTACATGATAGCTTCACGCAGTTGCTGCAGATTTGTTGGCTGCACATCCCAAAGGTGCCCTATTAGATTGAGGTCTGGTGACTGTGGAGGTCATTTGAATACAGTGAACTCGTCATGTTCAAGAAACCAGTGTGAGATGATTCACGCTTAATGAGATGGCACGTTATCCTGCTGGAAGTAGCCATCAGAAGATGGGTACACTGTGGTCAAAAAAAAAGGTGGGCATGATCAGCAACAATACTCAGGTAGGCTGTGACGTTGACAAGATACTCAATTGGTACTAATGGGCCCAAAGTGTGCCAAGAAAATATCCCCCACAGCACTACACCACCACCACCAACCTGAACCGTTGATACAAGGCAGGGTGGATCCATGCTTTCATGTTGTTGATGCCAAATTCTGACCCTACCATCTGAATGTCGCTGCAGAAATCGAGACTCATCAGACCAGGCAACGTTTGTCCAATCTTCTATTGTCCCATTTTGATGAGCCTGTGTAAATTGTAGCCTCAGTTTCCTGTTCTTAGCTGACAGGAGTGGGACCTGGTGTGATCTTCTGTTGCTGTAGTCCATCTGCCTCAAGGTTTGACGTGTTGTGCGTTTAGAGATGCTCTTCTGCATACCTCAGTTGTAACGAGTGGTGATTTGAGTTACTGTTGCCTTTCTATCAGCTCGAATTAGTCTGGCCATTCTCCTCTGACCTCTGGCATCAACAAGGCATTTGCGCACACAGAACTGCGGCTCACTGGATATTTTTTATTATTCGAACCATTATCTCTAAAGCCTAGAGATGGTTGTGCATGAAAATCCCAATAGATCAACAGTTTCTGAAATACTCAGACCAGCCCATCTGGCACCAACAACCATGCCACGTTCAAAGTCACTTAAATCACCTTTTCTCCCTATTCTGATGCCCAGTTTGAACTGGTGAGTGTATGTTAACAAGTTAAATTCTGTCTCTGTGCTTTTTTTGCACACTTATCAATTAGCATGCTTAAAAACACAATTCTTATAGTATACTAAGATCATATTTAAAAGCATTATTGCTTATAATAATGATGTTTTAATATTTCTTAGAATACTTAACATTTTAATATTTCAATATAGATTATATAAATGGTAAAGTTTTGTTCTGATTCTTTTCAGCACCCATTATTCCCAGTGTGGTAACGGTACAGTTCACTCAAAACTGAAAATTCTGCAATTAATGACTTATCCTCATGTTTTCCACATCTGAAAGACTTTTACTCACCTTCGAAACACAAATGAAGATATTAACAATGACATCTAAGAGGTTTCTGTCCATACTTTGACAGCTTGTGCAATTTTCAAGATTCATAAGGAAAGTAAATTTCTTGTTAAAATAACCATTGTAACATAGATTTAAACAAACAGAAATATTTGTGCACAGAAAAGCAAAAAGAATGACTTCATTGAACACTTTTCATCAAGTGGTAATCTAAAATCTATTTAAAAGCACTTTTCGCAAAATGGGTGGAATATATTCCAAACTCATTCCTGGAGGGCTGGTGGCCTGCAAAGTTTAGTTCCAACCCAATCAGACACACCTGGGCTAGCTACTCAAGCTCTTACTAGGCTTTCTAGAAACATCCCTGCATGTGAGTTAAGGCAAGTTGGAGCTCAAATCTGCAGGACATTGCCCCTCCAGGACCGAGTTTGGGCACCCCTGATGTATATGGTTATATATATTCACAATGTATTCTGTTATTTCCATGTGTATAATGAAGGTGGTCATTTGAGATTATTCTGGAAGGAGTTATATTATGACGTGTTCTCGGATGTAAATATTCTTTAAATTTTTATTATTAATATTTTCTTTAGTTTTTTATGCTATTTTTCTTTTTATAATTTAACATAATTTGAGTACTATGTATAGTTACTACACCGGACAATAATGTATGTAAATTGTATGTCATTTAAGGTCACATACTGACATTCAAATGTACCTTGAAATGTTGTATGATTGTACTCAATTGAGTGTTGACAATATACATAAAATAAAAAATAAAAAGCACCTTCAGCATTATTACAATTTAATAAACAAAGCCTGAAAAAAGTGCAACTTCAGTTTTGTTTTGTTTGTTTTTTCCCCACAAAAGCTTTCCTGTCAGCTCATAACATTCACGGTAGTCAAATCAGTTTTATTTTGAGGATTTTATTTCCTGGCCTTAAATGTTGCAGAAAAGCAGTCAATAGAGGGATATTTGGAACAACAAAGGTGAATAATTAATCACAGTTTTGGGTGAACTCTCTTTAATGCATGATGATAATATTGTGGTTAGAATATTAATCACATTGTTCAGCTTGGGTGGACCTGTACATAGACTTGTCCACTAATGATAAGAGCCTGTATTCACAAAAAAATCTGAAAGCTAGAAGTAACTCAAAACTTGTCAGTTTAGCAGAAAATCTTAAAAATAATGCATGTCAGTCCTAAAATTATCGACTCCTACATTTATTTACGAATATTCCATAAAGCAAAAGTTAGGAGTAATGAAAAGGACTTCTAATTCAGTAATAGGGGGTATTCCCATAGGGTAAAAATAAGGTATCAAATATATTTTTATATTTATTTTGTCCAAAAACTTTCTGCAGACTTAACTTGGTGACAACAAATGTTTCCACTACAAACCTATAGACCATTTCAATGTAGTCATGTCATTGGCCAATGAACATTTCCTGCTTGTTATCAAACTATTTCATAACTGTAACAAGAGACAATTCAATCATAACTTCATGTTAAAACAGCTGCCATAACATTATTTATCAGTATTTGTGGCTCTTTTTGGATTCTCAGAAGCTTTAGAAATCAAACATGTAAAATAGGAAATACACTGGGACCAATGTTTTTGTTTACATCCCTCGAAATGGTCTATTCACAAAGCTGCTGAGACAAACTTGTAAAGAATTAGAGCGGTCTTAAAGGACTAGTTCACCAAAAACATTTCGGTAACACTTTAGGTCACAATTCACAGTATAAACAAACCATTAGCCAACACTCCTAATAAGCAACCAATTAACTGTTTATTAATGGTTAGTAAGGTAGAAGTTGGGTTTAGGTTTTGGGTAGGATTAGGGATGCAGAATAAGATCGTACCTCATAACTACTAATGAACAGTTAATAACTTAATAATATAGGCAGGTAATAAGCCAGTAGTTAATAGCATGAATTGTGACCTAAACTAAAGTGTTACCAAAAATTTGAATCCTGTCGTCACAAACCTGATTGAGTTTCTTTCTTCCAAAGAAAACATTTCACCCCAGAAAGCAGTAACCACTGGGTTCCATATTTGTGTTTCCTACTATTGAAGTCATGGTTACAGGTTTTCAGCTTTCTTCAAAATATCTTCTTTTGCGTTTAAAAAAAGAAAGAAACTCAAAGGTTTGAAACCACTTCAGGGAGAGTAAATAGTGAGTACATTTTCACTTTTGGGTAAACTTTCCCTTTAAGATGAGAATAAGGTTGACCTTGTTGCTAGGATGATGTCAGTAAGCTTATTACTACGCTCACACTGATTGGCTGACAGGAGAACGGGGAGGTTCTGTCATATTTATTCATAGAAACATTGTAAAGAGCAAAGTAATGTTGCCATGTTCAAGATTCATTCAAATATAGATTTTAAAATGCAACCTGTCACTAATCAAATTAGATTATGTGTCAGCTACTTCCATGTGTGTTTCATGTAAACATGTAATTCAAGTAAATTAGTGGATACAAAATAGTATAATGATGTGTGGGTGTAAAAGGCATGGGAGGATAACCGGTTTCAAGGTTTATTGCGGTTTGGAAAAGTCAAAGTTTTAATACCACTATACGTTAAAATGTTCTGTTATACCGTTCCCAAGGTATATGTAAAGTTTTTTTAAATTTATTTTTTTATGTGTTGTAAAGAAATCTGTGTTTTTGAAACTAATGAAGAAAGCAGAGGTCAATGATTTATTTGAACTATTTAGCCTGACATGTTTACTGTTCCAAAACATTATAAATGTTTCTTAAAATAAAATAAATTGTGTTCAAAGGGGATTTTTTTTGTTTGTTTGTTTGTTTTACCCAGACATTTAAAAAAAAAAACATATTTTAGAGCAGTCATCACAATACTGTCAAACCATGGTATTTTTAGGTTATCATAGCGTCAGAAACTTATACCTGCCCATGCCTAACACTCACTATGGCCAATTTAGTTCATCCAATTCACCTACTGTATATCGCATGTCTTTGGACTGTGGGGGAAACCGGAGCACCCGGAGAAAACCCACAAAAACACCGGGAGAAAACTCCACACAAAAATGCCAACTGGCCCAGCTGGTACTCAAACCAGCGACCTTCTTGCTGTGAGGCGACAGTGCTAACCTCTGAGCCTCGGTGCCGCCCCTTTTAAAAAAATTATTATAGAAAAACAAACAGTTTTAGTGATTTAGAAGTTCTCTTCAGTACTATCATTTCACAGGAGCTAGCTTTAGTGATAAAATGTTTTGTCAAACACTTCTAGAGCAAACATTTAGGACTGACAAACATTATTTTTAGTATTTAAAATTGGCAAGATTTTAGCCTTAAGATGCATTTTGGATACAGCCAATGATCTCTTTCAACTTCTTAATAATCCAAGTCACAACTAGTCCAGTATTAAAGTAATTAAAATCATTCCATTTGACTAGTTAAACCAACAGTACACCCAAAAGTTAATTTAGTCACCCTCAGGCTATCCAAGACGTGGGTGATTTTTTCTTCAGCAGAACATCAGAGAACATTTATCGCAGAAAATGTGGTCAAATGATGATTCAGATAATGCAAGTTAATGCTTCCCATTCTTTTGTGAGTGCAAAAAGGATTTGCAGGCAAAACAAAATTAATACCCGAGGCTTTTGTAAATCAAAAAAGCATTTACAGGCAAAACAACATTAATACCCATGGCTCCACTAATTACATTGCGGTCTTATAAAGACAAATGATTGTTGTGTGTAAGAAACTGAACAGTAATTACAAGATTATCATTGATGCACAGCCTCTGAGCATGTTCTTGACAGTCTGACGAGAGAGCTTCCTGTCATATACTGTATTATTACTTGTACTGTTACACTAGAGAGAGGGATGTGCATGTTGTATTGATACTTGTAAACTATATAAAAAATAAGATTAAAAACCTCTCTTAACAGATATTTTATAAATGTCCATATGTGCTTTCTCGAAGCTTGTGTTCTTCAAATGAACAGCACATTGTGGTTCCATCCTAAAAATGCTCAAAATCACGTTCCCAGACTTTTACCTATAATGTTCTGGTGATCTGGTGGAATAATCTTCCCAATTCAATCTGAGTCATTTGCATGAAACAGTTAAAGATCTTTTTCATCAACTCTTAACTGCAGCAGTATGTGATTGATTTTACATTGCTTTCATCTCTTTTGTGGTTTTTGGAAAAAGGATTATATATTTTTTATTATTTGTTGTCTCTTTTTCTTTTCATTAAACTATTTAAATTATTTTTATCGGTCATTTAAAGGTTATATATTAACTGAGGTTTTTCTCAAGTCTGATATGTTTTTTATATTAATGAAGCATTTTTGCAGACGTAGATAAATGCTGGTCCAAAAGTAACTTCAGCTCTGCAGAAACTTCCTGTGAGCAGAAAGGTGTTAAAACTGAACACAGAACACAGAAAGTCTTATGCTTTTAATGTTGTGCAGAGAATTTGTAGAAAAAGAGTATGTATGGATGGGTGCAGCCAACGGAGGACTGAAGAATGACTGACAAATGATGAATTTCACTAAACTCCACCTGTTAATATCAGCTGCCTATATAAGTTAAGTCAGGAAATGAAAACGGTTGTGCACCTCCTGAATGTAACTTTTGCATTGCATTGAGGATAAGAGCATTCTGTGAATCGAATTATTCATTTGTATGCAATAAATTGCTAATATGTTAAGAAGAAAAGTTGTCCATATGGAGATGGATAAGTGAGGCAAATATTTTCCATTACAAATCACAGACATTTTAAGAGACAGTTAAGTTATTTTAGACAGTTAATTTATTCACAGACAGTTATTTTTGTTTTTTATTTGGTGTTGGGGATGAAAATAATTCTTTATTCATCGATAATATGTCAATATAAGTAGTATGAAAAGGAACAAAAGCTGTTGGCTTCTGCTCTTTAGCATTTATTTTACCTAAAAACTGCAGTCAAACATATGTTTAAGTACATTTTGCGGTTTCACACACACACACACACATACATATATACATATATATATATACATATACATATATATATATATATATATATATATATATATATATATATATATATATATATATATATATATATATATATATATATATATATATATACATATACATACACACACACACACACACACACACACACATATACATATACATACATATGTACAAAATATAATATATATATATATATATATATATATATATATATATATATATATATATATATATATATATATATATATATATATATATATATATATATATATATATATATATATATAAAAAAGCTTTTATTCTAGCCGAAATAAAACAAGTAAGACTTTCTCCAGAAGAAAAAATATTATCAGACATACTGTGAAAATGTCCTTGCTTTATTAAACATTATTTGGGAAATATTTGAAAAAAAAGGGGGGAAAAAAATTCAAAGGGGGTTTAATAATTCTGATTTCAACTGTATGTATAAAGCAGTTAATGACGCTATGTAAGAGTATAATTGTTGATGTTTTGAGACTGTAAGCAGAGCGGCCTACGAACTCATTTGCAAGTGTTAAAGCTGGCTTCTGCTAATGAAACGGCAAACTATCTTCAGTAAACTTTTATTTCATTTTTCTTCTTTTCTTCATCTGACACACCAGACTTTTATTCTTAACTGTTAATCTTCATCCCCAACAAGACATAATATTAAACAGTTCTATCCATTAAAATAAGAGTTTGTTCACCTTAAAACAGAACGGTAATACATTTCAACTCAAACAAGTTATTGCAAAAAACATTACAAACTGCAAAATGTCAATTACATTTTCTATTATTCACGATTGTCTTGTTTTTCCTGTTTATTAAAATTTTATTTAGTATTTTTCCCCAACATATTAATTTGTGTGTGCTAATTTTTGGACTTGATCTTAAGTTTTTTGTTAGATTAGTCCCAGTTTTGGCTTCAGTACATCACTGAATATTCCACAGTCGACTGTTAGGGGTATTATTACAAAGTGGGAGCATTTAGAAACAACAGCAACTCAGCCATGAAGTGGTAGGCCACATTAAATCACAGAGAGGGGTCAGTGTCGGCTGAGGTGCACAGAAGTCAACAATTTTCAAGAGCTACTGACCTTCTAGCCTTTAGATTAAAATTAAAATGTTAAATTGACTGTTTATTTTATTGTGGGTGCTCACATCAGGTGTAGGCAATTCTCTGCTGTCAAGTGCCTATAGGCAATGCAAGTGAGCAAGCTTACAGTGTTATGATGTAGAGCTATTCATCACCATTGTGTGTGTGTGTGTGTGTGTTCTTGTGTCGGTATAGGAACAAGTTAAGAACCTGATAGTACATTACCCCCCCAGTTTCACAAACAAGGTTTAAGGCTAGTCATGGATTAAATTGCATGTTTGAGCTGTCTCAACTGAAAATAACTTGCAGTGAGATGGCTTAAAATATGCCAGTGTCATTTTTTGTCTACAGGTACACACCAGTAATGTATTTTTCTAAGGCAGTTTTTATAAATGTGGCTTAAATAGCCTAATTTAACTAAGGTAGTCCTGGCTTAAGCTAAGCTCCGTTTGTGTTTTAGAGATGTGTCAGAGATCCATAAATATGTTTTAAAAAAGTTTTTTAAATATCTAATTAATATTTTTATATAAAAATTATGCGTTTAGGTGGTTGTTTAACAAGTTTGATATTAAGATTAGATTAGATTAGATTGTTAGTAGATTGTTGAGAGTAGATTGTTAAGCATTTATTTGGGCACAGTGTATTATAGTCCCTGAATGAACATTTACAGGTAACACTTTATTTTGATGGTCCATTTGAGTATTAGTAGACTGTCTGCTTAATATCTGTTGATACTGACATTTAACAGTCCTTCAACAGACATTTAACTGACTATAAGAAACTTTGCAAGTACATGTCAACTTACACTAACCCTAACCCCAACCTCAACCCTAACCCCAACCTATCAGTCTACTTATAATCTAATGAGAATTAGTTGCAATGTAACTTAAATTCAACAAACGGACCATCAAAATAAAGTGTGACCCATTTACATTATACCTGATAACACTTCTCAATAGTTTCATTAATTAATGTTAGCTAATGTAATTACTAACATGAACAAATAATGAACAAAACATTTATCACAGAATTTATCCAACTTTGTTAACATTAGTTAATAAAAGTTGGTCACTGTTATCTCAGTGCATTAACTACTGTTAACAAGCATAACCTTTAATCATTTTAACAATGCATAGTAAATGTTAACTATAATTAGTAATTGCTGTACAAGATTTTTAATAGTTCATGCTATTAAATACATTAACTACACTGTAAAACCCAACAGTCAAGTTTATCAAATGAAATAAGTATAGTTAATTTACAAACCTAAGGAAAGTTAATTCTACTCATTTGAAAAGTGTTGAACTCAGTGTTGAAGGTAATGAGTTAATTAAATACCTCATTACTTTAACTTAAATGGAGTAAGTTCACAGTACTCATAGATTATTTAAAAATTTTTTTTTAACTCAAATGGTTTTTAGCAATCGGTTTCCTCAAACAGTTTGAGTTGCCTTAACTTATTGGGTTTTACAGTACTCAGTTGGTTTGAGTTCTCTTCTTTTATTGGGTTTTACTTTGCTCAAATTGCTTCGAGTACTTAAATGGATTAAGTTCACAGTACTCATTAGGATTAGTTTTTGAACTTAAATGGTTTGTTGCAACCGGTTTCCTCAAATGGTTTGCTGTTTTGCCTCTAATAATAATTACAACAGGTTGAAATGATGTGGTGTTAACACAATTGTTTTATGATACACTCAATAGGTTTGAGTAATCTCTGCTGCACGTTTAAATTTTTTTGAGCATGTCATAAAACAAATGTGTTAAAACAGCATCATTTCAACATGTACTAATTATGCTTAGAGACAGAAACTGATGTTTATGTAGCACATTTGAAATGTGTATTACGTGTAAGATCTTTAATGAGACTTTGAGATTCTAAAAGTCGGTTAACAATTAAGTTTGTTAACAGAACTTTTTGTCTAAGTAGTTGGACGTTATATTGTTTGTTTAACTGCTTCACTGCGTTGTTTTGAATCTGTATATTTTTAAATGCTAATGATTTCTGTATGCATAAAACATTTTCATAACGTTATCCCTTTAGTTAATGTTTCAAGAGCAATACAATTGTTTCTGTATTTCAAAATCTCATAACCTTATTAAGAAAATTGCAACTGTAATTAGCTCAAGTCCATAAAACATTATTAACAAATACAACTTTCCATGTGTAAAATACACTAGTAAACAGTAGTTTAACTGATCTACTAACCAATCTTGTTAGATTACCACATACTTTTATTATTATTATTATTTTTTTTTTAATAATTAAAGAGTCCAACTGCTACAGCATATAAACCAGAGATGTGCCAAAACATATCAATTATTAACAGAAGTCAATTGTGCGAGTCACTTAATTATTCAGAGACGCACAATTATCCTAATTCAGTCATTCTGAGTGAATGGCCAAATGCACGAGAGGAGGTCATCTTATCTGCTCGAGCAGCAGTCCTTCACCAACACTGTAAACACGCTCTTATCGCGCCTATTCTACGTTCAGCTGGTCGCAAAGTCCATTAGCGAGTTCACATAACTGTTATTTATTTGTAGGGAAGAAAGTAACACTGGAAGGCTCGTCTGTTTATAAAAAGCTGTGTTACAGCGTGCTAAAGCTGAGCTGAGTGAGGAACCGCCCTAAAGCCGGTGTTGTAACGTGATCTAACACGCGGCTGAGAACCCAGCGCTGCTCATTCGCACTGCAGACCGTCTCGCAGGCTTTTTCGGCTAGACCAGCAACTGCGACCCCTAAAACTCCCGTTAGGCCCCAAAGGCAAATAGCCATAAATACATCATCTGCTGCCAATATTTATTATCGTTGCAACCCAGGTGCCATTTCGGAGTTTTAACATGGAGAAGACGCTCTGGACATGGACGCTTCTAGCGGTCTTTTCTCTGCTGGTAGTGAAAGGTAAGCGCTGCGCCCCTCTTTGTTGAACCCGGTGCCATGCCTACTTCATCATTTTTATCGACACCATAGGCAAGCATTGATTTAAAGCATTTAAAGGGCATTTTTCTACTTTAATGTGAAGCGCTGGGTGCGTGAATGCCATAAATCACCGTCTCCGAGTAGCGTTTTAACATCTGTCTGGCTCTCGATCATCTGTCTGGGTCTAGCCATTGCTCCGGCGATGTGCTTAACATGCTGAAGCTCAACAAATTACATTAATCTATTCACCAAAAATAAAAATCCATCTTTTATATACGCTGTGGTTTGTTGCACCCTGAGCCGCTTTGAATATGTGCGTTATACGCATATTAATAAGGAAGGGAAGGATTTTTTTGTTCTTGACTGTTGAATATTAAAAAGTGCATTGCTAATCTTAATCCCCAGTATGTCATATTCGATTCCTCTTGAGGGAAGATGTATTTAAGACGAATTAGATATTGCTGTGAATAGATTTTTGTAATCTTGTTAAACAACAATCTTTTAATTGTTTTGCGTATTCAACGAGTTAATAGTACTTAGAGTTGTGTATTTTAACTTATGATTATTAGTGATGCTTTGCAATAGCTTTCCAGTTTATGTTGTTCCGAACCCCTCGTTTAATATGAAGATAAATGTTCATTTGATAATTTTGTAAAGTCGTTCATCTAAGTAAAAATAATTATGAACAAATAAATTAATAACCAGTAGTGCGTAAAATATAGGTTCAGAGAACAATGTCGACTCAACTCCATAGTCCACTCTCCTCATCTTTGCACGGTACAGGTAGGTTGGAAGGCTTGGAGTCAGAGCGCATGCGCATACGAAGCCACAATGCGCCCAGGTACAGCATAGCAGTTAGGAATTTTTTGGAGACTGCGGAAGATAGGAAGATACCATCATTTATGATGG
Organism: Danio kyathit; assembly: GCA_903798195.1. Classification (NCBI taxonomy): domain Eukaryota; kingdom Metazoa; phylum Chordata; class Actinopteri; order Cypriniformes; family Danionidae; genus Danio; species Danio kyathit. The sequence goes on along the minus strand of LR812525.1, from coordinate 31,277,282 downwards.
GGGTACAGCCACCCTCTGCTGATGTGTGAGACACACGAGTTCAATGTCAAAGATTTCATGCTAGTATGAGCAAAAACAGTAGGCGTATGGGGAGGAAAAAAAATCCCCTTTTTAAAAAAAAAACCCACTATGAAGCAGAAATGATGTACAATCCCTGCTGTATTTTGTAAATCCCCTCCATCTATGCCACTACTGAAATGAATCAGGGAAGCCAGGGTCTGCAGTTCTGGCAGAGGTGAACCGCCCCACCCCCTTTTTCTCAGCCACACCCCTCTGATGTATATGTAATTAGATACATGTTTACACCTCCTTACCTGAAAACTCATGGTTTATTTAATGCTGTTTTAGGTGTTAGGTTCATGTTTTGAAAGATTTTCGTTACAAAGTTGTCAGTTATATAAAAACAAATTTAACTAAAATATTGCAGCAAACCTGCGACTGTTGTCAAGTGAAAAACATTTGATAGATTAACTGCTATCACATGATGTATTGATCATAAAACAGTGCCAGTGCTGAGCTGGCTTTGGCACCACTTGCACAAGAGGCAACAGTTGCTTTTAGCTAAACCCTCCCTGCATGCACCAAGATAACCTATAAAGCCACAGTGCAAGACAGAAAGAGATAGAAAAAAAGTATTTTAAAATAAGAGATAAAGAAATAGAGAAGGCTGACTCCAGTGAAGTGCTGAACCACATTATCTGTGACCCAGTGCTAAAAATATATGGTAGACATTGATTGCATAAGACATGGAGAGCTAGTCTGGCTTAATACAGAAGAAGCTATTTAGAAGAGTACTACCAAAACTGACACATGGGGAAAGAATCTTTGCATAAATGTCTTTGTTGTGTAGTATTTGAACACAAAAGACCCTTTGTCCCTTTGTACTTGGAGAATGCATTGCTCAGCTGTCATTTACGCGTCTTTGTTAAAATCCAGGAATGTGGCGGCACTACTGTGGAATTTGTATCATAAAAGAGAGTTTAGTAAAGTTGGGCACCGCATCCCGTTTTTAGCACCGGCATCAATCCATCATCTGAGATTTTCAGTATAGCACCTCATTCTGCCAGAGTTGCAGCATTATAGGGCTTGGATGCTTTGCATAAACAATTTTTTTAATGTACCTGTATTGTGTGTTAGACTTACATGCTTACATTACATAATTTAGATGGTTGTTGGGGATCTGAATACTGATTTGCTGAGTGTTCATACAGAATTTTTCAGATTTTGTTCTCTGTTTTGCAGGCATGAGTCAGGATCTAGACCTGGGAGATGCATTAGATGACGATGACGAGGAACCAAGTAAGTTTGATAGTTATGATGATGATGTAATAATAAAAGAATGCGGTATTGACCATATTAATAAACAGCATTGTCATGGTTCAGAAGGATTTTATTTTGTACATGATCATTATTTAATTTGTGTCTAATCCTACAGCTACCAAACCACCTAAAGTGGACCCAGCAGCAGGCGGTGCTGGAGGAGCAGGTGAGAGAATAATTGTTCGATGTAATTAATAGCACTGTGATAAGACATAATATCCTTACAAGGGCATTTCATAATTAAATGATGTGATAATTTAACTCTTACTATGACTTGAAAATATTTGATATGATTTAAAAAATCTTTGTTCAACAGTGAAACCCACTCTTAAACCTGTTAAGCCCACAGTCAAGGAACCAGCAAAGCCTAAACCCAAACAAACAGGTGAGAGACACTTAATATATCCCAGTTGCTTGTTACACTTGAGGATATGTCTCTAATAATTCGGGGATACATTTGAAAATGGTGTTTTCGTTTCAGAATGCTTCTCTGATCACACTAGAGTTTTCAAGTGTTTACCGAAAGTTTACTGTGCCCAATGAAACAGAAAACTCTAAAATCATCTTAAGGCCCTGATGTAATTCAAATGAAAAAGCAAACTGAAATGATGTAACTTCGAACAAAATCTGACCAAAACATTTGTTTTTGAGTTTGTTTCAGCACTTCAAAACAGCTCACCGTAGCAAACTTTATGTATAGTTGGTTTTGGCTCCCAAAAACCTTTAAGCTACCATTGGTCTGTAACAATTATGCAATTGGTGGGTGTGTCCTGGAGCTCCGCCTTCTTTGCATTTTTTTACCCGCCAATTTGTTTCTCATTCCACAGAGATGAAATAAGAGAACAACATCCAAAACAACAACACTAATTAGCAACATCAATACACTGGAGAGTCGAGTAGAAAAAAGCTGGTACAGATGAATTCACACCTATCCAATTCCTCACAGAGAGATCTTAAATACCCAGAAAAGGCTTTTAATTCCTGGATAAATTGCAACGAAGTTGACATTGTTGAAATTGTAAACACTTTAGAACTCAGCCTTGTGGGTGTGGGAATGTTCGAAAACAATCTCAAACTTATTTTTGCTCTTAAATGAAGAACAAACATAAAGTGCTTCAGGAGTAATTGATGTATCAGTGCTCTTTGGATAAGAGATTGAAAAGCCTTTATTGACATCTTAAGTTTTCATGTGAAAAAAGGCTTTTTAACTTTTTGACCTACTCTTAGAGTGCATTTAAGTTAATTTAATTTAGTTTGAAGTTTAGTTTAGTTTGGGCCTTTACTGTGCATGTGCAAAACAAAAAAAGTGCTCACTCCGATGATACTAAGCCCAGACATAATAAAGTTAACATGTTATTCCCTAGTTACTAGTGTGTCAAGGTCAAACTTAGGGCATGTTGAAACGACAAAAGTGTACCATAAATAAAAGTATTTTTTCTTGAGCTCACAACTTTGTCAGAACCATCCATGCTCACATGGATCTGCAAAAATTATCACAGTGATATATTTTGCATGCCAGTGCAGTAGATGGCGATGCTATTTTGTAAAGAAACATTATGCCTATGCACATGCAATCCTGTAGTTCGCCTGTCTGCTGTCTCATGCATGGCTGTGGACTGAATGCATAACGCTCTTCCTTTTTCAAATCCTCTATGTTTGAGGCCCCCAAAATGTTGCAGTCATGTCAATGAATATCCAAAAACATAATTACGATTTTAGTTGAAAACCATTGCGCAAACCTACCTTTAAATGCTAATCGTGTTTGGTCTGAAAACATTACTTTTACAGAAATGGACTATTTTAATATAGTATTTTATATATTATTTAATATTTAAATACTGTATAAATAACTATACAATCACCATGCTGGAATTTACACATTGTCGTGACGTTGCTTTAAAATTTATTTTTAAACCAGAAGAACGAATTTGAAATTTGCAAAAACAACAAATTAAACATATATTTCACTAACATAATGTTAGTGAAATATCAGTGTCTAATAGTGTTTTTAGCAACACGGCACATATATATGTCAAAAAGCTAAAAAATCAAAAATAAAAATAAAGGTTTTTTTTTTAGGGTTTCTTGACTCTTTAAAAAGTGAATAACACATAGGTGGCAAAAAGCTGGGTCACGCTTTATTTTGATGGTCCGTTTGTTAAATTTAAGTTACATCGCAACTAATTCTCATTAGATTATAAGTAGACTGTTAGGTTGAGGTTAGAGTTGGGGTTAAAGTTCGTGAAAGTTGGCATACAGTTGAAGTCAGAATTATTAGCCCCCTGAATTATTAGCCCCCTTGTTTATTTTTTTCCCCAATTTCTGTTTAACGGAGAGAAGATTTTCTCAACACATTTCTAATCATAATAGTTTTAATAACTCATTTCTAATAACTGATTTATTTTCTCTTTGCTGTGATGACCGTAAATAATATTTGACTAGATATTTTTCAAGACACTATATATAGCTTAAAGGGGCTAATAATTTTGACTTTGAAATGGTTTTTAAAAAATTAAAAACTACTTTTGTTCTAGCCTAAATAAAACAAACAAGACTTTCCTTAGAAGAAAAAATATTAACAGACATACTGTGAAGATTTCCTTGCTCTGTTAACCATAATTTGGGAAATATTTAAAAAAGAAAATAAATTCAAAGGGGGGCTAATAATTCTGACTTCAACTCTATACTTGCAAAGTTTCTTATAGTCAGTTAAAAGTCTGTTGAAAGAGCAGTATCAACAGATGTTAAGCAGACAGTCTACTAATACTCAAATGGACCATCAAAATAAAGTGTTACCAAAAAACTGTTTTCACATTTATACACTTGGGAGAATATCTTCAAAATGTTCAGTTTTTTGCTGAATGAAAATGCAGTCTCATTGAGTACGGAAGGCCAAAATGTAGGAAAGAAATCGTGTTTACAGATGTATCCAGATTAGTGCAGATGAAGCTCAGGATAAGCCTAAAGCAAATCTCCTTCGGCTCCCTACTGCTGCTGCTGCTAAAATACACTGTTTTTGTGTCTTGTGTTATTTATGCTGAGTCACAGAGAAACACTTAGAGCTCACATATTTATCTAAGGTAAATAAAAAGAGAGAAGAAAACATTGTGAATAGCAGAATCACACTAAATTGTGTATGCAGTAAAAGACAAATCTAACAATGGTGTTTTGTATGTTGGTGCCCACTAACTGCTCTTCATCATAGGTTTGAATGCCCTGCACCCTCTGAAAGTCAACTGCTTTCCAATACTAACATATTAACCTTCACTAACAGCAGAGACATACACTGATCTCTTTGACGCCACCATTCGGCCAGCCTTGTTGCCCCGAACAACCCCTAATCCTCTCCGAACCTCCGTTACCCCCCGGAAAACCCAGTCTGGTGTGTACCGTGCTTGTGCTGTCAATTCCCCTCGTAGAACTGTCCATCGTCCATCGTGTTTGTGTCCGTGTGTGTCTGCATGAGGATATGTGTATTTACAGTCACTTTAAATAGGATGAGAGTCCAAAATGAATGTTTGATATGATTTTTTTTATAATCAGCATTTTCTATAATGCTCTGAAAGTACATAATTAGAGAAGCAGAAGATACAAATGAAAGTGGCAAATATTATATTAATAATGCATGCCTCTCATATAGCAATGACTTTGTACCATGTACCATGACTTTCTTCAGCTGTTTATTCACGTATTTTATGCAGTAAGAATTGTAACAGACTTTACAGCAGCTAAATAAAAGTCATTAGCACAGATTTAATTACAGATGTCAACTCAACCCAAGTCTACCAACAAAATGAATCAGTGTCTGGATATCACAGTGCATTATGATCATCGCCATCTTGTCTGGTTCTGTGTGTCTCTTCTGTGACTCATAAAATATAAATATGTCTTTCAAATATTCACACCTCACAGAAGTAGTTGTTTTTCATTGTCACGTTGTTGTATTAAAATGGAGTTAGTTCCGTGCATGTGTTATTTGCCATATAGTGATTAATTATTTTCGGCTGACAGGCTTAGATGACTTCGATCTCGCAGATGCCCTAAACCCTGACAATGACATCAAAGGAAAGGGCAAAGACTCTGGAAAAGGTGGTAAGTATTTTTGATTTAACTTTTTTTGGGTCATTTTGTGGCTTAAGCCCTCTAAAAAATATGTAATTAACTATTTTTTTACCTTTTGTTTGGTGTGTAAAGTAGATGTTTAATAATGTAAGATGTTTACATACAAAGTTTTTACAATATATTTAGAAATATATACTTGCAAATGAGTCATCAGTAGGCAAACATGGAATCTGTGTGCGCAGAATTTTTAGCCAATTATTGAGTCTGTTTATTTACTTGTGTAAGTGTGTGTACATTTATATTTATTCCGTTTTTAAATTAATTTCAGTAATATTACTGACTAAGATAAACATGTTCATATGATTAATTCACAATACAGTTTATAAAGTAATATTTGTAAAGTTGTAAAGTCTTTTAGTAGATATTTTATATGAGAGACTTGCTTTGTTTACCAAATAAGTGGATCTAATTGGATTTGCATTGTCAACATTAAATAAAATTTACAATTGTTTTTTTCTTTTTTTTTCGTATATTAAGTTTTTAGTTATGATGGTCCCAAAATCATTCAGCATAAATCTGCAATTTTTGTTTTACAAAATTCTGCACAAAATGTCCGCAGATTCTGTCTGGCCCTAGTCAATTCTGTTTCATTTGATGTAACTGATCTACATACTGTGAATACATAATGAATTTACATGATGCCAGCCTATGGATTTTATAGGCTGTCAATGAACAATGTCTATTTTGACCCTAAAACACTTCACTTTGTTTGTGGTGAAGAAACATTTATTGTTGAGAATAAACATTTATTCTAGCATGACTTTATGCACCCATTATAATAATTTATATGTTATAGAGCACAGAATTTAGTGAGCGACTCTCTATAATCTCATGAGGCCACTACTCTCTACGCATCAGATTGACCCTTGGCTTATAAACCAACCACACATTTCTCTTGGGTTTATGATCTTCTAAACTTTTCTCTGAGAAAGATTCTAATTATGTTGTGCTTGAAATGGAGGTTCAGGCTGATTAACCTTTTACTTCAAGTGTTTTGTCACTTGTAAAATGGATTCAATTGAAATTATCTTACAATGTGAGGATATTTGGAGACATAGTTTCCAAAAACGAACAGAAAAGGCAGTCTGCCAATCAAAACATTGAAGGGTCACAGAAACGAGCTTTTGATACTTTAAAGCATTTGGCCAATTGAATTAACAGACATGTAAAGTGTTTTTTTTTTGGATGCTTATAAACCTAATTTAAGAGACTTCTAAAACAAAATTAGCAAATTACCTTTAAAGTAGCATAATAGGTGAAGTTTATTATAATAATAAAGGCGTTAAGATTTCAATATAAATTTCCCACAGAACAAAATCCAAATTGTGCCAATTCAGATAGAACTAGCCCACTTTAATGAAAGGTTTAGGCTAAAAATAAAGTTAAATTTGTTGTTCATTCTTAAAAGAGAAGTTGTGATGAGCTACAAAGAAACATTTTCTTTCATGAAGCCATTTCTTTAAAAAGAGATATGAAACCAAGGAAGAAAGAAAGACTGTCCAATTTGTTGATTAAGTTCGTTACATAGAACGTATTCATGAGAATTTTTCCCAAATGCTTAATTTACAAAGCAAAGGCACAAAAGCAGCTCAGAGGTGGCAGAAATGTATTTACACTTAGATTAAATCTGTATACTTTAATACTCTGGGCTGGGTGAGAGCAAGCCTCATTTTGTCTGGCTGTTACAGTTTTTCTCAGTGGCTTTTGTGCATTTCTCACAACACTATTTACATTTGCACAACAGTTAATGCATTTCTCAAAACAATTAGTGCAAACTGCAAAACCTAGTGGATAACCTGCAAAAGTGCGTCATTTGCTCAAAATGGAGAGCTCACTCCTCAAAAGCAAGTATTCATGTCAATGAAAGTGTCAGTGTCATCAAAATGAAAAGTCCTGCCACCATTGTTTATGAACAAGATAGTCAAATGGCTTAGTCATGTTTTCATCATGACACTTTACTCTGTACGTTTTTTCCAATGCAAAAAAAGTCAGATTTTGGTGACACTTCCTGAAAATGCTCAAGACAGCACTATATACTATTTGCACAGCCATTTGAAAACTACAGTAAAGTTAGACATCAGTGCAATTAGTGAGTGTCTGAGTACAAGACACTGAATATGTATGTTTCACATTTTTACTGCATTTGCTCTTTACAATTCTAATTTATTCACAGCATTGTGCAAAAGAATAAATACACCCTTTTTTACAACAAACAAACTTCCTTTGGGTAAAGCTGTGCACAACCGTAAGCAATATTGCAGTACATATTGGAACTGAACCTACAACATACACAGGTCTGTAAATCATTCATGAAATTGTTCAACTTAGAAGACATTTTCAGTGAAAAAAAAGATTTAAAGTTTTTAAATAAAATGAGCTTGACATATTTTGACAACAACATTTTTGTATGTAAAGACTCAAGTAATGAAATGAGGACTATTAGTTTAATATGGAATGACTATTCAGCAGACGCAAGTTTAGTTAATTTTGACTGACATGACATAAGCAAATGATAATGTTACAAACAGCAGAGAGTTGTATGAAAGCAATTGGTGCATGTCCAAAAGCATTTGCAATTTGCTGGAAAGAATGAGAAACTGCTACTATGATGTGCACAAATGACTAATTGTTTTGAGAAATGCATTAACTGTTGTGCAAATGTAAATAGTGTTGTGAGAAATGCACCAAAGCCACTGAGAAAAACTGTAAGACAAAAAGCAGCTGTTACCTGTCTAAACATCAAAATATCTGCATCCTCATTACCTCTGGTTTCTGTATAGGGCCCATGTGATTTTGAAGGTCATCAAAAGCAAAGTCCAAAGAATGATATAATAAAGAAAATAATATTATAGTCTGTCAGTGGGGAAATTTAGACTATAGTGTTGCTAGCCAGCATGACTTAACCCAAGCTAGCTGGATTGATGGCATTTATTGTTCCTGTTAGATAAAGAGGTCGGAGGAGGAAGCCGTGATGACGGCACCCCCAATAGCAGAGGTGGTAAGAAATAAAGAAACGGTTTGGGAAACACCTTTAGCACCCTCTTCTTCTCTTTACCTTTCTGGCTGAAAGAATCACCCCTTTTGTGCTCATGAATTACAGCTAATCTCTATGTGATTAAAATATAACCTGCTTTCAGATTTCGCACAAGGCTTTTGGGGACTGAAGCAATAATCACCATGGCTCTTGATCTCTTGCATCTTATCTTTGCATGATTTGGGATGTATTTAATCAGATTGCTAGTTTGCAGATTGTTTCCGCTGGACTCTATTCGATGGCTAGTACTGCTGGGTATTAATACATATTTTACATTTCAGTTTTGACTGACAAGCTTTCGATTGGATAATATTCAGTTGCAATCCCTATTCAATTTACAATCGGTTCATTTGTAAATATTTTAGGTACATAACATTCCATCAAAATTTATCTCACACTTATTTTTATTTATAATAATCAGTAATAAAAACTAAGGAAATCCTTAAGTTTTAATGGGATAATGATCCCATTCGTCACATATATCACAGCATATTTCCATAATAGATTTATTTAAACATACGCACTATAACCACATTTTGATATTGTAAATCATACAATACAATGATTTTGCAGCATATTGCATATTAGAGCTGGGCGATATGACAAAGATCTTATGTTACGATACAAGTCTCATATGCTGATAACTATATATTTATATATATCACAATATGTTACTATTTCTGTAAATCCAATGAATGGTTTATATATATGCACACAGACTACATGTAAATGACTATTTCTTTTTTACATTTTAAAGCAAATAGCTACTCAGAAATGTACACATTCACATGTGAGCATATTTCTTACTTTATTTAATACTTTAGGGCAAATGTTTGAATAAAAATGTAGAAATGTAAGGTATAAATATAAAACCCTTTTGATTAAACAAATGATTATAATATAACTTAAAAATAAAGAATATGGATAAATGATATGCAAAATGCAAAGATTGCAACTTTCTCACGATGCTGTTATTCATATTTGTGTCGGCAACCCCATAATATAAAGTAATATTGCACATAAATAAATTATATATATATAAAAAAGCATTACCATAAACAATGTATTTTGTGAAACTACAAAATAAACTATAAACATAATGTAAAACAGACTTTTTATTTTGACCATAAGATGGTCAAGATATTTACTAGATATTTTTCAAGACACTTCTACACAGCTTAAAGTGACATTTAAAGGCTTAACTAGGTTAATTAGGTTAACTAGGCAGGTTAGGGTAATTAGGCAAGTTATTGTATAATGATGGTTTGTTCTGTAAACTATCGAAGAAAAAAAAAACTAGCTTAAAGGGGCTAATAATTTTATCCCTAAAATGGTTTTTAAAAAAATTAAAAACTGCTTTTATTTTAGCCGAATTAAAACAAATAAGATATTATCAGGCATACTGTGAAAATTTCCTTGGTCTGTTAAACATTATTTTGGAAATATTTAAAAAAGAAAAAAAATTCAAAGGGGGGCTAATAATTCTGACTTCAACTGTATATATATATATATATATATATATATATATATATATATATATATATATATATATATATATATATATATATATATATATATATAGTAAAATTATACATTTAAATCTACATTTAGCAGCGAGCTAACAAGGAATGGCGTTCCTAAGGTAAATGTAATGTTTCATAATATCAACTTTTTACTGACGTCTTCAAACATCGATTGAGTGATTAAATGAAGAATTATATAGCCCATAGGATATATATTGTCATATTTCACAGCCCTATTGCATATATTTAGTAAAATTGCTAATTAAGAATTGCATTTAGCCAGCGAGCTAACAATGCATGGCATTCCTGAGGTAACATTAGATGTAATGTTTCCTAATATCATGCAAATATCATGCTTACAAACTTTTTACTGACATCTTCAAACATCGATTGAGTGACTTAAGTAAAGAATTATACATATTACGTAGCATACCTTTTGATTTTCATTAATGTTCCTTTCGGTAAACGTCAAAATCAGGCTTTTTCATGTCGTTGAACTGCATTATAAAAAGTGTCTGAACGAGGTGTATCATCATGCGAAGTAAATAAAGAAAGCACCATCTAAAGGAGAAGACTAGTAATAATATTATTCTTGTTCATTGCAACCGGTAGAATTGCATTCAACCTTTGTGGAAATAAAAAAAAGATATATTTTGAGAATCAATTTAAAATTAAGCTTTTTTTCCCCTTAATCAGCAGCTCAGCTTTCTGTTTCTTGCAGTTTCAGGATATTCGCCTTTTCCTCTTTTAATGACCCCAAAGCTTCACCTTTGTTTACGTTGCATGGGTCTAATATTGAAAGCTAATAGGACTAGTAAGAAACTAGTTGTTTCTAAGCCAAATGTTTTCTAATTTTTCAGGAAGTCAATTCTCAGACGATGACCTTTCGGATGTGGGAAATGATAACTCTTACAAACCCGACAAAGGCAAAGGTGACTACTTAAACCACCCTTCATTTTGAGGGTTAAACAAAAGAAAGGGCTTCATTTCAGTGTTCATATTTCTACAGGCGGAAAAGGTGGAAGTTCCAGTAATGTTGGTGATTTGGATCCTGCTGACGACAACAACTACGGTATGATTAAGTATTATTAAGAGTTAACACTTGAAAAACAATTGTGGGTGGCTTTTGTATATTTGTCTATTAATAGTAGTCTATGTGTTGATCCACAGACACCATGGCTGAGACTGGCACCATCGCTGGCATCGTGAGCGCTGTAGCCATGGCTCTGGTTGGTGCAGTGAGCGGCTACATCTCCTACCAGAAGAAGAAGCTGTGTTTCAGCATACAGCGTAAAGATAAACACATTTCCTTCTTAATGGCACCACATGGCTTGCCCTTTTCCCGTCACTCATTATAATGTGCTTCATCTCATCACAGAGAGTCTGAATGCAGATATGGTGAAAGCAGATGCCCCAGATGCTGTAGTCGCACAGGAGCCACAAGGTATTTAACCCTTGTTTATCTTTTGTTTGTAAGGCAAACATCTCTATATGACTTGCTTTGTTTGGTTAAATTTAAAGGGATAGTTCACCCAAATATGTCAATTCTGTCAATAATTACCCTTATATTGTTCCAAATGCCTGAGATATTTTGGATTAAATCTGAGAGCTCCTTCATCCTCCATAGACAGCAATGGGCCTAACTCATCCAGAAAGGTACCATTGTCGAAACAGTCCAGGCGTTTTCAGTAATTCAATCTGAGAATACTAGCTATGAGAATACTTATGCGAGCACATAAATAAAAAATAACAACAGTTTATTCTTCTCAGTGTCAGTATAGGGTGCACATTCATGAGAGCACTGTGCTCTTTATGCATGTCACTCTTGGTTGCGTTGCTGCTGATGTATACCTTAGATGCGCCTGTGCTTTGTTTCAAACAGAGAAAATTGGGTGTGGGCGTCTGGGGTATAATGGCACGTTTCCATTGACTGGTACGGTACGGATCCACTGTCAAAAGGTATCAAAAAGCGAACCGTACCATACCACTTTTCAAAGGGTACCTAGCACAACAAAAGGGTACCAAATGGCGAAGCTAGATGCGAAGCTGAATGCTATTGGTTTACAAACAGGAGAATGAAAACAAAGGAAGAGCCACTTTTAAATACACCGCATGTCATCTTGTTGTCAATGAGGCCGCCTAAAAGCGTGTGTGGTTTCACTTTCTCCAGAGAGCTCGCCTGTGCTTGCTACGTGTCTATATTTGAAATAACAAACTTGAGCTTAAATAATAACGTGTGCGTTGTTATTCAAGCACTTCTGACATCCGATCCTTTCAGAAATTGATAAACGTGAGTGAAGCAAGAAAAAACAAAGGAGAAGCCGGAAAAAACAAAGGAGCAAATGATTCTTTCAGCAACCTAAAACATGAACAAACTGCCATGTTTAACTATTCTTATCACCTTATGGACTATTATGAACTCGAAATGACGGAATTACTTTCTAACAGAGGTTACATGTGCTGGTGAAGATTAAAGATACAGAGGAGAGGTTTGCACTGACTGGTGGCTATATATTGCGTGTTGTTTTTGAACCCAAATAAGAACTAAATGCATCCTGTGTGTAGTTTTTCTGTAACTGGTAACATATGGGAGACTGTAAAGCAGGTCGCACACCAGAAGCGCCGCTCGGCGGCGCGCCGCGTAGCGCCACGCATTTCAGAATTCTAAAAATAGGTTTCAATTAGAGTACACACACCGGCGCCGCAAGTCGCCCAGTATCGCAAGTCGCCCAGCCACGACTCAGGACATTGTTCAGAATTCTGCCGCGCCACAGAGCGCCATCTGATTAGTTTCGTTTTAAATAGCCTGCAAATGTGCGCGTCTGGTGTGCGATACTTTCAACTGTCATGTGCGCGCCGCATCGCGGCGCTGAGCGGCGCATCCGGTGTGTGACGGCCTTAAGGGTCTGTTTGTGTTTAAATATGTTGCATTTATTTTATATAATCACAGACGTTACTGTAGGCTATTTTGCATTCATCATTGATCTGCAGTTATAATCAAATCCTGTTCATAGAAAGGTTAGTAATAAACATTTATACACAAGTATTTATGTGTATAAAGTGCTTTGTAAGAAGTGCTTCTCATATGATATGTGAAACGAGCGAGAATAACATCGACTGCAACTTTCTGTCGTACACCATGCCCACCACCGTTGGTACCCTTTGGCAGTGGAGACACAAGCCTGATAAAGGTGACCTGTTCCAAACCGTACCATCCCACTCAGTGGAAACGGGACATAATTTATATAAACATGCACTCTATACTGACACTCAGGAGAAGAAACTGTTGAATAAAGTTGTTGTTGTTTTATGTGTGCACAAAAGGTTTCTTGTAGCTTGATAATATTCCAATGGAACCACTATAGGCGTGTGGTCTGTTTTGAGGATGATTTTCTGGACTTTGAACAATGGTTGTAGTCTACGTAGGATGATGGAGCTCTCAGATTTCATCTAAAATATCTTAATTTGTATTCCGAAGATGAACAATGGTCTCAGGGGTTTGGAACAGGAGGTGTGAGTAATTAATAAGAGAATTTTCAATCTGGGTTGAACTAACCCTTTTTCTAAAAGCAAACTTGGTGCAGCTTCAATTTCACCAATTTTTCATGAAGTTTTATATTTTTAGCTACAAATAATAAATATTTATTCTCTCAGAATGATGATTACGTTATTTTTCTTTTTACTCCAGTTCAACAAACTCTTCTCCAGCCTCCCAACGCCGAGCCGCCAACAGAGGAAAATGCAGTTTAATCTCTAATGTCCAAACTGAAGAGGGCGCAGTTCTAAATTGTTGTTCTCCCATTCGAATGCCTCTGTATTTCCCAGCACATTTGCACCACAACGCCCTTTTCGAAGTACCAATGTGACTGTTTAAATCAACCTTAAACATAGTGTAATATCTTTTTATTTATACTATTCGAACTGTTTATATGCAATGATGCTAGTAAGCCTGTCTGCAATAATATTGCTATGAAACGGAAAACAACCAATAATGAATTGTAGCATGACCTGCTGAGACCCCAGAAATCATATTTGGGGTTTTTAGCCCCACACAAACTGCGCTAGTTTTTTGTTTGACAAATTAGCTCATCATTCCTATTGTGAACAAACGCGTATTACTGAACAATGAGAAGACTGATTAATCCAAGGTTTACAGAAACGGCAGATTGGATAATCAAAGAAATATGCTTTTATAGGTCAAGACTGTGTTTCCCTTATGTTTTCACAGCAAAACTGTGTGTTGTGGAATCTGCGATTGAAACAAGATGAAGGATTTGTGAAGGTTTTTAGTTTTATCGTGGTCTGTATATATTTGCCTTGCTTTCACAGAGCAATGTGAAAAGATTGTTACACATATATGCAGGTTTTTGTGTCTTAGCGAACTTTTTACTAGAGTGACTTTTGAGAAAAAAAAAATGGATGAACTACTCAAGTCAAAAACTAACCGACAGCTGCTTCCTTCTAATTTGCTTTAAGAAAAAAAAACAAATTGACTAAACTGTGAAGATGTGACGTGTGTTGATGAAGAAACTTTTGTGTGTTAGCTGGATGTCAGTGGTTGAGATTCCTTCTTTTGAGGAATAGATGAATTTGGCGTGATCAGATCGACTAGATACATTAGCGTCAAGTAATTGTGGTTGGAAGTAACCGAAGTTGTGTTTTCATGTTAGCGCAATACTTAAAACAGTGTAGTAACTCTCGTATCGCTACTTCTGATCACCTTTTTGGGGGGGATTTTAAGGGATTAATTAATGTGCTTGTATATTGCATACCGTTTTCAAGTTTGTACTCAAACCGTTGTATCAGTGTAGCTCTATTTACACTTGTAGCAGTAAATGTACATAAATGTTTGTGCCCCCCCCCACTCTTTTTGGATTACGGGGGAGTTGTTTTTTCGCCCTAGCTTAGTGTTTGTATCGTTTGTAGCATGTTTGAGCTTTAGCTTTGAGACTTTTTAGAGACCTGTTGCACCCTTCCTAGTTTTGCTATTGCCTTAATGAGCTGCTTTCCCACTTTGCTAATTCACCAAGAGTTTGCAGTTTACAGACTATAAATTTTTTACTAACTCGGAAGGTCAACATCGAAAACTGACATGTAGATTTAGCAAAACCAGACTGGAAAGCAGCTCTGTCCTTTCCATCCTCTCCCTCACTTGAGATGCTCCAGATTTTCCTGTAGCTGTTGTTTTTCACTGTGAATTCAGGTGCACCTTTGTTACCCCAAGCCCTTGCCAATGGTGCTTTCCTTCCCAATGCCTTACCACGCTAACATTAGGGAAGACACGCTAGCCTGCTAACACGGCACTAATAGTCACAACCATTAGAAGGGCTGCCTCACTTGAATGTCTACAAATCAGACGTACCAGGTTTAGTACGTTGTTCCAGTTTAAAGGTGCAGTCACAATCTCACAAACAAGACCATTGGTGTATGAAGCACAGCTAACACAAAAGTTAAGAGACTAGTCAGTATAGCATAGTTTATGCAAACAAAAATTCACATTTATGTTGGTTTTGAATGGAAATGGCTGAATTCAGCCTATGAAAACTTGCTGGAAATGGCAAATGTAGCACATTTGCGTAAAAACTACTTTAAATGTTTGGCCACAGAAAATTCATGTTCAAATGGGTTTCTAATGAACTGCTTGAGTTTAACCTATGAAGGTTGTATTAAAGTGGCTATATTAAACCGTAATCACATGACAAGTGAATTTTTTCCCCCGATTCATGTTGGTTTTAATTGAAATGCATAAATTTCACATGTGAAATTTTGTAAAACAATGTTAACTGTGGCATATCTACATTATAAACTTGTTTTGAAGACAATATTACATTAAAATGGTCGAATTCTGACCATTAAAATTTGCCAAACAATGGTCAAGGTGGCATATTTACTTTTACACACAAACCTCACATTTAAATGGACTTCTATTAAAACGATTGTATTTTGCCCTCCGAACAACGGTAAATGTGACTGCACCTTCACACTCTTAGCCGTTTGAACAGATCTGAAATTTTGTTTACTCACATGCCCAAGATTAAGCCGAAGTCTTGCGAATGGTAATGATGTCAGAGACGTAACAGCGCAGAATGTTGCCTGATACGTTCCTCGTTCCTTGCGTCCTACCATGGTTATTTGTACGGTGAAAACGAACAAACAGAATGTTAGCTGAATGTAATTCTTTATACGCTACCAGAACAATGTAGCTTTTTTTTGGTGCTACACTTGTCAGAAATGAAGAACACCAAAGATGTGATGGTTTTTGCCTTTTTGCATGCTCTTTGACTTTGGTGTGTGAGTCTAGTGATCCGGTGGAATGAATCTGAAACAGCTGAGTAAAACAGCCTCGTTAAGGCAAATGTGGAAATTCACAAGTGTCTTGAACATTTTCAACCACGGCATCATCACCTGTTTGTGTTGAACTGCTTCCAGATTTGTTGCTTGGACACGTAATGTGACTGTTAGAACCCTCTCTAGTTATTTCAGTTGACCATCTGCATTTCTGGGTAACTAGTAGTTCATACGATGGCTGTTTTGTTTGCAAGGTTCTCTGGGCTCTCTGGTGTCGTCTGGCCAGTATAGTCGCAATTTTGTCAAAACAAGGGTGTGCGCGCAGAACTGTACAGACATGCATGTTTGGATTCTAGCTGTAGATATTAAAGGTTTTTCTTGTGTACTGGGTTTATTTATGAACCTGACAAATTTGCTATTTGGACAGACGTTTCTGAAGTGTCTTGATTTGCACTGCCAGTTCAGCTCTTGCATCATGGAACTGCCACAGATCCTATTGCCAATGCTGTAGGTTGTGTTTTTGTTTTCTTGCCGTCATTGAATGAAATGAAATCTGGAAATGAAATAGCGACCTTCAGCGTGAAATCTCTCTTTTCATCAGTGGCTGCGCAATCAAATGCAGAATGTGATGAAAACCATAATTACACCGATATCAACTGGCAATCCTCTTCTAGACATTTTAATATTCCCATTTCACTCTGTATCTCACTGGTTATACTTGGTGGTAAAAGATCAGCATAAAGAAACCCAATAATAAACAGTTTATCTCGTCTTTGATTCGCTTGGTTGTTTATTTTTTTGTTGGTTTCTGGAACTTTTTAACAGAATTCAAAAATGTGTGTGCACTATAAAAAGAATAAACAGGGTTGCACAAATACAAAAATAGTCATAAAAGAACACAATATACACCATATATTCTTTGTATCATAAATTATTACACATAATTAACTTCACATGGCATTCTCTGTTCAAATGAACTGTTGCCCTTGATTACTGGGTTCATTTTTATACATGGGTCAAAGACAAAAAGAATCTAATGCAACTTTAGATCCTCTTCATATATACAAAATAGTCTTTTTTTTTCTTTACCACTGTACTACTTAGTATAGTTTAAACCTACTTGGGTTTAAATACTTGTCAGCATGACTTTGAATCATTAATTAATAAATAACAGAATTTAGTATGATCACTTTTGATTCGTATAATAATATGATTCTTTTATAAGTAGTACAGGTCAGTATATGTTGTTAAATGCTTAAAGGTTGAACAATATTTCACCTATATGTTGACATTTTATTTTCACAAGTTATTTTTAACATTAAACATGCATTTAATATCCTTAATATACAGTGAGGGAAATAAGTATTTAATCACACTGTGATTTTTCAAGATCTCCTACTTAAAAATCATGGAGGGGTCTAGAATTTTCAGTATAGGTGCAATTCCACTGTGAGAGACAGAATCTAAAAATAAAAATGCAGAAATCACATTGTATGACTTTTTAACAATTTATTTGTAAATTACTGTGTGAAATAAGTATTTGATCACTTGCTTTTCAGCCAAATTTCTGACCCTCAAAGACCTGTTATTTTGCTTTAAAATAGTCCAGCTACACTCTGCTCATGATTCTAATTTAGTAGCACTTGTTTGAGGTCACTAGCTGTCATAAAGACACCTGTGCACCCCACAATCAGTCAAAAGTCTAAGTAGCAACATGGCCAAAACCAAAGAGCTGTCAAAAGACACAAGAGATGAAATTGTAGACTTTCATAAAGCTGAAACTGCTACGGGGCAATTGCCAAGAAAGAGCAACTGTTGGAGCAATTGTCAAAAAATGGAAGAGGCTAATGATGACTGTCAATGTCCTTCAGACTGGGGCCCCACGGAAGATCTCTCCTCGTGGGGTATTAATGATGCCAAGAATGGTCTAGAATCAGTCCAGAATTATGCGGGAGGAGCTGATCAATGCCGTGAAGAGAGCTAGGACCACCGTTTTCGAGGGTACTATCAGTAATACAGTAAGATGTCATGTTTTAAAACCATGCATCGCACGGAAGGTTCCCCTGCTTATGTTAGCCCATGTCAAGACCCATCTGAAGTTTGCCAGGGACCATCTGGATGGTCCAGAGTATTCATGGAAGAAAGTCCTGTGGTCAGATGAGACCAAAGTAAAACTTTTTGGTCTTAACTCTATTCACCGAATTTGGAGGAAGAAGAATCCATGTTGCTCAGCGACAGCCCTGAAACCTGACAGATCTAGAGAAGATCAGTGGGCAAAATCCCTCCTTCAGTGTGTGCAAACCTGGTGAAGAACTACAGGAACCCTTTGACCTCTGTAATTGTTAACAAAGGCTTCTGTACTAAATATTTAAAATGCTTGACTCAAGTGATCAAATACTTATATGATACAGTAATTTACAAATAAATTGTAAAAAAATTATATAACGTGATTTTCTGATTTTTTTTTTTAGATTCTGTCTCTCACAGTTGAATAGCAATTATGCTGAAAATTCCAGACCCCTTCATGATTTTGAAAAATCACAGTGTGATTAAATACTTATTTCCCTCACTGTATATATATTTCCTTTCGTAAAATTTATTTAACTTTGACCCATATACACTACCGGTCAAAAGTTTGGGGTGAGTTTTTTTTTTTTTTTAATGAAAATTATTCTGCTCATCAAGGTGGCATATATTAAATGTAAAAAATGTTAAATTGTTAAATATTAAAATTTTAAATAACTGCTTTCTTATTGTATGTAGTTTTAAATGTAATTACACCAGTCAATATTTCTTTTATTACCATTACCATTAATAATAATAATGATGATAATTAATATTAGAGTGATTTCTGAAGGATCATGTGACTCTGAAGACTGGAGTAATGAAGCTGAAAATTCATCCTTAAAATCACTGTAATAAATGATTAAATTAAATATTAAACTACTTTTGAACAGTTATTTTATAGTGCAATAACATTTCACTATTTTACAGTTTGTACTGTATTTGTAATGAAATAACTGCAGCCTTGGTGAGCAGGAGAAGCTTATTTTAAAACATTTAAAAATCCTACTGACCCCAAACTTTTGACCGGTAGTGTATATATATACTTATTTAATGAATGGCAAGTTAAGATCAGATGGTCCCTATTTACCTTTAGTAAACATATTTTTCAGTAGTACAGTACAGTAGTAGTGCAGTAGTAAGGTCTTCACACATTGCACGTTCATACTATCAAGTGCTATGGAAAAACAAAGAAACTGCTAATTGCATTTCCAAAATGGCAGTATGACATCAATAACATTCAAGAAACCATTTGTGCTATAGAAAAACCCCTAATCTAATAGTCGTATAAAATAATATTAAAATAGAAACACCAATTAATCTGTAGGGGAACATTAAGAACTTAAGATTTTGTGAGATTTTGTAAAGAATTAAAGGGGTTGTGAAATGCTAAAAGGTTATACACAGGAATTGGCACAAAGGCAGCGAAGAAAAACTGTCACACACACACACATACACAAAAAACAATCATATTACTTTGGCTACTAATAAATTAGTAAAGTCAATATTTACAAGTTAAAATACTGGCATATATTGAACAACATCTGAAAATCACTATCATCAAAACATCCTCTAGTTACCTGGTTAGGAGGACGTCTATGATGAAACAACTAAAATGAAACTGAATTGTGTTGAAGACTATTTCTTTTTGGTGTGTTCATGCAAGTTTACACATGTTGGCCCTCTAAAAAGTATTATCCAGTGAAACAACTAATAGATGTATGCATTACATTCCTATGTTACCTTGTAGTCCCTAGAATCTTTCCACAGAATGCATGTATTTTAGACGGAGGAGTGTAGTGGTGTACCGCCATGTGATGGAGAATATGCATGGTCTGAAGACGAGGAGACGGAGCGCGATGAGGAAACTTCTTTCTGGAGCTCCTCCACCTTCCTCTGCAGCTCTGCACGCAGGTACAGCAGCTCCTTTAGGTTCTGGTGAACAGGCATCTGAACAGAAGCAACAACACTTGAGTTTCCTCAGAGAGCTCATGTCGGATATAAGATGTAAGAGGGTTTTAAGGCTCCAAAGACTTTATATGCTCACATCAATTGTGTACGTGGCTGATTTTTTCCTATTTAAATTTGACTTACGAGGATATGATGTTGCCTTAAAAAGGCTATATGTAAACAGGAATGAACAACTTTAAAGATGAAGTACATAATATTGACACCCAGTGGTTGCACTAGGTATTGCACTCCATAATCAAAACACTTTTTCCTCCCAGTCCCTCCTCCGACATGTCCATGCAAACTCAGATTGACAAGCGTGCCTGACTATCGAGCCTACAACCTATCCTAGCCACAAGCGATGACACACGAAAAAAGGAATATTTTACATATTAAAAAGAGTTTTTGTCTTAACCATCACCTGAAATTTCAATTTCAGGTTTTAGTTCTCATGGTTGAAGAACAGCATAAACTTCTATGACAACAATCTTTTCAGGTACTGATTATGTGCTTTAATTAGAGTTAAATGTTACAAATGTGAGCTTGAATACCATTTTACATGCCATTTATTGCCATACTGAATGCAGCAGCAGATCTTGAAAATAAAATAAACATAGGCTATAGTTTGATCTGTTACTCACCATTTCGTTGGAGTGCAGTGCACTATTCTGTGCTTCTGATTGGCTGGTATTGTCATGTTGCTTTCTAAACTGCTGTCATTTTTTGTTATTAGTATCATTTTGTTTTTAATCAAAGCTCTGCAATAGAGGTCTGCATTTCTGCAGCTGTACCGCAGGAGCTACGGGACCTGACCAGATTACTTGCGGTGCGGGAATAAATTTCCAAATAAAACATGGTAGTGGTCAGTAACTCTGGTGTAATTTGAATGGAAGCGGGTGGGCTAACAATATAGCATTCCCGAGTCCCATTGTTATTTTGGAACAGCGTATCTGTGATTTCCTCACCCTTATTGAGCACCGGTACAGCCAGTGCTCACAACTGATGCATGGACCAATGCTTTCTGCATCTGCTTTTTTTTTTTTTTTTTCCACGGACAGTCTGTGCATGCATCATCTGCATAACTGTCCTTAGAGCAGGATTTACCAACATGGGAAAGCAAAGTGAAGATGCGCTGTCCTTCAGCTTGCATTAGAAAACAATCAGTTTACTGTTAGGAAACCCACATCAGGCAAGTCTGATGTATGGGAGTCTTTTTCATGCATCATAGATGCAAATGGAAAAAAAAAATTACCCTTTGTGATAATACCTCAAAATTTTACCCTTTAGCAGTCACAAGACTGGAACCTCAGGTCTAAGATGGCACTCACAAAGGGGCAAACAAAACTGACCTTTAGCCTACAATCCTTGCACAACCTACAGTTTTATCAGTTATCTCTATCTTTTGGCAGTACCAAATTTAAACGTGAGATTGGAATCAGATCTAAATTTTGCGAGAATGGTCGGGTCGGGTAGAAAATTATTTTAAGCGGGCAGCGGGTGAACAAAGGCTGAATATACGGTGGGAGCAGTCAGGTGTGGAATAAAACCTCACAGGAGCAGACCTTTACTCTGCAATTCAGCACTCCAGTGTCAAGTCATGTCAGCTTTGCGTAAGGCATTTAGTTTGAAACAACATCACACCAGTTTGTTCTTTGTTTTCTGCTTAAAGTGTATAAGAGACTTTACATAACCCACATATTTGCTAATATGTTTTCACCTGAGGTCTCATGCGGGGGTTCCAGCGCACGTAGTATCCAACCCACAGCTCCAGATGTCTTAGACTGGCCAGTGGATAAAGCACATGATTTTCATAATCCACATAAAAGGGGTTGGTGAAATCCTCTGATTGGCTATTGATGTAGGACCACAAAGACACCGTCTTACGGTTTACTTCCTGAAAAAAACAAAAAAACAAAGTAAGAATCATTTTCAGCCATGAAAAATTATCTGTGAAACATGCACATCGTCAAAACTGTATTGGTGCAATGGTACATGCCTTTTCAACTCGCTCCTGTTCACTGTTGTAAAGGAATGTACCAAACAGGCAGCTGTAGAGGTAATCCAGGATGGTGATGAGGAAGAGCTCATTGAACTCAAAGGCAGTGGGAAACTGAGAACACAGTAGAGTATTAAATACATGGAAATTCACAGGAAGCAGCTTAAATGATCTATCATATATGTGGTAACACTTTACAATCAAGATGTAGTATTTAATGTTAGTTAATGCATTTGCTGACAATAAACTAACAATAAACAATACATTACAGTATTTGTTCACGTTAATGTTAATGTAAAAATAGAGTTCATTGTTAGTTCGTTAACCTCGCAGTGCTGGATGTTTGCTGAATGCATTAGTAAATGTTGGATTAATAAATGCTGTACAAGTTAAGTCTTGTTAATTATTAGTTTATGTTAGTAAATAGATTAACCAACGAAGACGTATAATAAAGTGTGACCTATATGTAGCATTACAAATAACATTACATTATAAATAAAGCATGAAGTGCTTAAAGTACACCTCACCTGTCTCATCATTTGCCAGACACAATCTATGAACTGAACAAATAGAGGTGAGCGCTCAGAGTTGGCGTGATTTTCATCTCCATGTCCAATGCGCTATAAAAAAAAAAAGAGTAATTCATAATAATTTAATAATAATATGTCATAATTTAATAAAGTTTTACTGTATTTTTGATCAAGTAAATTCTGCCTTGGTGAGCACAAGCATAAATTGAGCCCAAACTTTGAGGCTGTGTCCGAAACCGCCTACTATTCAGTAGGTACTGCATTTGAATTTAAACGTACTACTCGGCCGTTGGAAAAGTACGTTCTATACAGTATGAATGTGAGCAGTATGAATGGAATTCGGACGTACTACATCCGCCATTTTGTCATGGTCACGTGACCTACCTGCGTCAGTTGCGTCGCTTCACGTCCATTCATAAATTCTCTTGCGGGGCATCATGGGATAGCGCAGCGTCCATGGGATGCGCACATCAGAATCTCGCCGGAAGTAGTAAGTCATCCGGGTACTTCTCGCATACTGATTTTCGAATTCTAAGAATTCTACTCGGCTCGCATACTGATTTAAGCGTACTGTATAGTATGGAAGTATGCGGTTTCGGACGCAGCCCGAGTGTATCTTAATATAACATCGAAAAAAAACACTCATCTGCCAATCTGGTTACATTAACTACTTTTCTACCCCCGTAAATAGATTTTACTTTCAGTGATAGACCCTGTATCCCTCACCGCTGCAAACTTGTGTCCGAAGCCGATCCACTCCTTCTCCAGCAGGACCTGGAAGCCCCTCAGAGTCCTGTAGTAGGAGTCCAGCATCAGCATGGACAGAGACGTGAGCTGAGCAGTGCGATCCCAGCCATCACTGCAGTGAACCACCACAGAGCTTTTACTAGACTCTACTTTATCTGCAATCCGCACTGCACCCGCAAGCAGAAGCTATGGAGAGAAAGAGAGAATTGACTTCTTTAAAAGCATCTAATTGACTAGCTTTCTTCTGGGACACTCATAAACCTGAGCGGAACTAAAGTGTGGGACATTGACCAAATCTTATGTATACATATTGAGTGTGTTTTTGTGCTGGTTTAGGTCTGTCATGGAGCCACAGCCATATCACCCTGCAGCCCAAGACCGGATACTCACTGAAGCTGAGCAGGGCTGAGCCTGGTCAGTACCTGGATGGGAGACCACATGGGAAAACTAGGTTGCTGTTGGGGGCGCTCAACCTGTGGTCTGTGTGAGTCCTAATGCCCCAGTAAAAGTAAAGGGGACACCAAACTGTCAGTGGGCACCGTCTTGTTTCGGATGAGACGTTAAACCGAGGTCCTGACTCTCTGTGGTCATTAAAAATCCCATGGCACTTCTCGTAAAAAGAGTAGGTGTGTGTAACCCCGGTGTCCTGGCCAATTCCCCTCATCGGCTCTTACGATCATGGCCTCCCAATCATCCCCCTCTATCACTGTCTCTCCACTTCACCTATAGATGGTGTGTGGTGAGCGCACTGGCACCGTTGTCCTGTGGCTGCCGTCGCATCATACAAGTGGATGCTGCACACTGGTGGTGGTGTGGAGAGACCCCTTCCCTCATGATTGTGAAGCGCTTTGGGTGTATGGCCATACACAATAAATGTGCTATATAAATAGACATTACTTACTTACAATAAATATGACAGTAAAACTGCCAGTAAGTACAGTCTGAAGGAGTGATTCATTGAATTATTCACTCAAACAATTAGTTCAAAATGGCTGATTCATTTAGAATCAAGGTGCGTCCCAAATCGCATAATTATGCACTATTCTTTGGCATTTTGTTGTATAAATAGTGTAAATAGTGCATTCACACTGAATACTCTAAAAAGAAAAAGTGCACTCTAAATACCCGGATGATGAACTTATTCAACCGGTAAACAGAAGTGTGGATTGTTGGACACTTCATGCACTCAACTGCAGCTGCTTTGCTGATGTAGCGGAAGCGGCGGAGCTGATGTTAGATTACTTTATTTATTTTGAATTGTGAAAGCAAAATTCTCCTATGAGACAGCCTCCCGATGGTGAATGTGGCTATACTCATGGCAGGTATTATTTGGTAGTTTGGTCATTTATTTCACTAATTTGGCAACCGTCAAACGTCATCTGGGAAACGGTTTGAAGTTCCGCTTAGTAAAAAAAAACCATTAGTGTTCTATTTGGGACGACACTCATATACTATGCTGTTGAGTGTGTACGTGCATAGTGCATAACTGCATAGTGTGCCATTTAAAACGCAGCTGCGGTCTTCATGAATTGATTGTTGAATCACTGGCTCAAATGTTTCAAACAATAACAGATTCATTCAGGAATTATAAAAACAGAGTGGCTCTGAGATGCACAAATGTTCTGCTTTGGCTTTGTTTGGAATAATTTTTGTGGCAAATGAAACAAAAACAGACAACCCTGTGTCTAAAAAGTAACTACTGTAAACTGTACCCTTGTTTGTGTGATGCTGTTTAATACAAAAACAAAACCCTATACAGGATCCATACTGTTTTTGGCTTCATAGCTTATATTCTAGGACAGGGGTGGGCAAACTTGGTCCTGGAGGGCCGGTGTCCTGCATAGTTTAGCTCTAACTCTAATCAAACACACATGAACATGCTAATCTGTCTCCAAGATCACTAATTATTTATAAGCAGGTGTGTTTGATCAGAGTTGGAGCTAACCTGTGCAGGACACCGGCCCTCCAGGACCGAGTTTGCCCATCCGTGTTCTAGGAACATTAAAATAGTATTCATTACGTAGTGAATGCTTTTGGGCTCTTAAAATGTTTTTGATTATTGTCTGCAAAGTGAGTTGTATACTTATGATGTTAGTATGCACACCATTAATGTAACAGCAGTTACAATACTAATACAGATTACAGTAATCGTACACCTCTAAGCAGGAACTGGATTTATGCACTTGGTAAAAAATTATGTAGACAAGTTGTTTACCCGTATGTACTCCAGCCAGTGTGTGGCATCTATGGCTGAATGCCAGCGTTGTTCTTCTATGGTGGGGTAAACCACCTCCTTCAGTTTGCGCAGGGACTCTCTCATGACATGAATGTTAGGGATCTCCAGAAAATTCAGCTCCATGTTGGGGTAGAAATTCTCATTTTCATAACCTCCATCTTTAGTCTGCGGCATGAAGCAGCAGAAAGTAAGAAGAGAAGAATTGTGGTTTTCATTTTTACCTCCTGACTCACATCCACATTAGCACAGATGGCTACTCAATAATTCAGAACTACATTTGTAGGAAACAACATGCGAGTGTGTGTGTTATGGATGAAAGACACTAAAAACCTTTCCCTTCATCTCTACTCCAAAAAAAAAACTACTTAAAAATCACTTTCACCTTGTGATTGTGAGCCACAGTGTTCTGCCGAGCATCAAATATGGCGAGTTTATGGGACTGTGCATTGGCATCCATGATGGTCTGGAGGTAATGCTCATCCTCCTTACAGCGGCGGTCTGTGGGGCCCACCATGGGCTGACTACAGCGGACTATAGTGGCCTGAGTTTCTGGGTGGATCCATGAGAGCACCTGAAACAAACAAAGTATATGAGAACTGTACAAAAATAAAAATTTGACAAATGATAAGGCTGCATAAATAATCAAAATCAAATTGTAATGACAATTCATCAAAAGCTGAGAACGTGATTCACAACTTGTCAGGGAAGCACGGGTGTTTGATCAGTAGTAAATGTCATCCAAAGGCCAGCGGGCACTCTCGAAAGCGGAAACTAAAAAACCCATGAAGAAACCCAGGAAATCCACATAGCTGTTGTTGAATAAACAGAAGATTTCACTGCTTTCATTGACTCAACATAACTACTAAACACATGACTATGCAATTATCTCCATTGAAGTTATGAAGTGATTTTCATTGACATTGATGACAATATATATTTATATTTTTTAAGTCATAAAAGTTTTAATAAGTGACCTATAAGGCAGTAGTCCCCAACACCCGGGCAGCGGACCGGTAGCGGTCAATGGATAAAATTAGTACCAGGCCGCACAAGAAATCAGTAATTATTTCAGTTTTATTTATTATCTTTAATTTATAGTCTGAACAATCTATTATTTTGAAAAATGACTGTATTCTCTCGGTTACATCTTGGTCACTTGGTCGCCCAAACTTAACCTACAAGCTAACAAAATGAGTAAGAAACAGACATCCTTGGAAAGTTTCTTTGTGAAGGGAATAAAACCCAGTGAAGAACCCACAAATTGCCAAGGAATGGATCTGCAACCCATTTGTCAACAAATCAGGTGATTCCAGCATGTCTGTGTAAGAAGATCAACTGCTCGAGGACACAAATGACGGAGGCTTTCTAGGGGCATTCACATATCGCGTCTTTTCCGCACACATGTTCGTTATTTCCAGTGGAGTCACATGGACGTGCTCGTGCCTTCAAGGGCGCGTCAGCATGCTGCTGGTAGACTAATTATAATAAATAAACACAGAGCACCCAAATTCTACTGCGCTTTGTAATTTTCTCCATAAATAAAACTTGTATCAGTTGCAGCAATGCTTTGTCAGTTTGTCATCCTCTGAGAAAATGGTTGATGGTCACCTAGCAATCTACGTACAGGCACCCCCCGGTCACAGAAAATTTGTCAATCTTTGACTGGTCTGCGGTGACAAAAAGGCTGGGGACCACTGCTATAAAGGGTTAATATGTAAAAGTTTTAGGCAACAAATATAGATAGTTTTTGGTGTAGTACCTGCCTTTTATTTTTATTTACTGTTGTATATTGTGGAGTAGGCCGATGCAGTGGCGCAGTAGGTAGTGCTGTCGCCTCACAGCAAGAACATCGCTGAGTCGCAGGTTCGAACCTCGGCTGGGCTGGGTCAGTTGGCGTTTCTGTGTGGAGTTTGCATGTTCTCCCTGCTTTCGCGTGGGTTTCCTCCGGGTGCTCCGGTTTCCCCCACAGTCATGTACATGCGGTACAGGTGAATTGGGTAGGCTAAATTGTCCGTAGTGTATGTGTGTGAATGAGTGTGTGGATGTTCCCAGAGATGGGTTGCGGCTGGAAGGACATCCGCTGCGTAAAATCGTGCTGGATAAGTTGGCGGTTCATTCCGCTGTGGCGACCCCGGATTAATAAAGGGACTAAGCCGACAAGAAAATGAAAATGAATGAATGAATGAATATTGTGGCGTAGATAAAACCAACTGGAAATTCCATGGACAAAACGCATATGTTAAAAAAAAGGCGAACAGAACACGACCTAATGTGCAGGCATGAATTTGTCATTGATGATAAAATGTTTCATGTTTTTTGTGCTTGAAAGCACAATTTGTCACTTCACATTACTATATTACACTCACTGCAGAAGGGCCTTTATACATGATTGTTTTAAAAATAATAATAATAATAAAATAAGTTGAATTCATGCAAACAGAGGGATTCAACAAATGTATTTACAATCAATTAACAACCTAAAGCTCACAACAATTTAAAGAAAAATGAATGTTTTTACTTCTAGAACCTGACTGTTGCGCTCTGTTCATTTCCCCAGATGGGTTTGTTGTTGGATGTGTAATTAACATGAAGTACTGACAACACTTGACTGCAATGTGTAAAATCAAAAACAAGCACAGACACACAGTTTCTCTCACTTACTGGGATACGGTGTTTGACTCTGAAAGAGGCCACTCGCCGGATCTCCTCCTCCTTAATACTGGTTGGGGTGACGAGCAGAGCAGGATAAGTGTCACACACTTCATAATTACTGTTGATCTTACTGATAGTCCAGCTCTCATTTGGTAAACCCTGCAGACAGTATGGAGATAATAAAAAAAGAAATGAAAAGGCCACAATAACAGAATGAAGCAGTATTATTCTGATTCAATGTATTCAGTCAACTCTACTGTTTTTCAGCAATGTGCATGTCTCACCATTCTTTTATACTCAGCCACTGGATCATAAACCTTCCATCCATCCTCTGGAAACTGCTCTTTGTATTGAAAGGCAAATAGGGACTGGACAAAAAAACAAAACAAAAACAAAAAGCATGAACCGGCTGCACTGGAGTAATTAGTAATTACTGACAGATCTAGTGGCCAATCACTGCACTGTGTGGAGTCATGACATACCAACTCACTGGACAGCGGGAAGGCATACTTTGTCAACGTTTCCAAAATCTCCAATTTACTCTGTTCCTCCTTTTTATAAGCAAACCTGGGGCTCCTCATATCCTATTGAGACAGATCACAGATTGTTAATATAGAGAATGTGTGACTGTGGATATTTATAATAGCTTATATATTCATCAAATTTTATGTGAACTTTTGGTGAGGTCTTAAGTATGATTATGAAATTGAATGTATTATTATGGACTGTTTTCAGTTGTAGCATTATTAATACAGCAATGTGTTAGTAGATGACATTATATAATTGCATTTAAGGGCACAATTTGTTCAGTAAACACTTTTAAATAAGGAGAAAAAAATAAATCTATGTTTTGGAAAACATGTCATACCAAATTATTACTTTTTTCAATATATGCTTTATTAGACAGACAGGTGTGACATTAAAAAACAACGAACAATACAAGAGCAAACATTGTTTTCATTTTTCTGTTTTTATGCCAAACTAGAACTAAACAATAATAGCAGCCCAGTTCCACCCATAAACCCCTTGGGAGGAATGAAAATAAAGTGAGAAATTTTTTAAATTACTGATAGAGACAAACAGAATAAACAATTAAACTATATATTAATGTATATGACCAAAGAAGCATGATAAAAATAACTAAACTGAATGAGAAAAAGGAAGAAGAAAAAGAGAGAGAAATACAATTCAGAGAGAGTACTCACACAACAAAGTAGTACAGTACAACATAAGGGCAAATTTACCCCTGATACACTCAATCAGGAACTAAGAGGATACTGGAGGAGTGGATTTTCTGAAGGATGCCTGCTGCAGGACGGAGTAATACATATGCTTTCTTATGACTTAAAGTTGAATTTGTGTTTAAGGGCCTATAGACAGATTTTATGAGGCCACCATTTTAAAAGTGAAATTGAGGCTGCGATGGGGAAAAAACACGAAAGTTTTGCCTGAAGTCACACAGGAACATTGGGTACCTGGCTGTATATCTTATCAGCAAAGTGAAAGTGACATAAATTTATTATTTCACCACCTTCCGGGTGATAGTGGATAGTGATGGATAGTGGATAGTGAAAATAAAAAAGGATATCAGATCTCATTTTCAGCTAAGTTAAGGGTAATGGCACTAGTTAGCTAAAGTTTTCTTTCCCAAACACACGTTTGAGATGCCATTTATTAGGCTCAAGTTAATGAACTGATTCTTTCACTATATTAGACTTGTCACGATACTGAATTTTGGTACTGAAATTTTAAAAATGTCCATTTCCCGTGCTGTTAAACGCGCGTTCTTAAACACCGCTGATTTGCCATTGTGTTCACCAGTGCTCACCAGAAATCCGCTGATGATTTGACTCATCTTCGTGGCTTTAAAATGCTCCAGTGCAGTATCCGTGTATTGCATTCGGTGAAGAGCAGTGAACTGATGACCTTCACAGCCAATCACAGTAATTTCTGTTGAACACTGGTGAATACTATGGCAAATCAGCCGTGTTTAAGAACGCGCTCAACAGCACGGGAAATAGACGTTTTTAAAATTTCAGTACCGGGACAACACAAGGGTGTACTAACGAAGGCAAAACTGCATTGTTTTATCATTCACCGGGTTATATAGGCTAAAGCAGGGAAGAGTCCCTACGGTGTTTACCTGGTGCCATGAACTAAAACCTAGGAGAACACTTAAGCGTATTACTCTTGAAGAAATTGTGATTTACTTTGATGCCTATTATGCTTTTAATTGTTTAAATTAAACTGAACTGAATGATATTAAAGTGATGTTTACACCATATCTGCATTTTGAAACCGCCGCAACAGCTGGAGGTTTGTAGTCCACAGCATGTTGTTGCAATGTTTACAGTGCTGATCCTTTACTTCCGGGTTTCATCCCACCGCAGCCTCGCTTTGGTTTTTTAAAATGGTGGCCACGTGAAATAAGCCTATTATATGACAACCTTATCAGAATCAAAATCAGAAAGAGCTTTATTGCCAGGTATGTTCACACATACGAGGAATTTGTTTTCGTGACAGAGCTTCTACAGTGCAACAGAATTACAGACAGGACTAAAAAACAGATAATAAATATATTTTAAAAAGTGAATGCAAATATACAAATTGACTTAGTGCCATCCATCCCTTTTTAGAGTAAAACTGGAATGATATGCGTGTCATTGCTTTTTCTTTATGCCAAGATATTTGCTTCCTCTGGATCTTCAGGCCTATTCAAGACGTAAGAGAAACCTCTCATGTGAATCTGGACATTTGATGCTACTTGAACAGCTGTGACTAGATGTGAATATTACTGTGTGAAAGAATTAATTATTTATTAAATGATTCTGTTATAAGAGAAGCTCTCTCTGTATTAGTCTGCTATGTTTATTTTACTTTCCTGATAAGATGCCTACTAGAAAGCAGGACAGCTTTGAAGTGGATAAGTATACTTTGTGTATGTGAGCGTGTTTTTCTTCGGTGGAGACATGAAGTGATCTGAATTTCACTTCTGATCTTCCTGACCAGTAAAATATCCTCTTGTTGTGTCTGACATTTGTATGCTTGATGTCTTGAAGTCTATCTATGTTTTAACCAATCAGTTTAAAATACCTATACAGTATGTATAACACAGTTAGTGATGCATATTACAGTATAATTGTTGTTGTTTTGAAATTGTAGGCAGAGCAGCCTATGGACTCTGCTGATGAAACTACAAACTATCTTCAGTAAACTGTCTTTGATTGAATATCTGACTCCAGCTCTTCTTTATCTGACACACCAGTTATTTTTGGGTTAAAATTGTTGTTCCCCAACAACACTGAACCATGAATTACAATCCCTAGTATGCACTGAACATAATCTACCATCATTTTTGTTTTTCATTAGACCCTGAGTGGTGCATCTGACCTTACAGACGATCTCCATGCCACTGGTATTCTCTCCAAGACTCTGTACACTGAAGGTCTCCAACCTGCTGATTGCACCCAGATTCACATCCAAAATAAAAGGTGCATCCTGCAAAGAGATGAACGGAGTAAAACACAATAGCAAGACAATATACTGATCTTAAAATAGACAAAGAAAACAAAAAGAATGATTTGTGCTCCATACCCGCTCTAGACTGACAAAGTAGAGCTTGTAGTCTGTGATTGTGAGTGTGCCAGCCACGGCTCCAGTGAAAGGACAGATATACATCACATCTTTAACTGCAGAGACAAAAGATAACAGATGGAACCCAACACCACCAAACAAGCTGAAACAGGAAACAAGAGTCACAGAGACTCATCCAACATACCAGTGGTTTTGATTGTCTCTCCAGGGACCAGTGGGACTTCATCCATTGGGGCCGGCCGTCGTACATCCCTGAATACTTGCTATGGTACATAAAGACAACACAGAATGTTATATATATATATATATATATATATATATATATATATATATATATATATATATATATATATATACAAGGTTTCCGCTACATTCATTTATCCGTGGCGGGCCGCCACGCCAAAATTCATCCCGCCACGGCTACATTACAACTTCTCATTTAAAACATTTAGTCGTGTTTTTTTAATAGCGGATTATAATCCCACCAAAACATATTAGAGGTAAACAGCGCAAACTTTTCTGTAACCGTAGTAGTGCTGTGCGCTATTTGTTCAACCCTTTAAGGTGACATGCTGACTGACTCTCTGACAGACTGACTGACAGGTGCTTGAGTCCAGCAAACACGGCGTAGCTTTCAGTTAAGAGGAACACAGTTTCCATAAGTATACTTTATTGATAAAGGTCAATGGCTCTGCATACAATGACTTTATCTTGCTGGAGTTTACAGCCGTTTCACTTTACTTCAGGATGCGTTAATGTTGGAAAACGCACAAAAACGCACTAAATCGCGCTTCAGCAGCGCTTACTGGAGAGCGCACAAGAAGATCTGCACTTGAATGTGTAAATTTGAGTGCGTGCAAGAAGTTCTGTGCACAAACAGAGGAAATCGGCGCGTAAGCAAAGAGATTCGCATGTTCTTAAACATCACTTGGGAAAGATCTGAAAAAGAATACAAATTTAGCAGTAGGGCTAATAATCTTGTCTTTAACTGTTTATTGGCAAAACTACATTAACACCCATGGCTCCTGACAAAACAAGCATGTACACAAATGTGCAGAACATCAGTATGTAACAGTATGTGAACACTCAAGGACTTTATTGTGCTACTTTACTTTAAAGTAAAAATGCTGTGATATTTAGTTTCTTGCATAGACTGGCTGCTTTGCTTCATATGACCTCAATGTATCATCAGGAGCATCAAGAAAAAATTAGTTTTGTTTTGCTACTATATGGTTTTTTAGACTCTCAAAATGGTTGTAGCCACTGATTACATTTTTATCAATCACATAAAATCTATTTTGCATAATAAAACACAAAACAATTTTTTTTTTAATCATAAACCAGCTAGTTGGCAGTAAAGCAGAAAAAATAGTACAGTTAGAGTAAGTGTGAAGCAAGAGAAACTTGCCGGAGTGTGAGACGGCAGTTCACAATCACTGTCAAACTGACAGCCATCTTCACCAGAGTCCTGAGACTGAGCAACGACCGCAAGACAAACACAGAACCCATGAGGAGGAGAAGAAAAGAAGAAACACAGGAGAAAGACAAACACTGTTAAAAGGTTCCAGCATCAGTTTTGGAAAAAGGAAAGAGAAAGAATGCAGAAAAAATTAGCTCCTCTTTAGGGCCAAGAGGTCAAATGCTCTCACAGAGACAGGAAGTGTGATTTGAAGAGGCAGAGAGAAAGCAGAAAGCATACAGCTGCTCAACCATCACTACTTCACTAGTAGATCTGTGCTAAAGGCAGATTCTGGAGCCTTACCCTTAAGTTTGGCCTCTTGGATACCTGGAGATCACACATAAACATCAGACAAACATGAGTTACAAACACACACACACACATTCATGAACATGTGAGAACACTTAAACATACAAACACGCAGACAACGATTAGACTGAATCTGAGTAAAAATGTCAAGATATTTTAAGTATTATTTAGTTTAGAAAAATCTACATTTAGATTTTTTTAAAAACCAAAATAAATAAATAATAGCTGAATAGTTTTATACATGTTACAAACATCAAGATGATTTATAAGGAATACAGTTTAGTAAAAACACACTATAGTTAAATAAATCAATAAATAAATGTTGAACTCCAACCAAGATTTTGATTCAAAGATTGTTTTCATATTTGATGATAAATCAGGATATCATAAAAAATTAAATATAATATAAATATAAATTAAATTTAAAATAATAAGTATCATCATTACAGGAACAAATTACATTTTAAAAAGTGTTTTATTAAAAATAATCCTGGTCAAATCTATTTTTGATCAAATAAATTCAACATCTGTGAAGATAATAGACATTTGTAACCCTTACCAGTTTGTTTCAAGCACATAATTCTTTTTTAAATAATTAAAATGGTTATATGTATTATAATAATAACCATTTGTTATGCTCCATTCCCATTTGTTGCTAAACACAGGCTTAATGCAAATAAGAGTTTC
The DNA here is from genome assembly GCA_903798195.1 of Danio kyathit. Taxonomy (NCBI): domain Eukaryota; kingdom Metazoa; phylum Chordata; class Actinopteri; order Cypriniformes; family Danionidae; genus Danio; species Danio kyathit. Next base: position 31,242,771 of record LR812525.1, on the reverse strand, counting down.
TTTTTTGTTGCTTTTAAATATGAAAATAAACATGACCGATGACATTTCTGGATATGATTCACACTGTAATAACACCTGAATGAAGCATAAACAGGGGATTATAAACAATGGACAAACATTTAACTGTACAAACAGACTGTGTGCAGAAGACAAAAAGAACACACACAAAGGTAAAGCAAACTACAGTAGGCTATGTGAGCAGTGCAAAAACAGTAGATATAAAAAAATTGTATGCATATTTATTCTCTAATTTACAGCTCAAAGCAGGGCAGAGCAGTGGTTAAAGCAAACTGAAAAACACCAACCGCCATCACCCTTACCCTAGTATCTATCTTCTTCCCAATCTGTCAATCAAAAACACAATATCATAATGGCTCACTCTGAGACAAAACTCATAACAAAAAACATTCATTCTGAACATTGTGTTTCCAAGCTTAACCCTCATCATGATGCATTTGAGTTTGTTTTCACCCAGAAAAGGCTAAAAAAACAGTAAAATCATTTTAACATTTGTTTTAATATATAAAGAATTAAAGACAATCTACAAAATAAATGAGAAGTGACCTTAATAGTTTCAAATGAAATTAATATTTATAATACTGTCATCATTTAATCGCCCTCGACTTATTCCAATTATGTCAAATGCAAAAAGTAGATATTTTGAAAAATGTCGAAAACCGGTAACCATTGACTTCCATAGTATTTGTTCATTCATTAGTTTTCTTTTCGGCAGCAGATGTCCTTCCAGCTGCAACCCATCACTGGGAAAGGCCCATACACTCTCATTCGCACATATACACTACGGCCAATTTAGCTTACCCATTTCACCTATAGCGCATGTCTTTGGGCTGTCGGGGAAAGCAGAGCATCCGGAGGAAACCCATGCGAACACTGGGAGAACATGCAAACTCTACACAGAAATGCCAACTGGCCCAGCCAAGACTCGAACCAGCAACCTTCTTGCTGTGAGGCGACAGCGCTACCCACTGCGCCACCCCATAGTATTTGTTTTTCCTACTATTGATGTCAATGGTTACCAGTTTCTAACATTTTTTGAAACATTTTCTTTTGTGTTCAACAGAAGAAAGAAACTTATAAAGGTTTTGAACAACTTCAGGGTGAATAAATTGTGAGTACATTTCTTTATTTGTGTGTAAACTATCACTTTAAGAACCAACCTACAGTCAGTAAGTTATTGAAACAAAAACTTGTTCATATATCCCTATCACACACTAGTACAGGTTTATTTTGAGGTAATGATGACCAACTAACAATACATCACCCTTTATTTATTCATCAACAATGGAGATCTGATGTAGAGTGCAAAATATGCTAACCTTAGATTCCCGGTGAATGGATTCTGAAGGGACTCCGCTGGTGATCTGGCTGGAGATAGTGGCTGCTATCAGCTGTTTACACCACTCCACATGAGACCCAGTAGGACTGAGTGAGAAAAGAAGCACATCATCACACACACGCAAATGTTTCGCTCAATGCATCTGCCATTATCTGTGATTACATCAAACTACAGACTCAACACTGCCATTGCTGTGTGTGTGTGTGTGTGTGTGTGTGTGTGTGTGTGTGTGTGTGTGTGTGTGTGTGTGTGTGTGTGTGTGTGTGTGTGTGTGTGTGTGTTATGTACAGTGCTGACATCCTGTGGACTGAATATGACAGATGGCGATATGAGGTCAGGGAAATGTGTCACACACACACTCTGATCTTTCATTACCTAAAAGAGCAAACTGCTTCCATTTTATCTTTTAACTGATACTATCATAATGTTTTATTTAAAGCCTCTCTCCCAAAAACAGATAATAACGGTTACCATCTTAATGAGAATGTAACGTTACGTTATGCTGTTTAGGATGAACAGAAAGCATTTACTTTTAATAAAAAACAGTTTTAATCTTAGTGATTGCAGGAATAAACTGTAATGTGCAGTATATAATATAAATATTACAACAATATACATAAAATACGCGTGTAATTTGTAACGTTACATCACAACAGGGATGTCGACGGTATCGAGCGCGTGTACGCCGAAAACAGCTTTATTAATGAAAAATTCACATTATATTGATAAATGTGCGGATAAAACCATCACACGCACCTGTCTAATGAATCCACGCTGTCCTGTCGAGATGCAGGGTTTACTCCGAGGTTTCGCGGTTTTCTCGGGACAGGCGGGAGCACCGGACTCTCTGAACCCGACAGATGATGCTGCTGCTGCTGCTTCTCCATTTATCAGCTTCCTGATCTCCGTCTTGTAAGATGGGGATGTGTTTGAGCTTCTCTGGTGAAAGAGCCAAATGTGTGTGTGTTTAGGAAGTCATCTCTGTGCGCTGCAGTCTGCGGTTCTGTCTCTGCTTCCTGTTCTGCGCCGACAAATAGCGTTTCTCTTTATTTATGTCAAGGAAGCGGCCATGACGAACCCCCTCCCGCCATCACCCATATTTAGATCAGTATGTAAGCTGTAACATGTTGTGTTCAAGCATATGGAATAATTATATAATACTTAATAAATAAATAAAACAAAAAGTTTCACGGTTTACACAAAAATATTAAATGTTTTAGTAACATTTTAGCACCGAATTAGCACATATAGACTGGTGATTTTAATTAAATTTAATCTTTATTTATATGTGCTTTTTAATATGTAGATTGTGCCTAAGCAGCAACATAGATGAAGATAATAATAATAAAAAAACTCATAATATTTTAGATTGTGGAACATTCTAGAAAGTCAGGCAGGGAGGAGAGTAGTGGTAGAATGCAGTTGTAGTTTAATACAAATGTCACTGTTTAATTCAGTTCAGCTTAATTCAATTCAGTTTAACACAAATGCCACTCTTTAGATTGGACTAATGGCAGCCAAAAATTAATCTTAGCATTAATATATAATTCTAACTTTAGGCATTTTTCACAGTATCTTTTAAACTCTACGCTATTCACATTATTGGGTACACTTGTACAAGATGGGCCAATATTGTGGCCATACATTGATAGACAAGACAGCGGCAAACGATACTTACTTAGGCTGTGGTGTTTTAATGATGCTCACTTGCAGGCACGTGCAGAGGTGGGGGCTTTGGGTGCTTGAGCCCCTGCCCTTTTTTTCTCCTGGAGAGAAAGTGCCCTTTATTCCTGGGGATAATAATAATTTTTTAATACTACTAATAATATAATATATGTTAATGCATGTTCTATTTAAGGACCGCTTTCCCTGTCAAACAATAAAAAAAAACGAAACTTTAAAGTATCTTGGTTTTAGTCTATCGCTCCAAGCGAGCCTCAAACCGACGATTTGGAAAGAAAAGCCACACGCGAGGCGAATGCTCTAACGAAGACTCCATTTACATTATTACTCTCGCCTCAAAAGTAAGGTGTCAACAGTGGAGTAACTTCTATCAGCGCCTATGCCAACTCCTGCATCCGCATTGCACGCGGACTGCATCTGGCTAATGTAATGGAGAAACGACAGCTGGATAGTGAAAATATTGTCCTCTTATTTTTGCAGTCACACAGAATATATAATGTCAATTGAAGCTATAAAACAAGTACATATAGGCTAGCTATGGAAGTCAGTGGCCTACATTCTTCAAAATATTTTATTTTGTTCAACAGAAAAAAAAAATCAAACAAATATAATAGATTGAAAAGAGATAGTTCACCCAAAGATTTTAATTTACTCACCCTCAAGTGGTTCCATTTCTTTGTTTCTTTATTTTGTTGAACACTAATGAATAAAAGATTAAAAAAAGATATTTTAAAGAAAGCTATAAACTTGAAATCATCGACTTCCAGACTAAGAAAAACAAATACCATGAAAGTCAATGGTTACAGGTTTCCCGCTTTCTTCAAAATAGCCTATTACTTTGTGTGTTCAACAGAAGAAAAAAAAAGTCAAATGGGTTTGGAACAAGTAAAAGGTGAGTAAATGGTGACAGAATTTTCAGTTTTTAATTAACTATCCGTTTAAGGGTGAGTATACGGTGAATTTAGGGTGAAATCTCCTTAATAATCTCATTATAATATATTTTATTTATTAAAGTACAATTTTTATTATTATTTAATAAAAAGTGCCTTTTTTCCATTTGAGCCCCTGCCCCTTAAAAGGTCTCTGCACGTCCCTGCTCACTTGGTACTAAGGGGCCAAAAATATCCCTCACACCACTGTACAACCTCTGTCGATTTGTCCTACCTTGTCAGATTGTCCTACCTCCCATTCAAAAAGTAGGTACCACATTTTGATGACACAATACACTACCCATCAGATTTTGCTATCAGTGAAACTTTAATGTGGAGTAGTGTGATATGAAGCTGTAATATCGCACTAACATACCTAATCCCAGATCCTTCAGACCAAGCAAAACCTTTTTTTTTTTCCAAATTTTGATGAACCATAGCAAATTATTCCCTTAGTTTGCTGTTCTTACCTGACAAGAGTGGCACCGGTGTTTTTCTTCAGTTGCTGTAGCTCCTCTGTTACAGGGAGTCGTGCAGACCATATCTTACTCTGAAATCTTAGTTAAGATGCATTCATTTGTATGGTACCATATTGTCAAGGTAATTTCCAATTCTCAGCATGCTTTGTTTTGGACTGAGAGTAAACACAATTGATTCTTTATGTGTTTAAGATTAATATTGGAAGAGATATGTTAGTGTTTAATGTTATGATCAATTTTAAAGGGTTTCCATTTTGTCTGCCTGTGGTTAGGTTGAGGATGGGCCTACAAAGGTTGAAGTTGCATATTGCTATTTTTTTATATCAAACAATCTTATTGTTTCAATCTGTAAGTCTATTAGTTGGTAGCATTATATAGCCTGTGCTACTGCTGGATGGACGATTAAGCCCTTTTTAACCTATAGGAATTACACTTACTTGGTCTTATTAAGGCAATGTGTTTAATACAACAGAAAATACAGTATAGGTTGCAACAGGTGTTACTTATTTAGCTTAAATTAAATAAGCTGGTCGCAATTCACACCTGCACTGTAAAACCAAGTCAACTTTATCAAATGAGTGTACAGGGAGTGCAGAATTATTAGGCAAGTTGTATTTTTGAGGATTAATTTTATTATTGAACAACAACCATGTTCTCAATGAACCCAAAAAACTCATTAATATCAAAGCTGAATATTTTTGGAAGTAGTTTTTCGTTTGTTTTTAGTTTGAGCTATTTTAGGAGGATATCTGTGTGTGCAGGTGACTATTACTGTGCATAAGTATTAGGCAACTTAACAAAAAACAAATATATACCCATTTCAATGATTTATTTTCACCAGTGAAACCAATATAACATCTCAACATTCACAAATATACATTTCTGACATTCAAAAACAAAATAAAAACAAATCAGTGACCAATATAGCCACCTTTCTTTGCAAGGACACTCAAAAGCCTGCCATCCATGGTGAACGGATCAAAACACTGACAGAATCCATCAACATTGCGTGCAGCAGCAACCACAGCCTCCCAGACACTGTTCAGAGAGGTGTACTGTTTTCCCTCCTTGTAAATCTCACATTTGATGATGGACCACAGGTTCTCTATGGGGTTCAGATCAGGTGAACAAGGAGCCCATGTCAATTGTTTTTCTTCTTTTAGAACCTTTCTTGCCAGCCACGCTGTGGAGTACTTGGATGCGTGTGATGGAGCATTGTCCTGCATGAAAATCATGTTTTTCTTGAAGGATGCAGACTTCTTCCTGTACCACTGCTTGAAGGTGTCTTCCAGAAACTACCAGTAGGACTGGGAGTTGAGCTTGACTCCATCCTCAACCCGAAAAGGCCCCACAAGCTCATTTTTGATGATACCAGCCCAAACCAGTACTCCACCTCCACCTTGCTGGCGTCTGAGTCGGACTGGAGCTCTCTGCCCTTTACCGATCCAGCCACGGGCCCATCAAGACTCACTCTCATTTTATCAGTCCATAAAACCTTAGAAAAATCAGTCTTGAGATATTTCTTGGCCCAGTCTTGACGTTTCAGCTTGTGTGTCTTGTTCAGTGGTGGTCGTTTTTCAGCCTTTCTTACCTTGGCCATGTCTCTGAGTATTGCACACCTTGTGCTTTTGGGCACTCCAGTGATGTTGCAGCTCTGAAATATGGCAAAACTGGTGGCAAGTGGCATCTTGACATCTTGGCAGCTGTACGCTTGACTTTTCTCAGTTCATGGGCAGTTATTTTGCGCCTTGGTTTTTCCACACGCTTCTTGCAACCCTGTTGACTATTTTGAATGAAACGCTTGATTGTTCGATGATCACGCTTCAGAAGCTTGGCAATTTTAAGAGTGCTGCATCCCTCTGCAAGATATCTCAATATTTTTGACTTTTCATAGCCTGTCAAGTCCTTCTTTTGACCCATTTTGCCAAAGGAAAGGAAGTTGCCTAATAATTATGCACACCTGATATAGGGTGTTGATGTCATTAGACCACACCCATTCTCATTACAGAAATGCACATCACCTAATATGCTTAATTGGTAGTAGGCTTTCAAGCCTATACAGCTTGGAGTAAGACAACATGCATAAAGAGGATGATGTGGTCAAAAAAACTCATTTGCCTAATAATTCAGCACTGCCTGTAGTTACATCAAAATTTACTGAAAGTTAACTCTACTCATTTGAAAAGAGTTTTGAACACAGTGTGGAAGGTAATGAGTTAATTAAATACCTCATTACTTCAACGTAAATAGACTAAGTTAACAGTTTTCATATTCAGGTTTTTTTTTTTTTTAACTTAAATGGTTTGTAGCAATCTGTTTCCTCAAACAGTTCGAGTTGCCTTAAGTTACTAAGTTTTACAGTACTCAGTTGGTTTGAGTTCTCTTCATTCATTGGGGTTTACTGTGCTCAAATTGCTTCTTTTACTCAAATGGATTAAGTTCACAGTACTCATTAGGATTAGTTTTTGAACTTAAATGGTTTGAGTTACCTTGACTTTTTGGGTTCTACAGTGTGGTACATTTAAAGGGATAGTTTTCCCATTGTTCATGGTCGATAATGTTGTTTTAAATATTTATGACTTTCTTTCTTCTGTTAAAAATGACATACAATATTTTGAAGACTAAAATGGAAGGAACACATTACTATGGAAGTCAATAGGTGCCAAGATACCAGCATGTTTCAAAATATCTTTTGTGTCTAACAGAAGAAATCCAAGTAGATTTTAAACAAGGGTGAGTAAATGATTCATAATTAGATTTAGTGGTTGGTGTACACATTTATACTACAGTCATGCACGTTTGTAGGTCTTAAATAAACTTTTAAATGTTATCAGATTTACTTTAGAAAGGAATGGATGAATGCAAAGAGTAGTGTAAAGGTTGTAAGTACTTCATGTAAACACCTGTTAAACATCCTGCGATGTCATGCAATCAGAATGCTTGAGTACAATAATGAGCATACAGTCGTTTCCATGTGAACTCTTTAAATTAATTTAATCAGCATTATGTACAGAACAATAGCTGGCCAACAAATAAAGGATACATGTGGGAATACAAAACACAAATAAATCCCTTTAAACTATTATGTCTAACTTAAGATAATGTCAGTAAAAAAAAAAAAACAACTGAGTGCAGCTTTCCTTCACTCAATCTCACTCACAAAGCGATGAGATCGAGAACAAAAGAATTCCCTACAGAATCAGATCGTTTTCAGATCCTTAAAATGTTACAAAGCAAAACCTAAATGCCCATTTAAAAAAGAAAAGAAATTATATGTAAGAGGATGTCCGACAAGTGACCTACAATTACCAAAACCATCCAAAACATTTTTTTTTTAATCTAATTACTTTCCTTTTTATAAAACTGTCAATTTTTACACTGAATAAAATAATTATATTTTACAACAATAGAACTTTCAACAGTAAAATAGTTTTTTTTTTTGCTTGAGGTAATTACATAGTTCTGGTGCTTGTACAAAATAAAAAATAGATTTCTGTCTTTTATCCCCCCTAAAAACAACCAACCGCAAATGGTTTGTTTGTTTATTGAACTTTTGTCGTCTTCACACACTATGGTTTAATAATCTTCATATCCTCATTGAGGTCAAAGTCTTTAGAAGTTCAGTTTTCCGAGGCAGCGCAAGAATTCAGTCACCGCTCTCTTCCTCAAGAAAAGACTGAATATGAGACAGTCCAAACACACCATTTCACAACCCAGCCTCTCCTCCTACCCAAAAGACTTTGCAGACAATGCTACGTCTCGTTGGGAGCAATACTGTCAGCTCCATCAGAAACAAAATATTTGCTTTCCGTGGCAACTGCACGTTGTTTTATGGGGTAAAACCCCAAGCCCAACGCATGTAGGGCTTAAAATTGTCAATCTCCAGACCTCAGCAGGAGAAAAAACAACAACCAAAAACCGCACAGTGAATGGAAATCATTCAGTACTACCACTAATGCTGCCATAAGGAGAAAAACAAATCTATAAAATATACACCTGAAAACCTCAGATTTGAGTAAAGGCACCAAAAAGGTATCTGTGTCGCTTGTTTTAAAACCCTGGTTCAGTTCCACAAGCTAACGTTAATCACGTCAGGACATTTTCCGACCATAACACACACTCCCCTTATCAGCGAATGACATTTATGGTGGAAAAAAGTAAGACATTTAGACGAAGCATCAACTTCCTTTACCTCATGAGGTCAGTCATTTGAGTTTGTCAAGCTGTTATACAAAGTCTACCGATTGCTCTGCCAAAGTTTGAGGACCCTGCTTGATGTGAGATTGACGGGACACCATGTAGACTAAAGTTTACAATGCTGTAAACAAAACCAGCACTCTCTGAACGTCATCTCAATAGTACTCAACATTCAAAAATGTTCTCCATTCAGATGTAGAACCCAAATAACCCACATAACGCAGCACAGAAATCACATACGTCCATCCGCTTTCAATCAGTCACATATCCAAGTGAATTCTGGGATACCCACACATGACTCACTTCCACGCTTAGTATGCGGCACTGTCACTTTAAGGCTTTGCTTTTCGCTTAACGTTTATTTTTTGCACGATGAAGGCTGTACTGTGGTTTATTGCATAATTGTTTTTGTTATCGTCGACATCACTACTAATCGTGTTACCATAACTAATCGCTATTGCTATGTACAAGTGTCCAACGTCTTTAACAGTTTGCGATCAAAATGGTGTCTGCAGGTGTGTGATGTGCTGATTGGGCGTGGCGGCATTGGGGGTGGAGCTGTTTGTCAAGTGGGTGGAGGAAGGAGCGGAGTCTGAGAGCTGCAGCTCCTCCAGTTTCTTCAGGTACTGATCCCTTAATGCCAGAAGCTCCTTGTAGCGCTGCTCCACTGGACTCTGTTGCTGATGTGAACAAATATACACAGACATGCAGATATGAGAAGAGGGAACAGTGAATAAAATAACCACTAGAGGGCAGCAAAAACACGTTTTGACTCTAAAAAATACGAATATCTGCGTCACAATATTTTTGATGCTAATAATAGGATTATTACGGTTGACTAAAATCATAAACCATTAAAACTAACATTTTAATCAATTTTTGGTATTTAAAATAAAATGAGCTAACATAAAGTAGTAAAACAACAACAGCTAATTAAAATAACAAATAAATAAATGAATAATAAAATATTTAAAGCATGATACAACTTATTTTCACACCAGTACATCATAACATGTCCGGTTTCATTTCTTTCGGAACAAAAATAATGATTATACTTTTATTTACTAGTACTTTTTTATTAATAGAAGCATTGTGTAAAATATTAAATCTTACAAAAATGTATACAGTATGACAAAAATCTTGTGCTGCATATTTAAATAAAAAATATGGTCTGACGACTCGATTTAAGGATCACTTTTATATAAATACCAAAACAATTACATTTTATTAATTGTAAATTTTAAATCTTTATGAACTTAAATCTATCCTTTAAACATCTATGTTTTACACATTTGTGAGCTGAGATGTTTTAGTATTTTAAAATGTATTAAAACTGAGAACGATCACTTATTTTTTCTACATTTTAACAAATGCAGGTCAAAAGCAGGCTACTCTTCTATACTATTATAGCATACTAGCTCTGACAATTGTTAAAAACGTTAAATTAATCTGTGATTTACAAAATATCAGTGAAAAGAATATCCAGTTTAGTACTTAAAATAATATTATGGCCTTTTCCTAATACATTTTATTTTGACTTGTCCATTATTTAGAATTTTAAATGTATACTGGTTAACAGCATTAATGTTTGTTATGACTAACATGGTAAAATGCTTATTTATGCCAATGCTGGATTTCCTCTTGCGAAACCACTGACAGAATGCATGCATATGTGTGTGTGTGTGTGTGTGTCTAGTGATAAGGACAGTTTGAGTGGCAGTTCACTGTGGTGCCAGTCAGGACGTAATTAAACTGGAGAGAGAAGATTTTCTGCACCGTTGAATCGCATGTACACACACACACACTCTCTCTCTTCCTCTCCCAATCCTACCCAGAGGCAAAAACACCCACTTAAGAAAAGATACACATGCACATTTTATTCTCCTTCAAATGTCCCTTTGTATGTATATAAACCCGAAATGTCAGCTTGAATAATGCATAGGGACTACACCTGACTGTATCAGTGTATATACCTGGTGCTGCATGCGCGGGTTCCATCGGATGTAGTAAGTGACCCACAGCTCTAGGTGGCGCATGCTGGCTACAGGGTACAGCACCCGACTGGACTCCGGCGTGTAGAAGGGGTTTATATACAAAGATGTGTCACTATTGATGTACGACCACAGAGACACAGTCTTTCCCCGAACATTCTAGTGAAAGAACGCAAACAAAAAAAAAATAAAATGAGAAATTTGGCATCTTAAGTATTAGTCATCAGTGTTGGAGGTAATGCATTACAAGTTTTTTTTTTTTCATTAACAATGCTTGAACATTAACAGAAAGGCATTAATACTCTTTAGAATTCCACAAAAGACTGAGATAACAATCAATTTACATACATTCACAATCTTTCCATTCTCATTAATAATAATAATACAACATATATACATATAATAACAAAAATTAACAAGAAATAAATGATAAAGAAAAATGCATGGCAGGAGAATTAAAGTTTTCAAAATATGAAACCAAAATCCTCTAATGATGAATATAAATTCCTTGCTTTTTGGCTAATGCATTACAAATAACGCGAGTTACGTAATAATATTACTTTTCTAAGTAACGAGTAAAGTAACACATTACTTTTAAGAATTAAGTAATAATATTTGAGTTACTTTTTAAAAAATGTAATGCGAGTTACTTTTTAGTTTAGTTAATTCGCTTTTAAAAATAAATAGCAGAATTAAAATGAATGTAGTCACATTGAATCCCACACACAATGAGAGAATGCAGGAACGGATAGAAACCAAGATGGCAGAGCCTTACATTTCTGTGATGGAAGGTGTCTTATTATTCTGATCGAATCAAAGAAAGAGAAAAGGGGATTGTCTCAATAGACAGTGATTCTACTGAACTAAAAAGACCAAAAGTACAAATTAGTAAACACATTGCTTCACACTTTCATTAATCTGTATATATGGCATATAGCTTGAGGGTCAGGAAGTTCAGAGGGACTCAGAAGATAAGATTATGCTACATTATTATTTTGTGTGTGTGTTGTTTTTTTGTTTGTTAATTGCAGAGCTCCTATATTAAAAAAAAAAAAAAAGGAGGAGGAAAAATCCTGCAAGTTATGAAACAGATAAAGCCTCATCCAGGTCAGAAAAAAGTAAAGCAAAGGTAAATCAAAAGTAACATAATGCATTACTTATCATTAAATTAACTAAGTAATGCAACTAGTTACTTTTTGGGGAGTAACTCAACATTGTAATGCATTACTTTCAAAAGTAACTTTCCTCAACACTGTCAGTCAATGTTATAGAAAATGCTGAATGGAATAAAAACAAAGTAGAATATTTTTTCTTAAATCCTTAAAATCCATATATATTTATTATATTTTTTGATTTAGGCCTTCATGGCAAGACACTGCAGAGAAAAACAGACACAGTTTTTCATGCACCTGTCATATTTTGACCGATTTGGCCTGCATATTTTTTACTCTAGTTTTACACTAGTTTAATTTAAAATACCTGTTTAAATTTTTTGCTGTTGTTGTTGCTGTTTATCAATTTGCATCTGAAGATTTCAATTACAAATTGGACACATTATATTATACCTACATACATTTTTGTCCAAACAGCTTTCATTCAAGCGTTTTCGCAGGACATGTGCCCTTTAATGTATTTTTAAACCTATTCAGTTGCATTAATTCAGTTCACTGCAGTTTCTTATCTTAAAGGGACAGTTCTTGCCTTAAAAAGATGGACTATTTAATCATCATCAAGTACAAAACTTTATGCGTTTCTTTTTTTCAGTTGAACACAAAAGATGTTTTGAAAATGTTGGATACCGATATCCAACATTGATATCTTTAGTTGGAAAAAACAAATGCTATGAAAGTAAGGGCAGCATGGTGGCTCAGTGGTTAGCTCTGTCGCCTCACAGCAAGCAAATAGCTGGAGCGTGTCCTGGCTGTGTCCGTTGGCATTTCTGTGTGGAGTTTGCATGTTCTCCCTGTATTTGCGTGGGTTTCCGCCAGGTGCTCTGGTTTCCCCCACAGTCCAAAGACATGCACTATAGGTGAATTGATAATTGGCTGTAGTATATGTGTGTGAATGTGACTGGGTTGCAGCTGGAAGGGCATCCACTGTGTAAAACATATGCTGGATAAGTTGGTGGTTCATTCTGCTGTGGCAACCCCTGATGAATATAGGGACTAAGCCAAAAAAAAATGAATGAATGAAAGTCAATAGCTACTGGTTTCCAAATGTATATATCTTATTTTGTTTGGAACAAGTTAGGTAAATGGTAAGTAAATGGTGACAATCTTTCATTTTTGGGTGAACTATCCCTTTAAGAATACACATTATCCTTTGAACTAGCCTTAGGTACACACTGTATGATTTAATACACCGGCAATACAGAATCTGCTGTAAAATGCATTGTTAACACAGCTGGTAAGGTGTTGAATCCTGCGGTTAGCGTCAGATGTGAAGAGGGACTGTGCTCTCTAACACTGTTGTTGCGGTGGACGACTCTAGAGGGCCACCAGAATGAATGTTTCATCTCCCTGATGTGCTCTACTCCGACTGAGAGTCAGCGAAGCATCCCTTTTACTCATGCTCTACTTCACACAATGAGCACAGACAGAAATAAAAGGCAATGTGTGCGTGAGAGAAGACAAGCAAAGGCCAATATATCCCACTGATGACAACTGGCCTCCATTAAGGTAGAGGAGAAAATTGGATTTCAGAGATTCAGAGGCAAAGGTGTGATATAAGGTAAAGAAAGAGAGAAACGCACAGCGGAGCACATATTAATAGATCTAGCATGTACTTTCACAATGCACCTATTATCAATATAAAGTGAGGTCTAAAAGTGAGACCATATTGCCGAAGATTGATTAAACTAAGAAATAAACTAAATTATAATGAATGCAAACTGTATGAAATACATAATTGTGTAGCCCTCACTGCATCTGCAAGGCCAATTAATCAGTAATTTTGACACTGTTGTGGACAAACATAAAATGGCTTGGAGTTATACTTGAATATGGATTACTAGACTACTTAACCTGTGCTTCTTATACCATGTAATTTTATAGATTTGATAAATATATATATATATATATATATATATATATATATATATATATATATATATATATATATATATATATATATATATATATATATATATGAGCATAAATACACTCACCGGCCACTTTATTAGGTACACCTGTCCAACTGCTTGTTAGCGCAAATTTCTAATCAGCCAATCACATGACAGCAACTCAAAGCAATTAGGTATGTAGACATGGTCAAGACGATCTGTTGCAGTTCAAACTGAGCATCAGAATGGGGAAGAAAGGTGATTTAAGTGACTTTGAACGTGGCATGGTTGTTGGTGATAGACGGGCTGGTCTGAGTATTTCAGAAACTGCTGATCTACTGGAATTTTCACACACAACCATCTCTAGGGTTAACAAAGAATGGTTCGAAAAAAAGAAAAATGCAGTGAGTAGCAGTTATGTAGGCACAAATGCCTTGTTGATGCCAGAGGTCAGAGGAGAATGGCCAGACTGGTTTCAGCTGATAGAAAGGCAACAGTAACTCAAATAACCACTCGTTACAACCGAGGTATGCAGAAGAGCATCTCTGAATGCACAACACATTAAACCTTGAGGCAGATGGGCTACAGCAGCAGAAGATCACACCAGGTGCCACTCCTGTCAGCTAAGAACAGGAAACTGAGGCTACAATTCGCACAGGTTCACAAAAATTGGACAATAGAAGATTGGAAAAAACGTTGCCTGGTCTGATGAGTCTCGATTTCTGCAGCGACATTCGGATGGTAGGGTCAGAATTTGTCGTCAACAACATAAAAGCATGAATTCATCCTTGCTTGTATCAACAGTTCAGGCTGGTGGGGGTGGTGTAATGGTGTGGTGGATATTTTCTTACCACACTTTGGACCCATTAGTACCAATTGAGCGTCGTGTCAACGCCACAGCCTCCCTGAGTACTGTTGCTGACCATGTCTATCCCTTTATGACCACAGTGTACCCATCTTCTGATGGCTACTTCCAGCAAGATAATGCACCATGTCAAAGTGTGAATAATATCAGACTGGTTTCTTGACCATGACAATGAGTTCACTGTACTCAAATGGCCTCCACAGTCATCAGATCTCAATCCAATAGACCACCTTTGGGATGTGGTGGAAGGGGAGATGCTATCATGTCAATATGGACCAAAATCTCAGAGGAATATTTACAATACCTTTATTAATCTACATTATGAAAAATTAAGGCAGTTCTGAAGGCAAAAGGGGGTCCAAGCCGGTATTAGTAAGGTGTACCTAATAAAGTGGCCGGTGAGTGTATATCCTCAATTTCTATCTTTTTTTTGGTTAATAAGTTTTAAGTTTGTGATACAGAGTGGTGAGCCATAGAAGTAATTATTCTTGTTATCTTGTTTGATGTTAAGTTTGTAATATTTGAAAATTAATAAACATATAATAATAACAAAATAATAATAACAATGGACAAAAAGTATGCCGGATGTACTTTATTAAATACAAGCCATTATTTCCTCACACTTCACTTGTCACAAACCTTTTTGAGTTTATTTCTTCTGGTAAACAAAAAAAAAGATATTTCGCAGAAAAAAAATGTTGGAAACCAGTAACCACTGATTCTCATAGTATTTGTTTTTCTATTATGGGACTCAATGGTTACCGGTTTCTAACATTCTTCTAAATATCTTATTTTGCATTCAACAGAAAAAAAAGAAACTCAAAGGATTGGAATGATGTGAGGGTGAGATAGTTTTCATGTTTGGATGAACTATCCCTTTAGCTACTCGTTAACACAAATATCTAATCATCCAATCAAATTGCAGCAACTCAATGCATTTAGGCATGATTGTGTGGTCAAAATGATCTGCTGGATTTCAAACTCAGTACCAAACGGAGAAAAAAGATGATTTAAGCATTTTTAAATGTGGTATGGTTGTTGGCACAAGGCCGTCTGGTCTGAGTATTTCAGAAACTGCTGACCTACTGGGATTTTTTTGTCACACACCATTCTCAATGTTTAGAAAATGGCCAAAAAGAAGAGAAAATATCCAGTAAGTGACAGTTCAGTTGGCTAAAGTGGAACTAAAATGAGCTAAAGTGGACTTTCTATAACAAATTAAATGATTAAATGTTCATTAACATCAGGATTTATCTATCATTATTGTTTTCTGACACCATAGGTTTTTGTGAAGTGTTTTTTTTCTTACATTGCTGTCACGAACACTCTCACAGTTGTAGAGGAAAGTGCCAAATCGGCAGCTGTACAGATGATCCAGAATGACCACCAGGAGACGCTCATTAAACTCAAATGCTGTTGGGAACTGCAGATGTAAGAGAGAGATAAAAGTTAAATGGATTTACTCTTTTAATGCATTCAACTCTAATTAGCTCAATAAAATAACTAAAACGTTTTTCCAAAGCTGTATGATTTGCATTTTTGTTGTACACAAAAATAGATATTTAAAATTAAATATTCTGCTGCTTTCTGTATTCTATGTAATCAAAGTGCTGTTCAAGCTCCAAAACAAGTCAAATACAGACATGGACAAAATTGTTGGTACCCTTCAATTTGGTCCAGGCCAGTTCATTAGTTTGCCACAATTCAAAAGCAATATCTGATTTTCATTCCCTTATTTTCAGCAATTTTTGACTAATCAGAAGATTTTTCAGTTTCAACGTATTTCAGTGACCACAGTGGGTTTTTCTTTCTTCAATGGAAGGATACCAACAATTGCTGACGACTTACAATAGCTTTGTGTGAAAGTTATTTTCCACTCATCTCATTCAAGAATGCAAATTGTAATATATTGTGCCAGGTTCAGTGCTAATGATGCTGAATGCCATGGCTTCTTGGGATATCACTTATCGTTCTTCAGCAAATATTCACATTGAGTGAAATCCAGCCATTTCGAAAGGAAAGTGACTTCTATTTAAGCTGTGCTTTATTCATCATAATGCTGCTGACAAGAGATAATAGACATATTTGTCTGGAAAGTTCTGCTAATGTAACAAGACCTTTGTGGCGCCAATTGAACTTTTTATGGTAATTTATTTTAATGAGATTCATTTTAATGGGTATACATTTTTTAAATTGCATTATTAAGCAAAACTTTAATGACAGTCTTATGCATGTCCTTTCTGAAGCTTCAAACTATAATTCCACATCCACATTAACTGGAAGGAAACAACAGCTCAGACATGTAAAATCCTATTTATCTTATCCACAAGAAAAATAAACAAGCAAGTCACACAGTTTTGGAGGAGCACAACAGTTAAGATAGTTGGACATTTATATTAATACCTGTTTAGTCATTTGCCACACGCAGTCAATAAATTGCAAAAAGATAGGTGACCTGTCCTGATCCGCATGGTTTTTATCCCCATGGCCAATTCTCTACAAACACAAACACACACACAATGTAACAAATACCATCTGATAACAATTGAACAAGTATTATGGCTGATGATACAACAATTTATCTCATCAGCCATCAGAATGGATAGACAGCTCTGTCTAGAAAAGCCATATTTTATAGTGTTGTTTTTGTTACAAATCAAAGCTTTGCCTGTATCTCTAAGCATTCTTTTAACTAATTTTAATTAATGAATTTTGCTTCACCTTTGTTTCAGGTAAACCCATTCATTCTGAGAGGAGCAGCAAAACAACCACTGTTATTCTCACACAATGAATGTACTGACTCCTCAAACACTGTGCTACCGCCTGGTTCACTGGTCTGCTGGGTTGGACTGCATTCTCACCATATGCAAAAGTTCAGACTACTCCCAAACCTCCTCATTCTGGTGATCTTGAACTGATTGTTTTGTGCAGATACAAAGCGATTTTTCTGTTCATAAATGGCTAAAAATACTGATCTAAAGAAGAAAATGGGGCAGGTGGCGAAATAAATGCTCTAAACGAGCCAGATGTTAAAGCAGATGTGCAAACTCCAAAATTTAACCCTCACCAAGCACTAAATGTGAGGTTAAACCAGGAGTGGCGAGTATGTGAAATAGTACTCACCCGTGGCTATTAATTAGCTACTTTGGCTTCAAAGGAGACCTATTCTGCCCCTTTTACAAGATAAAAAAAGTATCTGATGTCTTTAAAGAGTGTATGTGAAGTTTCAGCTCAAAATACCACATAAATAATGTTTTAAAACTCTTTGAATCTGCCCCTAGGCTTTGATCCAAATTGTGCCGTTTTGGTGACTGTCACTTTAAATTCAAATGAGATTGTGCCACAGCTAACTTTTCAAAAGAGGGCAGAGCTACAAATGCCTATGTGTCAGCATAGTGGCAGATTCAAAAACAAGACTAACATCCTATGCTAATGAGGGAGAGATCGCCACCAGCTAGCGGTGCTTTCCCCCACTGATGACATGTACAACGGGAGAATGTCAATGAAAGTGTTTCAGCAGACTGTTTTAATGAAGTGTGATTATAAAAAATAAAATTAATAAATTCTTACCATTAGAAGCTGCTTAAATTCACACACTGTTGCCACACAACTGTGTTTAAACCCCATATAAAATAGATTTTTGCATAATAGGTCCCCTTTAAAGCCATATCAGCAGCATTGGCTATATTCATGGCAACATTGGTAATAAATATTCAATTTACAATCATACCCGTTGCCAGTAATAAATTCTAAAATGAATTGTAACAATGCCTGAGAATGAGAATGGTTTATCACGAAAATCTAACTGCACAAACTGCATTGTGATTTTAATAATTTGCAATCTGATGTGCATCTCTGTAATCTTTTGCCAATTATGTTTTAGCATTTTTATTTTAAATAAAGTATGTAAAGTTTTATTGCTGGTAAAAAAAATATGGCCAGAACATTTTCTCATGTTACTTGCCACTGGAAGGTGTGCCAAATTGTTTTTGAGTATGAAATTCTGTAAACTCTGTTCACACTTACTGAGGCAAACTTGTGTCCGAAGCCGATCCACTCCTTCTCCATCAGGACCTGGAAGCCCCTGAGAGTCCTGTAGTAGGAGTCTAGCATCAGCATGGACAGAGACGTGAGCTGAGCAGTGCGATCCCAGCCATCACTGCAGTGAACCATCACAGAGCTCCCGGAAGACACCTTATCAGCCACCTGAATGGCCCCGGACAGCACCAGCTGCAGCAGGAGATTAGGTAGCTACATTAGATCATTTTTTTTTATACATTTATGAGGATGTATGTGTGTGTGTGTGCGCATGTGTAGACATGCAAACACACACACATACGCATGCATAAGTGCACACACATATAAATAAGACCACTTAAACATTCTTCTGATGTTAAAACATCTGTTTTGTTTAAATAAACATGTCTTAAAACATTGTACCTTTTTTGTTATTACATGCACCATTACATGCACCATGAATACCATTTTTATTTTGCATTAGGAAGAAATGTCCCAAGATAAACAAAAAAAAAATAAAAAATCATGTTTTGCATTACTAAGAAACTGTAAATCCTTAAATGTTTACATTTTAAAGTGGTTTCTCTATTTTTTCTATAGCTGTATATGAATACTTCTTTATATGGGAATGTTTAAAACAAACCTTAATATGCTCTAGCCAATGCGTGGACTCTAGGCTGGAGAGCCAATGAGATTCCTCCACATTTGGGTAAACAATGTCCTTTAGCTTCTTCAGTGACTCCCTCATGACATGAATATTGTGAATGTCCAGAAAGACCAGTTCTGCGTTCTGATATGCATCATCACCCTCATAACCTCCACCCGTGGCCTGAAGGAGTTAAAAGTTGTATGCTTACACTGAGAAATTCTGCAAACTTGCGTTCACACTTCATGGACCTAAACACACTGCGCAGGGAAAAAATATTAGATCAATCATGCCATTTCAAAATGCTCTGTCAGCGGTGTTCAGCGTGGCACAGCTTTACATGGGTCCACTTTGTGGTTGGTTTTTGCTTTATTAGTTTGGCAACGCACAAGGACTGAAAGCATACTCATGCAAGCACACCATTTGTTTATTTAATACAAACCAATGGTCCATGTCTGACTGGAAAACAGTAAGCAGCCCATACCTTCAGTGGATAAGGCCATATGTTAGATATGATGAGGTGTAAAAGTTCTCAAGAACTTCAGGAGATGATTTTGAATCTCTTAACATCTGACAATATACCAAGGTTATTATAGTTTTGCCATTTTTTTTAAATTTGCATTAATGTTTTGTTAGTTTTAGTTTAGTTTTTTATTTTGTGAATGCATTTTTATTTATTTAATTTTTCATCTACACTACCTGACAAAAGTCTTGTCGTTGATCCCAGTTGTAAGAGCAACAAATAATAACTTGACTTCTAGTTGATCATTTGGAAAAGTGGCAGAATTATCAGATGAATCATCTGTTGAACTGCATCCCAATCATCACAAATACTGCAGAAGGCCTATTAGAACCCGCATGGAACCAAGATTCTCAAAGAAATCAGTCAAGTTTTGTGAAGGAAAAATCATGGTTTGTGGTTACATTCAGTATGGGGGCGTGCAAGTGATCTGTAGAGTGGATGGCAACATCAACAGGCTGACGTATCAAGACATTTGTGCTGCCCATTACATTAAAAACCACAGGAAAGGGCAAATTCTTCAGCAGAATAGCGCTGCTTCTCATACTTTAGCCTCCACATCAAAATTCCTGAAAGCAAAGAAGATCAAAGTGCTCCAGGTTTGGCCAGCCCAGTCACCAGGCATAAACATTATTGAGCATGTCTGGGGTAAAATGAAGGAATTGAATATGAATCCAAAGAATCTTGATGAACTCTGGGAGTCCTGCAAAAACGCTTTCTTTGCCATTCCAGATCATGGGAGTCCTACATAATATTAATTCATTTTCCACTGCACCATGACTTTATATTCTATACTGTACCACCTTATTTGTTAAATAAATGACAAGACTTTTGTCTAAGCAAAGTCAGACCTTATTGTCCTAATTAAATAATTAAAAATCAAGGCATGATCATAATTTATTTTGGCAAAATTATAAACGTAATCTAGAGGCCTTTGCCTTTCATATAAGCTACTTCTGATACCAAATGATCAACTAGAAGTCAAGTTATTATATGTTGTTCCTAAAACGTGGATAGGCAACAAGACTTTTGTCAGGTAGTGTATTTAGTGTCAGTTTCAGTTATTAAAGTTTAGCAAAGTTAGCAGAAGATTTCCAGTGTAGATAAGAGCATGTTTATGTTTGTAAAGCTTACAATAACTCTTGTGGAAACCTCTTAGTGGTAAAATAGTTGTTTAAACAAACACTGAATCCAAAACCATACAAATGTAACAAAATTAAAAATGATGAAGAATTCAGACATTCTTCTTTATATTAAAAATCATACTATATATTTAGTTAAACATGCATAGTTTACATTTTTGAGCAAATAAAGAAAAGATAGGACACACATTATTTATACAGAAAAGATGTTTTTATCTAATCATGCACCTGACTAATGTGTTTGGCTGTGAAAGCGCCATCTACAGGTTCTTCTATTAACAGCCACAGGTCAGATTTTCCACTACAGCTAATTATTATTTTATTTCAGTCAGTTTTATAGTGACTGTTGTTAGTATTGATTAGTTTTAGTTTAAATTGACACAAATGTTTTTTGACCAATAGTTTTAGTCTTAGTTTTTGCTTAATAAAATAATCTTGTAATATATACCCAGTTTACCAGTAATCTACTAGAATCTAACCTTGTTTGCCACAGCATTGACGTTGGGCCTGGCGTCATAGATGGTGAGTTTGGTAGTACCATTGGCCTCCCGGATTAGGTCCAAATAACGCTCATCATCTTTGTTGCGCTTGCCGCTCATGCCCACCAAAGGCTGACTACACCGCGTGATCACAGCATGGTTCTCTTTATGAAACCACGACAACACCTGATAGTGGAAAGAAAGCACATCATCATTACAGAGGTTAAAGGCATCATCAAACACTAAAACAGTGCAAGAATTTCTAGAAGAACAGCACAATGAACGACACAAAAACATGTATTGTATCAAATTGGTTATTATTTTAGCATTTCTTGATATTGGATAAATAAAATCCATATTTATTTTTCAATCTACAATTTATGTCCCTTAAAACCTTAAAAAAAGAATTTAATAACACTATTAATCACTGTTTATCTTTAGCAGATCTCAAAATTAAGATCTATTGTTCATACTATACATTTCAATTTAGTAATCCATAAATTTACTTTTAGCATCAAAGGGGGCCTATTATGCACAAATCCATATTATAAGCTGTGTGGCAACAGTCTGTGAACATAACCAGCTTCTAATTGTAAACATTTATTAATTCTATTTTTTTATAATCACACTTGATAAAAACTGCAGAATCACTTTGATTGACATTCTCCCTTTGTACATGTCATCACAGGGGAAAAGCTCCGCCCACTAGTGACTAGGGCTGAACAATATATCGACATAAAATCGAATTTGCGATTTAGCAAAAGCTCCGATTGTCTTGCACACCATGTGAGGGAAGTACAATGATGTGATCAGTAGTAAATCTCTTCCAAGAGGCCAGAGGGCGCTCTCGAGATGCACAGAACAACCAAATATGCCAATAGTATCTGGATGCAGCCTTTATGATGTCAGACGCAATGTCAGACGCAATGCACTCAATGAAGCTAGTGACGTCGTTGTGACGGGTAGGGTTAGGGGTGGGGTTAGGTGGTCCCATTCAAAAGCATTGCATGCAGCTCAGATTGCATCTGCACCAAGTCTGCAGCCAGACCCCTCTCAAATATGCCCTAAAGAAACCCAGAAAATACCTGGGAAATAGCAGTCTATAGTAAATCTTTATAGCGTAGGATAAGCATAAGATATTATTGCTTTCATTTGATCCAACAGCATAACAAACACATGAACACGAAAGCATGTGGATATCCGAGTTCTTCTTATAGTTTTCCTGATAATAACGCAATGATGAAATGTCTTTGGCACTGCGTAGAATGCCAATACATAAATATGTCGCATGATTTATTTTGTGTAAGACACATAATTTTACAGATGGACTTAATTCAAACACCCCCCTGTAGCTATAAAGTAACTTTTGAATAAAAAGGTCATTATATGTGGTATTTGAACATGCTTTCAGGTTTAGCGTGAGCAACATTTACTTCAAAGGGCCATAGCTCACTGAGAAGCTACAAGGACAGCTGTCAATATTTCAGAATGATTATTTGCGGTTTGACTATCGCATGATGAGTTTGCGTAGTTTGAAAGAGAACTATGGCTTTGTGTAGTAAACGCTGCACTTTAAAGCCGGTTTTATAGAATAATGCCCACAATAATCGAATGCGATTTATTGTTCAGCCCTACAAGTGACAATCTCTCCCTTATTAGCATAGGACATTAGTCTTGTTTTTGAATCTGCCACTATGCTGACACATAGGCATTTGTAGCTTCGCCCTTTTTTTAAAAAGGGAGCAAAATCTTATTTGAATTTAAAGCGACAGTCAGATAAACGGCCAATTAGGACCAAAGCCTAAAAGGGGCAGTTTCAAAGAGATAAAACAACACTTGTGGGGAATTTTGAGCTGAAACTTCACATACACACTAGGGACATCAAAGACTTATTTTACATCTCGTAATTAGGGGCATAATAGGTCCCATTTAAAAACGTATTTTAATTTTCAGAGTACTTTTTATTTCATATAGACAAAACAATATAAAGGGGGATAAATATCCAACCATATAAACCAAAAAGCATTATTACACAGAATGTGAAAAGCACTGCTTTCTTATGTTAAATCTTCATGCTTTTCCAATCTATATGTTTATCTGCATTTAACATTTAAATCAGACCATTCGACAATTATTACACCATTATTCTGTGCTGTAATGCTGGTCATTTGTAATAAAGCTCACCGGGATGCGGCAGCGCGAGCGAAACGTAGCGACTTTTCGAAGATCATCTTCTGTGGCCTTGTAGGGAACAACAAGAATTGTGGGATAGGTGTCACACAGCTCGTAGTTCTTATTGATAAAGGTGACCCTCCACTCATTATTGGGTAGACCCTGAAAAACAGAAAGAAAAAAAGTACTTATTTTTAATAACAGTACCTTAATTGTACTGTTATTAAATGGTCGTGCCCAACTGAGCCTCGTTTCTCCCAAGGTTTTTTTCCTTTACTTTTGTCAATTGGTGAAGTTTGTTCCTCGCCACTGGCTTACTTGGTTCGGGACTAGTGGAGCTGCGCATCGATGGATTTGCTCTTCAGTGTTTGGACTTTCAGCAGTAAAAATTAAACCACACTGAACTGAACTAAACTAAACTGAACTTCAACTCTGAAAACTGGACTGATACAGTTTCAATTTACTAGAACTTCTATGTTAAGCTGCTTTCACACAATCTACATTGTAAAAGCGCTATACAAATTAACATGAATTGAACTGAATTAATTATACACATATACATTTTTAAACATATATATATAGATGTTTCTAGACCAACACAAGTTCTGGCATCTGGTCCTCACCTGCCTCCTGTACTCTTCCAAGGCCTCATACACGTTCCAGCCATTCTCCTCATACTTCTCCTGACTTAAAAAGGCAAAGAGTTGCTGCACAATTCAACAAAGAGAAAGCGAAGGAGTCAGTAAAATCATTTTTCATGCATCCCGCTACTAATGAAAGCTGACTGTGAAATGATAAACATTGACACCATCACACATTTTAACAAGTTGAATCTATTAATGGACAATCAAATAATGTTTCAATAAGTGTGAGATTTAGAAATTGTGAACAAATTAAAAAACTGACCATTCCATGAGAAAGTGGGAAAGCATATTTGAAAATAATCTCAAAGATGTCCCTTCGACTGTGGCCTTCTTGCTTTAGAGCAAATCGCAGGTTCCTCATGTCCTAATACGCACACACACACACAAGCAATGAATTTTAAAATGTTAAATGTCAAGCTTTCAAGAAGCTGGTTCTGCTTTAGGCAAACCTTTTAACATCTTAATTCTGTTGCAATAACTTTATATTTAAAGGAGCTGCATTAAAAGTTATATCAAAACACGCAAATGTACTAAAATCTACATTCTAAATTCTAAACCTAATTTCTGAAAGATATTCAGAAATGACTTCATAGCAATATTATACTTAACATGCAAATATTTTATTTTAACCATTGGTTAAAATAAAAAGGGCTTTGTGAGGGCAATACCTTGCAGGTGATTTCAAGCCCGTAAGAGTTTTCTCCTCGACTGGAGGCTCCGCCCATCTTTTCTACTCGGCTTATGACACCTAAGGGGATGTTCAGGGTAACTGGTGTCTCCTTAAGGCAAGTGAAAGAGATAATAAATACTGTAATACAGGAATCCCACACATATTATAAACACCTCAGAAATTACATTTTTTCCATGCAAATAATAAATTATATGATATACACATCAAACACAAAGCACAGTGCAAAAAATCTTTAGGCCATAACCAACTCCAGTGTTTTATCAAATTAAAATAAAATAAAACAAAAGGTGTGAGCCCCAGACTTTGAAAACTCAAGATAGGGCATGCGCTAGACAAAATACCAATCAAGTGCGGTTGAACATTAAAATACATAGTTATGTGTAGAATATTATGTAAAAAACGAATTGTGAATGAGACTATGCATGCTTATGACAACTGTTCTTTAGTGTCACTTACTGGTTATGCCATTTTAAATGCAAAGATGACATTTGACATTTCAATTGTGTCATGAACATTTTCCTGATCACTTTTTTAGTGGAACAAACTGCATTTGTCATTAAAATGTCTCATTGAAAGTAGGGGTGTAACAGGTCAGAGAGTTGATCTGTGATTTGTACAGATCACAACCCACGGTTAGGAACACACGTGACCCACGGATTTATACTTTTTTTTTTACTTTACTAAATTTGTAACGCTCACAGAGAGATTGTCTTTTGTGTCATTTAAATCACATGTATGAAAGCATTCAGGCTTTCCTGTAAAATATAATGATGACGGAAGAAGTTGTGGTGGGTTATTCAGGATGTGGTAAATTTCTTAGATTATTAAAGGTGTTTTCTGTCACTTCTTGTTTAGCCTGCATTAATCCATTCCATGTAAACTGCACGATTAATCATTAAAAGATCAGGATCTCAACAACTATGCAAAATAAATTATAAATGATGGTGATTTGCATATTTTTATTAATCATTCCAATCACAGCATTCAAATCTGTGTTTGAAAAAAAGCAAAAATCAAGAAAGAGATTCAGACTTTAGTTTACAAACAGTCAAATAACGCAGAAGTACTGGGATAACAGTTTATAGTGTAGATATAACCACTGATGTTTTTGGTAAAGATTAAAATCACCATCATATAACTTGACGCTCAAAAATGAAAGTTGTAGGCAGCAGCAATTACATTATTTAACCAAAGGGTGGCGACAACCAGTCATCAAAAATTTGCCACTGAATAATTCTTCAAAAATGAGACATCTAGCAATGAAACATGAAGTTTTAAGAGTGAATAACTGAATCATTTACTGAAGAGAATAAAAATAATAATGGTTGTATAAATTATAACGTTAGATTAATATTTTATGAATATTTTAGTTATTTATTTTTCAGCTGATTATTTATTCATTTCATATTTAATAAAATTACAGGTTCTAAGTTCTGTTTTTTAAAATGAAAAGTTTCTTGCAGTACGTTTTTGTAATAAATGAAAAGCAAATTACATTTGTTTCTTCCCCCTTTTTGGTTGATTAGTAAAATGGTCCGATCCGTGACTAAAAGCCATAATGTAATCCTTGATCACTGTGAGACTTGTGATCCGTTACACCACTAATTGAAACTATCATTACTCTGTCAAATAATTTATAAGGGCGTAATTAATATTCAACGACATTTTAAAGACATATTTAGCATGTACCACTGTAGTTGAGGTCAAAAAAATATTAATGACGCTGTTATGAAATTCATGACATATTTATAATGACTTCATGACAATCATGTTTATGCCAGATTTATGACAAGTTTTGTTGTCTTGGTAATGTCAAGTTGTCATGGCAAATAATGTGATCTTTGCATTTAAAATGCTATAACTGAGTGAATGACACCTAATGACAGTTGTTATAAGCATGCATAATACCAAATTCACTACAAAGATTTCATGACAGTCTTATGAACACCCCTTCAAGTAAAGTTTTCAAGTGAAGTTTTACCATTTTTACTCAAGTGAAAGTAAACAATTGCGTTCATAGTCATTATATTGGATCTATGCATTGTGTATGTTTTTATAAGAGATGCCCACTGTCTTTGACATCGAAAACCCAGTCTAGCCTAGATCTAAAACACAAAACTGGGGGGAATTCCAAACTGAACCTCCAAAGTAGTCAGCGTCATTTAGACTTTCAAGAATTACACTTTTGCAATCCATAAAACCTCTTTGTAAACCCTTTTCATGCCCTCCTATTGGCGAGCTGACAGATCATGGCAACAAATCCGAGAAACGGTCAAAACTTCCACAAAACAAAGCTGCAGGTGCCCGCGAACATGTGCCAAATAAGGACAGAGCCAGAAACAAGATGAAAGCCTTTCTCTGATATAATGTGATATGAATCCCCTCCTCCTTCCTGTATTCTCATATGCTGCGCTGTCCTTTTTTAATACGGACTAACAGATGTGTGATATAACTAAAGGTGGACACTGAAGTAAAATCCAAAATAAAGAATATGGAAATAAATAAGCTTTAAAAGCAGAAAGTACGGTGGAAAGCCTCAAAGACAAAAAGTAGTAGATATACTGGGTTTAAAAGAGGAGCATGTTTGCAAAGCCTCAGAATAACAGCGTCTGAACGCCTAGAACTACTGCATTGCATTTTTAGGAAATGAAAGTTTCTCTTACTGAGTCAGTGTTTTTGAAGTAGAGTCTGTAGTTGGTGATGAACACCTTTCCTTTGACTGCAGCATTATAGGGGCAGATGTAGATGATATCTTTATCTGAGGAGTAAAAACAGAATGGGACAAACAATTAATGTTCCCAGCTAGTCCCATAAAATCTGTCTTAAAATGTTTGTGTGAAACCATTAAAAGTGCATTAAAGCGAAATACCCAAGAAATGAATAGTACTTTTGACAAACAGGTTATGTCAAAAGTGCTGCACACACGCATAGGAAGTAGACTTCATCATACAAGTGGTAAAGACAATGCTATATAAACTAAAGTGTTAACTCCTTCATGGGAGCTGTAAATGTAGATGAGTCAGTGCTTTTCTTTTCTACTTGTTTTTTTATGAATCCATCATCTCTTGCAAAACAAGTACTTGGTTCACAAATCCAGAGAGTTTTGACCTGTACATACTTTGGTAACAAAATTGTATTTTACAGAACAACAAGACGAATTAAGATTTAAGATTAAACAATTTTTTTTTAAAAACACAAATCAATAGGTTTGAATTGGGTTAAATTATTTTAAAAAAAAAAGAACAAGCAAATTCTTTTAGAGAGAAAAAGAAAAAAAGGGGGGAGCATTTTTAAAATTCCACCTCTTATCTAGCCTGTTTCAGTTCTTTTCTTTTAAAAGTTATTATATTTTTTTTATTTGGGCTGAGTACAGATTTTAAAACCCAAAAAGAGCTCCAACACAAATACAAAATGCTCACATCAAAACTTGCATATACATATTGCAATTTTTAAAAGCAATAACGTTCCAATATTCGCAAATTTTGTTATTAATACATAACCAATTACTACTTCACCAGGCATCTTAAAAACACAAATACATTTTCAGCAATTACATCTATTAAAATTGATCCTTTAATTGGCCTATCTGGAGCCCCTGACTGTGAGTTACCATATTTTTTTTCTAAATTAATAGCGTTTCTGTCATTATCAGCTAGGCGGTGTATTTTGTTGCAGTGGAAGTCTCCTCAACCCCCTTCCTATACTGAATGGATTAAAGACACCTTTTTTTGTTAAGTTAGAAAAAATTAAATATAGTCTTCAAGGTTCAGTGATCGAATTTTCTAACATTTGGTTGTCATTCTTGGAGCAAGTTAAATCTCTGAAATTTGAAGCGTAGAATGAATGGTTGCCCTTCTTGTACTTTTAGTCTGTACCTTTCAGATGAGTACTAGTGCTGATATAGCCCAAGGATACAACTCTTTCTTGACATAAAACCTCAAGTTTAAAGAACATGTCAGCCCCCAGCCTATTCAGTTTAATATATTTTCCCTTTTCTCTCGCTTATTTATTGTACTTAAAGAGCCCCTATTATGGGTTTTTGAAAATGAGCTTCCATGCAGCGTGTAACAGCATTAAGCGAATGAAGACATCCAGCTGAGGTTTAAATCTGAAAGTGAACTGTGTTTAAAACTATTGATTCTTTAACAAAACAGTCAATTCAGAGTCAAATTAATGAATAGAGTTGGGTTCTGGTTTATGACACGAAGATGACAATCACTGACAGATGGAGAATCCAGCAGTATAGGGTTAAAGTTCATTTTCACAACAACACCACAGTATAGCCAACCTAGTGCTGTGTTTGTTCCTGTCATTTTTCAGATTTTTGATACAATAATCTACGCTGCAATGCGGGATTCGCCAGCCATTTGTTATTAAAGGAAGGAGCAGCAGAGACTATTGTGTATGGGACTTTGTCAGACTTTGACAGAGACTTAGTCTGTAACTGTTACAGATAATAAGGACCAGTTTCTTCTTCCTCTGGATTATAACATGTGAGTGTCATTAAAATTGTTGCCTCATTTTATGTAGTTTGCAAAATATGTGTTTAATAGTGTGTTGTAACTTGTAAACGCTCCACGCGGCTTTTAATCACTTATCTTTTATATAGATCAGTGCTTGTACTTTATCTCTGAGGTTAAATCTGTTTGAAGCTGTTCACATACTGTGTCCAAAACCACACTGAAAATGTGAGGCGTGCTCCTTCCTTTACAGAATTAAATGCCTTTCTGAACTCGCAATCCTCTGCATTGTCTTTGCTATGGTTACCATCAGCTGTTCTTACACACGCGGTGCGGTCACTTTTTAAAATAGTTCAAGTTTTGCCACTGTGTGGATTAATGGTGAATGTGTGTCATTGTATTACTTGGGGTTAGCATTAAGAGTAGAGTAATATGCTGGTGTTTAACTGCGTTGCTTTATTGCATTCCTGCATTGGACTCTCACATACTCCCTGCTATTTCATAGCCGTGGTGGGCATTTCTCTCTGTCTCACGCTGAACCTAGTCGACCAATTACAACAGACTGGGTCATCGGACCAATCAGCACAGTTTAGCTTCGCGCTAAGGAGGGGTTTGGGAACAAATGAATCGCTGAACGAATCATATGGGAGTCGTTGGGATAATTAGGTCAAAATAAATGCATATTATAAGACAATGAAAGTGTTTTATGACCTTGCATGCATATCAGTATGTTGTTGGAGACCCCCAAAACCAAAATTTGACCTTTTATAATGCAAAATAGGGGCTCTTTAATACACCATGCTGTCAACCTCAACTTTCGATTCGGACCTGTTTATAAGCTTAATTGTAAAATAAATGCACATCATTTAAAGTTTATGCACATCATATGGCTGTGTGTTTATTTATTAATCAATTATATATATATATTTATTTTTTTATTTGTACTGTTATTTTCTCTATTACATTTGTTTGTTAACCGTCACAAAAATCTAATATATAAATCTTAAAAGAAAAAAAATACTAGGACTAGCAAGTTATCGGAACATTTCAAAGCCCTTTTGAAAACATGCAAAGATAACCAAAAGGCTTAGAGATATCAGATTCGTTCTTATTCAATAGATCCATTCTTATTCGGTAAGCCCTCAAAGCACACACACACACACACACATGCTGTTACTCACCGATCACTCTCTCTTCTCCCGGCAGCAACGTAACATCTGCCAGCGGCTCCATCTTCAGGCTCTCTCTGGACGCCTGTCAACACACACAGGAACATTGGGTTGACACGGCTGCATCCCTCTCACATACACAAATGCTTGCATGTCAGGATGATCACAACTGCTTCTTTAATACACTACAGATCTGAGTGGCATGTAAAAATGAAAAATAGAACTGCTGAGAGAAAAAAAAACTGATCAGAGAGTGACGGGAGGACAAGGAAGAGGAAGTAGTGAAGAGAGAGCACCAGCCTTTGAGCACCAGTCTGATGCCCTGTGAGTGTGTATGTGTGTGTGATCAGGGATACAGATTGTCTTTCCCTCGGCTATTTTCCTGCTGCCAGTTGAAGGTTA
Organism: Danio kyathit; assembly: GCA_903798195.1. Taxonomy (NCBI): domain Eukaryota; kingdom Metazoa; phylum Chordata; class Actinopteri; order Cypriniformes; family Danionidae; genus Danio; species Danio kyathit. The sequence continues at coordinate 31,211,867 of LR812525.1, read as the reverse complement.
GTGAACTGGAATGCAAGCTAAAAGTGCTATTCTCTGCGTGTAGCCATTTATTCTGTCGTCCTTTTGCTGCTGCTCAGTGTTTTGCACGTCGCAACCCTGTGGCTAGATTGAAGCAAGGGCTTCTGGGTAATGCTCTTGAGATGACAAATGGACCAGTACGTGGTGATCTTAGCTGGGGAAACTCACCTGGCAGACAGAAATAAGAGGGAGTGGAGTTAACAGCAGAGGACAGACGAGAATAGGGGGAGAAATAAAAACTGGCCAGGAGTAAGAGGATTAAAGGAGACACTGTTAAAGACCTCTTAAAGGTACAGGGCCTATTTTTGTGGCATTAGTCTACAATTGTACAGTATGCTGTTTTGGGGTATTTAGCTGGCAAGGGAGGGGAAAAAAAGAAAGGAAGAAAGGACAGAAGGAAGGAAAATGAAGGAGAAAATGAAAGAAAATGAAGAAAGAAAGATTAAGGAAGGAAAGAAGGAAAGAAAATGAAGAAATAAAGGGTAGAAAGAAAGAAAGAAATAAAAGAAAATGAAAAAAGAAAATTAAGAAAGGGTAGAAAGAAAGAAAGAAAGAAAGAAAGAAAGAAAGAAAGAAAGAAAGAAAGAAAGAAAAGATATTGAAGAAAGAAAATGAAAGGTAGTAAGAAAGAAAGAAAGAAAGAAAGAAAGAAAGAAAGAAAGAAAGAAAGAAAGAAAGAAAAGATTAAGGAAGGAAAGAAAATGAAGAGCACGTAGCAAGAAAGAAAAAAGAAAGAACGAAAGAAAGATAGATTAGGGAAAGAAGAAAAGATAATGAAAAAAGAAAATGAAGGGTAGTAAGAAAGAAAGAAAGAAAGATTAAGAAAGGAAGGAAAGAAAGAAAGAAAGAAAGAAAGAAAGAAAGAAAGAAAGAAAGAAAGAAAGAAAGAAAGAAAGAAAGAAAGAAAGAAAGAAAGAAAGAAAGAAAGAAAGAAAGAAACGATAAGCCAGACAAACAGTGGCAATCACAGAGACAGATGGATAGCAAAATCTCTCTGGTTCTCCTTGGGGACCCTGGGAAAATGGAGATTCAGGTTCTTCTGCTTATCACCTGCCAGGTGTTACAGCTCCACTAACATATGTATGGAACAGCAGACTGCTGGCTCAAGCCCCAGTGATGTGCCAACTCTCTGTCTGCCTGTAATCCCCTCTGCCCAGAGAGGTTACATGTGCCAAACCAGACACTGCATATGTACACGTTTATGTAGCCTTTTTTGGAAAAAAAAAAAAAAAAAAAATTACAAAAAAAAACAAAAAAAAAAAAAAAAGATTTTGTCCTTTTAAGGAACCTATTTGTGTTGTTGTTCTACCACTTTAATAATTTCCATTTATATTCCATTTATAAATTATTATAAGTGTTGTATTAATATCAGAATGTACTATAAACACTTATTATAAGTATTATTCATTCATTCATTCATTCATTTTCTTTTCGGCTTAGTCCCTTTATTAATCTGGGGTTGCCACAGCGGAATGAACCGCCAACTTATCCAACATATGTTTTACGCAGCGGATGCCCTTCCAGCCACAACCCATCACTGGGAAACATCCATACACACTTATTCACACACATACACTACAGAAAATTTAGCTTACCCAATTCACATATACCACGTTTTTGGACTTGGGGAAACCGGAGCACCTGGAGGAAACCCACGCCAACACGGGGAGAACATGCAAACTCCACACAGAAACGCCAACTGACCCAGCCGAGGCTTAAACCAGCGACCTTCTTACTGTGGGGCGAAGGTGCTACCCATTGCGCCACCGTACAGCCCTATATAAGTATTATTAATTATTACTATTATTAGTGTTGGGCAAAGGTTAATCATGATTAAATTGCATTAAAAATAAAAGTGTTTTTTTTTACAATATATGCGTGTGTGTATGTGTTTGCTGTGTATATTCATATTTATATATATATATATATATACATACACACACATGCATTTATTTGGTAAGATGTTTATTTATGTTTAGATATAAAATACATATGTGTGTGTGTATATAATCAGTCCTGCATAAATATTCAGTATAATAATATACTGATTAATAATACTTATTGTTTATTATTAGTGCTGGGCAAAGATTAATCGTGATTAATCACATCCGAAATAAAAGTTTGTTTTGACACAAAAAATGTGTGTGTATTTTATATATTTATACATAAAGCATACATAAAAACAAAACTAAGCGTTTTTTTCACACATATATATTTAAATTTGTACATAATTTATATCACATATATATATATATATATATATATATATATATATATATATATATATATATATATATATATATATATATATATATATATATATATATATATATATATATACACACACACACGGAGTGTAGAATTATTAGGCAAGTTGTATTTTTGAGGATTAATTTTATTATTGAACAACAACCATGTTCTCAATGAACCCAAAAAACTCATTAATATCAAAGCTAAATATTTCTGGAAGTAGTTTTTAGTTTGTTTTTAGTTTTAGCTATTTTAGGAGGATATCTGTGTGTGCAGGCGACTATTACTGTGCATAATTATTAGGCAAATTAACAAAAAACAAATATATACCCATTTCAATTATTTATTTTCACCAGTGAAACCAATATAACATCTCAACATTCACAAATATACATTTCTGACATTCAAAAACAAAACAAAAACAAATCAGTGACCAATATAGCCACCTTTCTTTGCAAGGACACACAAAAGCCTGCCATCCATGGATTCTGTCAGTGTTTTGATCTGTTCACCATCAACATTGCGTGCAGCAGCAACCACAGCCTCCCAGACACTGTTCAGAGAGGTGTACTGTTTTCCCTCCTTGTAAATCTCACATTTGATGATGGACCACAGGTTCTCTATGGGGTTCAGTCAGGTGAACAAGGAGGACATGTCAAATGTTTTTCTTCTTTTAGACCCTTTCTTGCCAGCCACGCTGTGGAGTACATGGACGCGTGTGATGGAGCATTGTCCTGCATAAAAATTATGTTTTTCTTGAAGGATGCAGACTTCTTCCTGTACCACTGCTTGAAGAAGGTGTCTTTCAGAAACTGGCAGTAGGACTGGGAGTTGAGCTTGACTCCATCCTCAACCCGAAAAGGCCCCACAAGCTCATCTTTGATGATACCAGCCCAAACCAGTACTCCACCTCCACCTTGCTGGCGTCTGAGTCAGACTGGAGCTCTCTGCCCTTTACCGATCCAGCCACGGGCCCATCAAGACTCACTCTCATTTCATCAGTCCATAAAACCTTAGAAAAATCAGTCTTGAGATATTTCTTGGCCCAGTCTTGACGTTTCAGCTTGTGTGTCTTGTTCAGTGGTGGTCGTTTTTCAGCCTTTCTTACCTTGGCCATGTCTCTGAGTATTGCACACGTTGTGCTTTTGGGCACTCCAGGGATGTTGCAGCTCTGAAATATGGCAAAACTGGTGGCAAGTGGCATCTTGGCAGCTGCACGCTTGACTTTTCTCAGTTCATGGGCAGTTTATTTTGCGTCTTGGTTTTTGGTTTGGTTTTTCCACACGCTTCTTGCGACCCTGTTGACTATTTTGAATGAAACGCTTGATTGTTCGATGATCACGCTTCAGAAGCTTGGCAATTTTAAGAGTGCTGCATCCCTCTGCAAGATAGCTCACTATTTTTGACTTTTCGGAGCCTGTCAAGTCCTTCTTTTGACCCATTTTGCCAAAGGAAAGGAAGTTGCCTAATAATTATGCACACCTGATATAGGGTGTTGATGTCATTAGACCACACCCCTTCTCATTACAGAGATGCACATCACCTAATATGCTTAATTGGTAGTAGGCTTTCGAGCCTATACAGCTTGGAGTAAGACAACATGCATAAAGAGGATGATGTGGTCAAAATACTCATTTGCCTAATAATTCTGCACCGCCTGTATTTATATATATATATATATATATATATATATATATATATATATATATATATATATAGGCAGTGGCATATTGATGTGATTAATCACGATTAATCTTTGCCCAGCACTAATAATAAACAATAAGTATTATTAATCAGTATATTAATATACTGAATATTTATGCAGGACTGATTTTACATTTTGGTTATAAAATAGTTACATATCAGACAATTATTGTGGAAAACTTTCTATTTTAACATCATGACTATATATATGGTTTGTTTGTTTTTGTGAGCAGAAAATAATGAAAAAGATTTTCACACTGATTTACAGAAGACACCCTCTAAAATGTCATTCAGTGTCATAAAGCGTCTTAAAAATGATATCAGACATATTTAGAACAAGAATCATTTGATGACATATTAAAAGGCTACATTTAGATCTCAGTGCAGTCTCCAAATACAAAGCAATTGTCCTTTAAAATCTTTATACTTTGCCAGTTGCCACTATCCTTCAAACCGCTAGCTTTTACACATTTGTCAGAAAAATATTTTTTTATCATTTAAAATATGATAACAGTTTGCATAATCACTTATTCTTTGTATAATGTACAATCACTTATATAATCACTTATTCTAATCACATTCATCTTTTATCATTTAAAATATAATAACAGTTTTATATATCACTTTAATATTAAATCACTTTAATATTGCCCCAATTTTTTATAAATATATCTGTTAAGCTGAATGACTATGTAACATTGTTTTACTGATATTTCATTTCATACATCAGACACTTCACTTGCATCTGTTATTTTCCTATTCATACACTGTAAAAAAAACACTTTTGTAAACATCATTAAATGCACATATCAAATTGAAATGTCTCATTTTACCCATCCTATAATAAACATTAAAACAATATGTTTTTATTTACCTTAAAAGGTTTTGGAGTGCATCAAATTATTTTGCTAAAATTGCACCACTTATAGGTAGCCTCTCCAATGTAGTTTAACAGTTAAACGAGTGCCATAAATAAAGCAGCATATGAATGCTATCAATAATTGTCTCTCCTATATCATCTATATAGCTGCTTAATACTATAGGAAAGAAGAGCAAAGGGCACCTCTATTGATACCAGTGAAGTGCATTATTTATTCATGCAGAAAACGAAAGTCTAACCCTACTACAACAGCATCACACCCTTACAGGATAATGTAGTTTGTAAAGCTAAGGGGGGAAATGACAGTTGAGTTACAGTGGAAAGACATGAGATGAGGACATGGTTAAAGGAGGTCTCTGCATGCAGGCTTCACTCACGTTTTGGCTGGAGCTGTTCCCAAGAGGACTGGAGTTATAAGGTGCTATAGGAGCCGAGGCCATCACTGCGTTTACTGCCAAAAACACAAGAAACAAACATGTCATTTTTCTCTCTGCTCAACAATAAGATTTTTTTTCTCTCTCTGCAGGTTAATTTGTAGATTTATGGATGGTTGTTGTCTATTTTTCCACAGCATTTACTATAAAGTTTAGATGACAGAAATTAATATACAACTCTATTTTACAAGTCAACATTTCAAAATAGTCCTAAGAAAAGAGTGGATGTTGATTAGGGCTGTACGATATGAAGAAAAATGATTAATTGCGATTTATCTGATCAAAATTGCAAATTTTAATTTAAAATGTGATTTACTACCATTTCATAAAAGAGCTACAGGTTTGATGTGGTAGTTTTAACAGCACCAAAGAAAAGCCAAGCATAATCACAAAGTACGCTACACAATGCTACTATTTTTTTGTTTTTTTTTAACCTCTTAAACAAGTTGTCAGTTGTCAAAATAATAAAATATCTACAGTATTTTAAATAAAATAAAATAAATTATATATAAGATCCTACATATAACAATATATAAAACCTTTAAAACTTTTACATTTCGATTGTGTTGCATTTTTCACATCGTTCAGGATAATGTGCTTACAAACTGTTAGACCTTTCAAAAACTATATGCTAGCTTGTTGTTTGATAGCATGTCGAAATAATCGCAGCTTTTGCGATTTGAAAATAGCACCCTTTCAAATCAAAATTTCAGTTTAAAAACGATTGATCATGCAGGCATAGTGTTGATCAATAGTTTTAGGACAACTTTGATAAAAGGTTTTGATCCACTTCAAATGTTGACAACTGTATGCAGGGTTCAATGCTAAGCATTTTATCTACTGGCCAGTGATTCAGATTTTTACTTGCCCTGCCAAAATTTTCACTGGTCCCACCAAAAAAAAGAAGTTAATAGCTATTTCTTAGCCACATACAGCATTTTAAATAATGTGTCAAAAGCCAAACATAATTGTAATACCTACCCTTTTTATTCAGCAAAACTTTTTTTTTAATACAACTTGGCGTTAATTCAATATAATTTAATACAAATGGCGTTTATTCCTTTGTTATTAAAGCTGACTTTTCAGCAGCCCTTACAGTGCTCAGTCAGTGCCACATTATGCATAAGAAATCCGTCTAATATGCTGACTCAGGAAAGGTTTCTTACTAGTATCAATGTTAAAATAAAGTTGTGGCTTTATTATTTTTGAAGGTTCTTTAATGGAAATTAAATGAAAAAGAAAGAAAGGAACCTTTTAAAATCTTTTGTTACTTTATCGATTTCTTTACTGCCACTTTTAATCAACTTAATGCATCCTTGATGACTAAAAGAACTGATTTCATTCTTGCAATAGCGGAAGCCAACGAATAACCTCAGCATTTAGATAAGAATTTACACACACATATTTGCAATACAACTAATGTTTGAGCCTGCAGGGCATAAAAACAAAGTTCGTGATCGGAGAACGTGTATGTAAAATAATATGCATGACATGCCATTTTATAGAAATGATAGAACAAGCAGCAAGGAAAGTGTAAGAATGAAAAAGAAGATGGTTTGATTGTAATGCTGTTTATGTGCAAACCTAGGTCTTACAGCTCTGTCTAAACGAACCTGTTATTCTCAAGAAGTAAAGTTGCTGTTTCCATCATCTATATATAAATAGATATATAGCATAAACCACCACAGATGCATAGTTGAGCTGAAGCGAGAAAAAATATTAAACACAGTGTGCAATGACATCCGCAAAATGAGCTATTAATTCTCCAGAGCTGTGAAATGTAATACACATCCTGTCAAGCGATGCATGGTGAGAAACGAGAATTTACCTGATTTCGATTTTGAGCATTATATTACTTTAATTAGGGCTGCACAATATTGAAAAAGCTGACATTGCAATATTTTGTATTTCTGCTATATGAATATCACAATAAGACTGAAGTAACTGTTTGAGAAGAATTCAGAATTTTACATTGATTGGGACAATTTTGTAGGGACGTGCATCTGCATAAAACATCCAAGAATATAATTTTTTTTTTAAAAACATTTATTAAATTAAAGCACAGATGAAAACAAGAACTAAGATAAAAAGAAATAAACAGTGCTTTATGGTTTTCGGTGTAATCTAACTATATTGAGGCAAACAAATTCAATTAAGAAGTCTAGAATAACACTGTATAGTCTTCATTTAATAAATAATTCATTAGTCTTTGTTAAAGTGGAAAACTTTATCATTTCTTGTGCCCAAATGGTTTAAATTTGCTTTAAACTTACAGTCCTTAAAAAATACATCTGAGTAAAAATATTTCACACTAACAGATAATGGTGCCAATATTAAAATTCACAATGACTCCACAAATCATGAGTACTGAACTGTGATTTTTAGTTAATTTTAATCCCAACTCAACATTGCACATCCTGCGATGTGACTATTGCAGATGCACACTAGGGCTGCGTTATTAATCGAAATTGAATCGCAATTTGAAACGTTGCAATTAGCTAGTTGCAAGAGGCTGTGATATGAAATATATATGGATTATTTAATTTTCCCCACCCAAAGCAAATGCGTGACTGCCGTCTCCGTGTAATAGTCTTACTAGCCAATTGAGTAAGCACACTTTTGTTCTGTCCAATCAGAATTGCGCAACTGAACTATGCGGAACGCCCACAATAAAAAACAAAAAAAATACAGGAAAGTGCGGACAATTAGGATAATGGCGTCTGCTGCTTTAGAAGCCTTAATAGACAAATTAATAGCAAAGAAAAACAGGACATCAGTAATATGGGAATATCTTGGTTTCAAAGTCACAGACACCAAACAAAAACATGTAATTTTTAAGAGCTGTCACAGATTTGTTGCCACGGCTTACAGATTATTGAGTTGAAGCTTGACTACAAAATTAAATTGCAAATCAAATCGCAATATCGGTCAGAAAAATCGCAATTAGATATTTTGCCCAAATCGTACAGCCCTAGGCTGCACAATATTGGAAAAATCTAACAAAGCAATATTTGTTTATTTTGCGATATATATATTGCGATATGAATACAATTTCACCAGATAACTTGAATAACTTCATTTGGAAAGAATTTATAATGTTAGATCGATTGCGATGATTCTGCAGTGAGAGTGAATCTTCATAAAATCTAATAAACAATCTATAAACTTTTTAGGGTCCCCCGAAACATTTTCAATGTGGTCTGTGCTATTTGCAGTGCATTTCTGTATTTGCATGTGTTGAGTATTTTTATGCATAACAATCTACACATACAATCAAGAAAAAGACACAATTAAAAAAGTGTTTCTTGCGTTTTCCAAGTCTTAACAGTATTCAAATACAGTAACTGAATGATAAAAAATAATGGTGCAATTTATTATGCCCGAGTGCTTTTAAGGTCATTATACAATCACAGACATCAAAAACACATGCAAATGATGAATTGTAATCCAGACTCAACATTGCATATGCTCGCGATGTGACTATTGAGAATGATCACATTGCAATATCAATGCTGAAACGATATATTGTGCAGCCCTAACTTTAATATAGTGATCGTTTGCACAATGATTATTGTAACTGACCATATATTGTATGAAGTAATAACATAATGTAAACTAAATATCATGCACGTTTAAATTAAAAACAAAAGTCTATTAAATAAACATATGTCAGCACACAAACACATCTGGACCTGACAGATGAGGTAAGAGCTAAATTTACACGTCTGTAAGGAACTCCTTAACAAATTAAGATCTCCAAGTCATTGGTTTAGAAAATATGAAGCTCTGAGGTGCAAATGGACACCTGAGACCATATAAAAAACATGAGGTTAGTGGTTAGAGATAGCCATGCAAATAATTACAGTACCAGATTATTTGTGTGTAAGAGAGAGAGAGAGAGAGAGAGAGAGAGAGAGAGAGAGAGAGAGAGAGAGAGAGAGAGAGAGAGAGAGAGAGAGTTAGAGTTATTTATATTGAAGACAGGACTGCGGCTCTGAAAATACAAGGCTCATTTACAGCCTTCATTTCCGATGTCACAACTCTACCCTTTCTGCATTATACAGTACACAACACTTAACACTTAAAACTTGATTAGCTCGTAAAGAGAATGACTTTTTACATGAGAGAATAATGAAAACCACCAATCCAGGGCAGTCTCCCTTAAACCCCTTAGGATAGGTTGGTTTTAGAAGTTGGTACAACTTAGCTTTTTTAAGTTGGTATACCTTGGTCCATTTTTGAATAGTGACAACTTGTGACATGGTCCTTATATTGTTTATCATGCTACTTTGAATATTTTGTCTGTAATCGCATGCAAGTATGACTTTAAAACAACCATAGCACTGTTTAATTGCCTTTGAACATTGTGGTAGTTTGGCTTGTCATTGGCTGCTAATATGATTTCCCCATTTACAATTAGTAAAGAATAGTTCTCTGAAATGATATAATTAAAGAGACAGTGAGAATATAAAACCAACTTAAGACTTAAATCTTTCACACTGAGGCTGTAAATACCCGGATCACTCACGATAAAAGCAGCTACACACTTTCACTAACTTGTGTGGTGATGTGATGGAAAATAATGATGAGCATTCATTTGGCCCATATGTATGCATATCCACTTCCATTCATAGTGTCAAACAATAACAGATAACCACATACGCATCGAAACAAGCTAAATAACGTACTTTTACAACTTCCAGCGCTTTCGTGTGAGCTCTAACAGTGTGAATGTATTCCAGCATAGGACTATGACCAGGAAATGCTCGGGCCTACCTTTACGACAGCTATCAAGTGCCGCATTTAGCCTGGAGTTTTCTCTAAGCAAGCGTAAATGGAAGCCAGACCCTCGTCGAAAAGTCATAACGTACGAGGAGAGCAAACTTTAGCTTGCAAACGTGTTTAACTTACCCAGAAACTGCAATTCTCCGTTCCTCAGATCGCCAGTCTGTTTTGCACCGCCGCAGGAAGCGCTCAGCCTGAGTCACGTGACAGCGGTCACGGCGCCCATTGGCTACTTGTCAAATCGTGGACTGCAAGGAATTTAGGGAGTTGTATTTTTAATGAGGATGGTAAAAGAAGAGGTTACATGCCGTCAAAATGTCCAGATTTGACGATTTGGTCATAAGACTATGTTAAACTATGTTAAAATATTCCGTAATACTGATACTTTCAGTTACACAAAAATAATTAGAAGGTAAGTTACATCGTTTGTCTCGGTAAAGTTTAAATTAATATTATAAAATGAAATAAAATTACAATAAATTATTATAAAATAAAATATAAATAAATAAATATTATAAATAGGAAATAATATTGTATAAAAGTATATATTATTGGCCTATTATTAATAGCTAGCCTATTATATTACATATTATAATCACTAATATGTACTATATTACTGTCCTGGGAAATGAATGAATAACGGAATAGTTTGTTTGTATAATTTTCTTTTTAAATATATCTAAATAAATCATTATTTTGATTTAACACTTATTTTTTATTTTTTAACTTACGTTTTTTTATGGTTTAAGTATTACTGTTAACTGAAGTAGCTCTGTACTATATTGCTGTTATAACTATAACTAATCTCTTCATCTTGTCCTGGGAAATGAATGGAAATGGGAATGAATGAATGAATCAACAGTTTTGTTTTGTTTGTGTGTGTGTCTGTGTGTGTGTGTGTGTGTGTGTGTGTGTGTGTGTGTGTGTGTGTGTGTGTGTGTGTGTGTGTGTGTGTATATATATATATATATATATATATTATAGTATACTGTATACACACAGTTGAAGTTCAGCAATTGTAAATTTTTTCCCCCAATTTTTGTTTAACAGAGAGAAGATTTTTTTCAACACATTTCTAAACATAATAGTTTTAATAACTCATTTCTAATAACTGGTTTACAGTAAATAATATTTGACTAGATATTTTCAAGACACTTCTATACAGCTTAAAGTGACATTTAAAGGCTTAACTAGGTTAATTAGGTTAACTAGGCAGGTTAGGGAAATTAGACAACTTATTGTATAACGATGGTTTGTTCTGTAGACTATCGATAAAAATATAGTTTAAAGGGGCTAATAATTAAAATAAAATTAAATTAAATAAGAAAAAATATTATCAGACATGCACGGACACATAAGGCTGAATTGGATTTTAAGCTTGAGATACGGCGTCTCGAGATTGAAGCTGACAAGGAAGTTAGGTTGCGCCAGTTGGAGCTGGATGCTGCTGCTAAGGCTGCTATGACTTCTCCTGTGGTCAGTACTGATGTACTCATGGCTGGTCAGGTGATCAAGCCAGACGTTAAATCTTCTTTCAACCAAATTGACGTAAGTAAACAAATTTCACTTGTTCCTAATTTCCGTGAAGATGAGGTTGACTCTTACTTTACTGCGTTCGAACGTATTGCAACCACACTTAATTGGCCTAAAGACATCTGGACTGTGCTTCTGCAGTGTAAGCTGAGTGGCAAAGCCCAAGAAGTCTGTGCAAACACTTTCTGTAGAAGAAAGTTTGAAATATGATGTTGTAAAATCCGCAATTTTACGAGCTTACGAGCTGGTACCAGAAGCATATCGACAAAGGTTCCGCAAACACAAGAAAAATCCACAGCAAACATTTGTAGAATTTGCACGGGAAAAAAGCATTTTGTTTGACAAATGGTGTAGTGCTACTAAAACAGCCGATTATAGTACTTTACGAGAGTTAATTCTGCTTGAAGAGTTTAAAAATTGTCTGCCTGAACGTGTGGTTCTCTACTTGAATGAACAGAAAGTAACGTCATTGTCCAAAGCTGCTGTTCATGCTGATGAATTTGTTCTTACACACAAACCCGTGTTTTCCTCTGCTCGTCCTGAGACTGTGACAGTCGCTCCGCCTGCTTGTTCCTCTAGTTCTCGTATACTGCCAAAATCCGAAAATCCAAAAGAGACAAGAGTATGTTTTTATTGCCGGAAAATAGGACATCTGATTAATGATTGTCGTGCTTTGAAAAACAAAAATCAAAAACCTAAAAGTGTTGGTTTTGTCCAGTCTGCACCTGACAATAAGGAACAATTGGAGAATACATTTGATGAAAGTTACAAGCCATTCGTAACTAAAGGATCAATTTCGGTAACTGGTAAACCAGAAGACCAGCACATAATAAACATTCTCCGTGATACTGGTGCCAGTCATTCCATTATAGCTGCTGATGCGTTACCGTTTGATGAACAAACCTCAGCTGGATCCAGCATCCTTATGCAAGGTATCCAGATGGGAGTTGTGAGAGCACCTGTGCACAAAATCCACTTACAGTGCGAACTGGTCAATGATTTTGTGCATGTGGCAGTTCGACCTGCATTACCCGTAAAAGGCATATCACTCATCCTTGGAAACGATATAGCTGGTGGTAAGGTGATGCCTGTTTGCGAGGTCCTTGATAAATCTCCCATGCCTTCGTTTTGTGACAAGTTATCAGATGCATTCCCTGAGACTTTTCTTGCATGTGTCGTGACCCGAGCTCAGCAAAAGCAAACGGACAATGAGATTACTTTATCTGATTCATTCATGACTTTAGATGATGCAACTGTGAGTACCAAGGTGACAAATGTTGTTGAAAAACAACCCCTGACTGAAACGTGTGTATTTGATAATCAGGTCAATCTGAACTTAAATTTGACTTGCGAGCAAATCATCCTTGCCCAATACAACACGATATTGTTATTCATAACTCCAATCCGATCAAACAGCATCCTTACCGTGTTAATGCCCTAAAGAGACAAATTATGAAGCAGGAAGTGGAGTATCTATGTGAAAATGGACTAGCAGTTCCAAGTTGTAGTCCATGGAGCTCCCCTTGCATTCTCGTTCCCAAATCCGATGGGTCAAGTCGTTTTTGCACTGATTACCGCAAGGTCAATGCCGTGACAGTTCCTGATTGCTATCCGTTGCCGCGCATGGAGGACTGTGTTGATAACTTGGGTTCTGCTCGTTTTGTGACTAAACTGGACTTGTTAAAGGGTTACTGGCAAGTGCCATTAACACCTCGTGCATCTGACATATCGGCCTTCGTTACCCCTGATCACTTTATGCAGTACAAGGTTATGGCTTTCGGACTTCGCAACGCACCTGCTACATTTCAACGTTTGATAACTACTGTACTGGCAGGAGTTGCAGGTTGTAATGCATATCTGGATGATGTAGTGATCTATTCTTCTGAATGGCCAGAGCACATGTCTCAGTTGAAAACTGTGTTCCAACGACTAGCCAATGCTAACCTAACACTGAATTTGGCAAAATGTGAATTTGCTCAGGCAACCATCACCTATCTTGGTAAACAGGTTGGTCAAGGACAGGTCCGCCCTGTTGAGGCAAAAGTAACAGCCATCGCAGAATTTCCTAACCCAAATACCCGTCGTCAATTGCGTAGGTTTTTAGGAATGGCTGGATATTACCGTGGCTTCTGCAAGAACTTTTCAAGTGTCGTGACACCTCTTACAAATTTACTGAGCCCTTCTAGGCAATTTAAGTGGACATCTGAATGCCAGCATGCCTTTGACAGTATTAAAGTACTTCTGTGTGAAGCTCCAGTTTTGGTAGCTCCAAATTTTGAAAAGCCTTTTAAAATGGAGGTAGATGCAAGTGCCGTAGGAGCTGGCGCTGTCCTGCTGCAGGAGGACATGGAAGGAATTGACCATCCGATTTGCTACTTCTCCCGTAAGTTTAACAAACACCAGTTGAATTATTCAACGATTGAGAAGGAAGCTCTTGCTCTATTGTTGGCTCTACAGTATTTCGAAGTGTATGTGGGATCCAGCTCAACTCCGGTAGTGATTTACACCGATCATAACCCACTTGTCTTTCTGTCACGCATGTATAATCAGAACCAGAGACTGATGCGCTGGTCACTGATTATACAAAGCTATAACCTTGAGGTTCGACACAAGAAGGGAAAAGAGAACATTGTGGCTGATACCCTGTCTCGACCTAACACGTAAGTTTTAAATTTGACAATTCAGTTATTGTAGATTTATTTTTGAATGTTCGTTGTTAAAAATATTTCTTTTACAAACATTATATGTTTGTTCTTTAGTGGGGAGGTGTTACGTGCCAGCACGTATTGGTTATTTATGTTTGTATTATGCGTCTCATTGTGTTTTTTATTCTCTCTATCACCCCAGTTCACTTCCTTGTTTTGGCTACTGCTGTTCCTGATTGGCTGGTTCACTTCCACTTGATTCAACCAATCCTGACACTGCCTTATGCTGATTGGTTTCTCAGTGACAACTTGGTCCCGGTCTCAGCCAATCAGATCACTCCAGCTCACTATATATTTTTTTCCCTGCCAGCAGTTTGGCAGTCTTTGTTGGCTCGATTTGTTGTTGGTTTCTGTGCTTGTTTGCTTGCTTTATTGATTGATTGAATCTGTGATTATATCCCCATTTTGTTTTGTTGTGATATATATTGTCTGTCTTCACCTTTATTTACACTGTGTTGTCATTTTGGTTTAGTCACTGTCTGTTCCTACCTGTGTAATCAACCATTCCCTTTCCTCATGTTTCCCTACAGAGGTTTGGTAGAAAGACTGGTAGGTAAGTAGGTCACGTGACATACATTTCAACACATAGGAGTTTAACTGTCTAGAGATACACTAGGGAAGAGGGTGAGCGCCAACCCGTGTATTTTTGTTTAAGTGGATAGTTAGTGTAGTTTAGGTAAGACGTCTTGGACGTTGAAGATTTATTTTTCACATTATTGTTTATTAGACTAGATTAGAGGGGATTTGAAATTAGTAAGACTGTTTGGTTTTGATTGTTTCTTTGCTTTAGCGCCACCCATAGCCAGTCTTTCTGATTAATGTTTTGTTTTGGTTGTGATTTGTAAATATTGTAAATAGTTCACTCACTGTTTCACTTATAACCACCTGTAATAAATCACTTTATTTGCACTGCAATTCTTGTTTTTGTCATTACTTTGAGTACAATTTTAATTGAGTGTTTGTTAGAACCAGTTCCTTGGTCAAGTGTGCAACCCCACTCCCCTAGACTGCCCAGGGGTTGTAACATTGTCATGTTTCATAAGAAAAAATATTATCAGACATACTGTGAAAAATTCCTTGCTCTAAACATAATTTGGGAAATTTAAAAAAAAGAAAAAGTCAAACTCAAAAGGGGGGCTAATAATTCTGACTTCAACTGTATATATATATATATATATATATATATATATATATATAAATTATTTTAATTTAACACTTCTTTTATTTCAAATAATCAACACGTTTTTAGGGTTTAAGTATTACCTTTTTATCTTTTCTTTTGTGTCAGAAGCTTCAGTGTTTACACATGTTTTAGTAACAAATCAACCAATAATAAATGACATTTCCACTGTATTAAACTAAAACTAAAACTAAAAAAAAGAACTGTGGCATTATCCAGCACAGGTCAGTTGACTTCTGTCATGTTTTCAGTAATGTTTTCAGTCAACATTGCTGGGAAAGAACTGCTGCAGGTCAGAAACAGGCTGACTAATGTGCTCAAACAACCTACATCTGTTCCTAGTGTTGCCTGATGAACAAACAGCATTAGTTGTGTTCAGTCTTCCTGCTCTTTTCTGTTAAATCTGCCTGAAAGTAAAAACACCATCGGTTTACCAGAAAAAGTGAAAGCTTATTCTACGTCAGATGACACACAAGTCCTTAATGGCATAGTTTACCATAGTTTACCCAAAAATCTAAATTTCTTCACCAATTACTCAAGTGTACTTACAGAATTAAAGGTACAAAAGTTGTCATTGGGGTACATTAGTACCTTAAAGTACACGTTTACCTCATGGTACCCTAAAGGTACAAAAGCTTACCTTTAAGGTACCAATGTGCGCCTTTTAGGTATAAAAGTGTACCATTTAAAAAGTTAACACAGAGTGAGAGCATTTATACCTTTATTTCTGAGATGGTGGATCTAAATGTTTAGGATTTACCTCTCTGTAAACATAAGGAAAGAGATATTAAAGAACGTTGGGGAGTAACAGTCATTTTCATACAGTGAACAAAAATGAAAGTCTAAATGTTTTTCCAGCATACTTCAGCATATATTTCTTTGTTTTCAACAGAAGAATGAAACTCAAGGTTTGGAACAAGTGGATGGCAGAATTTTTATTTTTGGGTGAACTATCCCTTTTACTCCTCTCACAACATTTAATTAGTACCACCCTCATAAATGCTGTGTCGTTTCAAATAGACAAACCCAACCACTGCATGGGTTAATGTTAACATATAAAAATAATGTTTTGGTTTGTTTGTTTGGCTGAAATTGGAGTTAAAAAAGCTCATTGTCATTATTATTCAACACAGTACTTCACTTTTTTTCCTGAATATTAAGTTGTGTATGTATTAAAAGTAGTAAATAGCAAACTATAATATAAAAGTACTCTTTCTCTCTCTTCCACTTCTGGCAGATGCTTCACTTCATATCAGTCTGTCCACACTGCACACTGCATTCTTTTTGATTTCCAAGTTTGATTTGACCTGAACTTCTGTTGTGTAATAATAGCTCTGATGTTCAACTGCTTGAAACTGTGCTGACACTATAACTAAGGAAGCAAAACAAGCTGATCTAAAAATGAAACAAGTAAAACCATAAAACACCAATAAGAGGAACTGTGTCAAATGAAATGCTATTAATATTTATCTATTCATGAGGAGTTCAAAAGAACAAAAAGGCCTAAATTGCATATATCCAAATTGCAGTATCTATATCCTACATTGTAAAACATTGAAAATAGTTGTTTTATGCTGAATGCATATGTGCATACATAAAACATCTAGTTTTCATTTAACAAAGCCAAAGTAAAACTGTGAGATTGAAGCACTAAAAACAAAATAAAAATAAAAATAAACAAAACCACATTCTTGCTAGATGAAGTATAAAAATGGGTTTGAAAAACTAAGCAAAAATAAAATAAAATAAAATAATTTGATAATTTAAATTTAATTAAATTTAAATAAAATAAATAAAAAAAAAAAAAAAAAAAAAATTTAATTAAATTAATAATTAATTAAAATTAAATAGAACAAATAAATAATAAAATAAAATAAAATAAAATAATATAAATTTAATATAAATTTAATATAAATAATATAAAGAATAAATCAGAGAACCTTTATTTGGTTTGTTGATTATTTGACTATTCTATTTTTATTTCCAGATATAAGAAATGTTTTATCTTATTTACCACACTAAAAGCTACAGTGAAGGAAGTGAAACTGGGATGTTCAGTAAAACTTAGTGAACATTGTGTTGTAAAACAAGCCATCAGGAATCAAAAATCATCAGAGGAAAGTAAAAGATCCTGTAAGAAAGTAAAAAATCCTGTAAATGCGTTTATAATTTTGTTCATTTATTAAAAGACTAACAAGTGGTTAAAACCCAGCTAACATAATGGTACCCAAAACCCAGGATTAATGCAAGCTACACTGAGGCTCAGTTTCACAAACAGAGCTTAGATTAAGCCAGGACTAGGCCTTAGTTAAATTAGGCTATTTAAGCCACATTTATAAAATAGCCTTAGAAAAATATATTACTAGTGTGCACCTGGAGACAAAAAAAATGACACTGACGTATTTTAAGACATCTCACTGCAAGTTATATTGAGTTGAGACAGCTCAAACATGCAATTTAATCTTGACTAGCCTTAAACCTTGTTTGTGAAACCGGGGGTGAATCTTAACAGGCTAACCAGGTAAACCAGCTTCATGGTACACGCCCCAAGGGTGTATTCCAGAAAGCAAGGTTTACTTATCATCTGCTAAACCATGAACTCTGGGTTTATTAAAGCTAAACTTGCATTCTCAAGGTATGTCAGTTTCAAACTTGCTCTTACAAGAGAGTTCAGTCAGCTTAACCATGAAATCAAAAAACATTCTCAACAGAATGACGAGTTACATTCTTAGTGCTTATCACCCCCTATTGGTAGTTGTACGTTTTTTATAATATCAATCGTACACCCTTTGGTTGTGAACAAGAGTTATACTGTATGTAAGATGTTAATTATACAAAAACAATATTAATTAAACTATTAAAATTCCATGCTTCCCGGATTATGTATATGTTTATATTATTAACGGTTGGTTTGCTATGTAAGGACTAGATTTAAAGCATCCTGTTACAAAAAAGAAAAAGAAAAAAGACACTATATAACAAATAATGGAACATATAAATATTATTTTATAATCTGTAAAAAAAGCTGGGTTTCACACAATCGATTTGTGTTGGGACAACATAAAGGAATTAAGTTAACTTATTTGTTTTATAAATTTAAGTGGATTTAACATAAAACAATTAGGTTGTCACAAAAAGCCCTCAAAACTGTGTTTCGGCTCATTTTAAATAAGTAGTTTGAACAAACAGCAAACGTCATTTTTTTAGTATAATAGTATTTGATTGAAAAATTTATAAAAATACATAAAAGAAATATAAGAAACAGGGGCGACACGGTGGCTCAGTGGTTAGCAGTAAGAAGGTCACTGGTTCGAATCCCGGCTAGGTCAGTTGGCATTTCTGTGTGGAGTTTGCATGTTCTCCCTGTGATCACGTGTGTTTCCTCCGGGTGCTCCAGTTTCCCCCACAGTCCAAAGGCATGCGCTATAGGTGAATTGAATAAACTAAATTGGCCGTAGTGTATGTGTGTGAATGAGTGTGTATGGATGTTGCAGCTGGAAGGGCATCCGCTGTGTAAACATATGCTGGATAAGTTGGTGGTTCATTCCGCTGTGACAATCCCTGATGAATAAAGAGACTAAACCGAAGGAAAATGAATGAATGAATGAATGAGTAACACACACACACACACACACACACACACACACACACACACACACACACACACACACACACACACACACACACACACACACACACACACACACACACACACACACACACACACACACAGTATTAGTAAACTAAACCTGAACTACAGGTTATGTGTATAAGTTATAAGCTTTTGGAACCAAAAGCTGAGGTTATCCACTTACATATCCTTAAACTTACCCCGGTATGTCACATAACCTGCTTTCTGGAATACACCCCAGGGGCCTGTATGAAATCTAGATTAGCTGGCTAGCCAGTTAAGTTTCAGTGTAGTTTGTACTAATCCTGGGTTTTAGGTTCAATGAACGCAGCTCGAGGTTAATCACTCTTCGTTACCATGTTATCTAACGCTACATGGCTAACTGGTTTTGTTCCAGTTTAGCAATAGCAAACCAAGATTAACCAATCAACTGTGAGCAAAACTCTTATGCAATAAGAACGCTCCCCCAGGATCTTTTGCCACTATAGTAAAACATGTATTTATGTCTGATTTTAATGAAGATTAATTATTTTATATAACTATTATATCTGTAACTAATAACTGTTTATTAATCAATCTTTTTAGTTTAATTATTACATATAAATTTACAGATACACAGCTGCAATTTAAGCTTTATTTTGTTAATCAAGAGATTTTAGAAAGAGATAGAAAAGATTATCCACTGTATGAGCTTAAATTTTTGAGTCTTTGTATACCTATATATTGTAGACTATATGAATTAACTTGCTTTTTTTTCAGTTTTTCTCTTTCGTGGGAAGACATTTTCATCTTGCTGTATAAATGCTGTAAATTCTCCATATTTAAATAAAATCTTTTTATGTTTAGCTATGATTTGTGCTGTCTCTCTCGTGAGAAGTCAATCACAGTATCTTTATGCATGTCAATACGTTTTGACTGTTTGGCAATGATGTCCTGCTTTCATGTGTACACAACCATGAACTCAGAAACAAAGCCTGAGTTAACAAAGAAGCTGATGATTGGCATCATGGTACAAACAAAGCCACTGGTTTGGTTTTGTCAACTCTAAACTAATTCTGTAATTCTGAGTTTGTTCAGCCACCATCATGGTACAGGCCCCTGGTCTCAAATTTTTTGAGGGGATGTAAACAATAACAATGGTGCTAAAGTACTTCCTGTTTTATATTTTTTCATTTCCATAACTTCTGAGAAAGTCCCAACAACTGATAAATAGTTTTATGATAGCGGTTTTAACATTGGGGAATGATTAAATTCCTTCTTCTTACAGTTATGAAACAGTTTAACAAGCAGCAGCAAATATTCATTGTCCACATTGAAATGATCTATAAAGCACATTGCTTCAGCCAATCAATGCCACTAATATTGTTCATTCACTGAAAAAACTTTTGCTGCTTGTTTAAACTACTTATTTAATGTCTGAACTAATACAATTCTTATGTTTTTTATGGGGACAACTTCATTGTTTTATGTTCACCCCACTTAAATTAGTTTTCTCTGCACTTACTGTGGCAGGTGTTGCTCTTGTATTACATTATAGGTGGTGTGATCATATATTTTCATCCCTCTGCTACATCGAGGCTGCTGTTTCAGTGAAGCTGGTGTGCACTTACAAAAAACATTCCCAGAATTGCTGAAAAGTGTCCTTGGTCGAGAAAACATCAAGATCTCCTCATTTTATAAGGTCTGGAAACATCTGCTACACTAAATAAATACTTTTGCTGCTTGTTCGATCTGCTTATTTAATTTGTTTGTTTGTTTCTTTTGGTGGGTGGGGGCAACTTAATTGTTTTATGTTTAATCACTTAAATTTGTAAAAAGCTATTGTTAATCAATTTGTGTTGAGACAACATGAAGGAATTGTATGCAATCCATCATTTTTTACAGTGTTTCTGCCCTGATGTTTTATATGTATCAATGACCAAATTAGCACCATACACTTAAAAAAATGACAATTGCTGCTTGTTCAAACTACGTATTTAAAATGAGCTGAATAAACACAATTCTTAAGACTTTTGGGTGGAGAACTTAATTCTTTATGTTCAATCCACTTAAATTTGTAAAAACAATAGGCTAACAATTGATTTGTGTTGGGACTACATGAATTGTGTGGAACTCAATTTTTGCAGGCATCGTGTTGCTAAATGAGAACAACTTAATTTTTTATGTTCAATCCTTCAATATGTAAAACCGATTTGGTTAACTTAATCGATTTGTGCTGCGACAACATGAAGGAATTGTGTGGAACTCAATTTTTACAGCCATCATAATGCTAAATGAGATGTGATGCTAATAATTTCCGCTAGTCATAAATTTCAGTCACAGCACCAGTGGAAACACAACTACAACTTACTGCAAGAACAAAACAGACACCAAAAAGAGACATTTTTCGATTTTATACAGTTTATTTCCCAATCTAAAAATATGAAGACAAAATATAATAAATCACAATTAATCACAAATCAGAATGTCTTAAAGTTCATGGCATCAACTACATGGTCATGAACTACTGGAAACCCAAGACTCTGGCACAAAGGACTGTGGGTTTTTTCTGCACTTACTGTGACAGGTGTTGCTCTTGTATTACATTATAGGTGGTGTGATCATATATTTTCATCCCTCTGCTACATCGAGGCTGCTGTTTCAGTGTAGCTGGTGTGCACAAAAAACATTCCCAGAATTGCTGAAAAGTGTCCTTGGTCCAGAAAACATCAAGATCTTTTAAGATCTCCTCATTTTGTAAGAGGGCACAGATTATTATTACATGGACACTGGTGTCTAATGTAAAATGTATTATGCTATGGCAATATGACACAAGATAGAGAAACTCTAGACTAATGTCTGAATGAAATGTTGAGAATCGTTATACTCCAAACGTTACAATTTAAAAAGACCAAACAAAACCCCCTCTTGAGCCAGACTGGAGTACCAGAAGTCCAGTTATGTCAAAAACATAACATATTTTTTTCACCTTTGTAATACATAGTATTACTTCGCAAACTAACCATACTGTCTTGCATAATACAAATTACAATAGAGTTTCCTAGTGTAAAATATTTCATTCGCAATTTCAACGGGACACACATTTCTTTACATCATTGAATGTTTGTTTTATTTACTCTTTTGGTAAGTATTTACAAAGAAATCCGTCAGCAGAAAAGAAGCATAAATATGTGTACTTCTCTTTTTTTTGTATGTTACATTTTAAGAAACCATATTTTACAAAATACTTTATGTACAGGACGAGACCCCTTTTGAAATACCCTTAAACAGTCCATCAGGGAAACGATCTTAGATGCTTTTCAAATAGCAGGAATGAGACGTTGCAGATGTTTGCCTGGTCTGGAACGAGCCCGCCAACAATACTGTAACCTTTTGCATTAGGATAATAGCTTACCCAAAAAAACAATTCTGTCATCATTTATTCACTTAAAATCAATGTTGTTGGACCCCATTAACATTAAATTCATGGTTAAACACAGTTCTTCAAAATGTCATTTGTGTTTCAGCCAAGAGGACATAAAGGCAAGTAAACAATGACAGAATGTTTGTTTTCGACTGTAATCGACTGAGAACTTTTTCTACACTGCTCGGGAAAGCCCATTCTTTCCGAAATCAGTGTTTTACTCCATTTTAATTTAATGATGACTACAATATCATCTGTATGTAGCACAGAGAGCACTTGAAGAGCAACCATTGAGAAAAGGAAAGGGCATCTTATAATATTAGCCTGTTTAATGGTGGCCAGAACCATTTCGTGAGGCTTAGCAGTGCATCCTTTCCACCGACACATTATCAATAATGCTAACCATGACCAGAACACTTGGGAGACTTTAAGACCTGTTCACACCAAACACCATAACTATGATGATAACTATAAACTTTATGAGAATCCTGAAGTATACACTGTGATGTGTGACTGTAATGTGATTGGTAACATTCTTACAATCCTGCCAATCAGAATCCTCTGAAGTTTAAACAGCTTGCACCTTGACGGTACATTCATTTTAATATGAATGGGAGAAAGTGTAATGCACAACATAGTGGGAATTAATCCTGGCTTCTAAATAAAACCATTTAACTTCTTTTTAATTTGTTTTGTTTAATGTTAAAACCATTAAACATTTATACTTCTGCATTGAGTGATCACTCTACCCCACGCCCCATACCTTCCAAGCAGCCGTAGTGTGCATTTATACTTCTGCGTTCTGTCCATGTTGCTCTGCAATAGCACTTCCAAAACACTAGTAGGCAGTGGAGATTCCATACTGGAAATTAATGCAATGCTACTGTAGCTCAAACACACACTTTAATCACAAAATAAACGCAAAACAAATTTATCCATTCAAAGCTGCTCTGCGGAACTTAGGACTTCCGCGCCACTGGCCTTCTTCTGCTCTTATGGTTCTTAGCCCCGCCCAAACTTGTCACCACTACCAAGATGGCTAATTACAAATCGCACTCTGCATCATTGTGACGTGTAGTTACATTTTTTGAGAGGGGCATATCAGGGTCTACTGTATGCTGCGTTCACACCAGACGCGGATGAAGCGTCAAGTGGAAGTGATTTACATGTTAAGTCAATGCAAAGACGCGAATAGACATCCTGCGACACGATTTGTTTAAATGAGGCAGCGCGAATGAAGAGGCGCAAGTTGAGTAATTTGCGCATTTGATACGCTTAATGTGCGCATCACACGCTTCGCGCCAATCGCTCTAGTTTGAAAATCTGAACTTCTGTGGACATTTGCGCCTTGTTAACCAATCAGGAGCTTGCTCTTGTGCGGGCGTGATTATGACGTAGTGCCTGTTGTTGATGTCCCGAGGGGAAATCCTTACGCCGACAGTGTACAACAGTTCATCAAACTGGGCTCGGCTCAGTCGGAAGCACTCATGAAAGCTTCCATCATCCAGGTATAGTTTCTGGAGAAGTTTATAAACTCATAGAGCTGGGTGCACCTCTGAATGGACCTAGTGGACTCAGACACAGTGCCAAACGAATCTACGCTGTTTTTCAGCCTTCCTAAAGCACAGCTATTCTTTCAATAAAATCCATGTTAGCCATTCAGCAACGAAGCTAGAGTCACCCGGCAGACAGAAGCCCTGCCCATGATGTGAATTCGCTATTGTGAAGTGAATTCGACACGTGAATGAAGCGAATGAACTCAATATGTTTACACATCTATTGTGTCTAGTGGGAACACAGCATTAAGGTATGACAAAGGGCATGCGACTGTGTGACCTACCACAAGGACTCGACGCAGAAGTATAAATTCCCCTAAATGTCAAGCCTGTGTAAAACTAGTTTCCCCCATTCTGCTGACTCACACACAGCAGTGTCTGCACAGCTTTCAAAGTATACTCAACTGGATGGACAAGTTGGACACGTGCAGTACTACAGAATGGACTCTTTATGTCTCAACATTCACCTTACAAAGTACATGGACATTCTGTTGTCTTCTGGTGTGGACACCATATAGTTGCCATCATAGTTATTGTTCTTGGTGTGAATGCACCTTCACAGAGCGTGGACCCCGTGTGGGCACTGTGTGTAGTGATTTTCAAACCTAGGAAGCCCTTGATCAGTCCCTATGATTTTGCTCAAGATATTCATCAATCATGGTGAGATTGTTCATCCAGTCTTCATTGTTGCCCACCAGAGTGTCTATGAAGTCCACCTCCCCACCGCCACCTCCTCCAGGGCCTTGTAACCCGCCGGGCATTGTCCCGTTGCTCTGATGCTGCGGTGTGTAGTCATAGGAGGGCAGCTTGTGTCCAGGGTTGTAGCCCTGCGGTAAACAGTGTTTCCCAGCGGAAGCAGTCTGATAGCTGGGAGGGGCCATGCCATGAGCTGGGTGCATCATGGATGGACCTCCTGGCTTCATGATGGCGAGAGAGGAGAGCGGACCTCTCATTCTGAGACTCTGTTGGGACATGGATGATAGAGGCTGGGCTGTGGGCATCTTCTGCTCTGGTCGGCCAACCAAACCAGGGACTACCTGATTTGGAGGAGGACGGGAACCAGGGAAGTTGGCTGGCAAACCTGCCATTCCAGATCTCTGTGGAAATTGAGGACCGCCGCATCCAGGTGGAGCTCCTCCCGTTGGGAAGGGGTGTTGGTGGGTCGCAGGGTCCAAATGTGCTTGCACCCCTTGTTGGTGCTGCCAGAGCTGAGATTGTGATGCTGACTGCTGCTGTGAAGGGAACATCATACGTGACGGAAGAGCTCCACCTTGGTGCAGCGCCTGACGTAAGTGGTGGGTTGGCACAGGACCACCTGCAAGGGTTGGACATGGCATTCCTGGTCGGGTTACTGCATGAGCTGGGTGTAGTGGCTGACGTGGAGGGCCACCCATTCCCATCATGCTCTGGCCTGGCTGCATCGTCATCCCAAAGTCTTGTGATGGGTGGCAGAGGGGCTGTTTTGAGCCTTTGCTGCACATGTACACTCCTACTGATGGGCCCATCTGGGACACTGAGCCGGAGGACAAACCCATTCGGTTTGTGGGTAAAGGGCCGCTATGGGAAAGCATGGCAGAATTTGGCTGTTGAGGAGCCCCCATAGGGTAACACTCTGGAGGGAGCGGTCGACTTGGACCTGCAAGACAGAACAAAAAGTAATTAACGAATGAATTAATTAATTTAAATTACATCACGACTGCAGCTGCTCACTCTATAAAAAATGCTAGATTGTTTTAACCTAATCTGAGACCTA
Organism: Danio kyathit; assembly: GCA_903798195.1. NCBI lineage: Eukaryota > Metazoa > Chordata > Actinopteri > Cypriniformes > Danionidae > Danio > Danio kyathit. The sequence continues at coordinate 31,186,035 of LR812525.1, read as the reverse complement.
CTAAAGCAATGTGTTCAAATGTCATTTACAAAATGAACACAATCATTGGGTTTGTCCATAATTTACCCAAATTTGGGTGGAAACAACCTAGCATTGGTGACGCGGTATCGCAGTAGGTAGTGCTGTCGCCTCACAGCAAGAAGGTCATTGGTTCGAGCCCCGGCTGGGTCAGTTGGTGTTTCTGTGTGGAGTTTGCATGTTCTCCCCATGTTCGCGTGGGCTTCCTCCGGGTGCTCAGGTTTTCCCCACAGTCCAAAGACATGCGGTTCAGGTAAATTGGGTAGGCTAAATTGTCTGTAGTGTATGAGTGTGTATGGATGTTTCCCAGAGATGCGTTGCAGCTGGAAGGGCATCCACTGCATGAAACATGTGCTGGATAAGTTGGCGGTTCATTCCACTGTGGCGACACCGGATTAATAAAGGGACTAAGGGACTAATTCATTCAAAATGAATGAATGAATGAACAACCTAGCTTTTTTTTAAATAATTGGCACTGGACATTACTAATTGATAATCGGTTTACTGTCAGAGATCTGTCGTTTATATCCCCTTGCTTCTATTGTCATTAGGTGACACTCACATTCTCTATAGCCAATGTGAAATAATATTAACATTTAAAATAGCAATTTCCTATTTTAATATATTTTAAAATATAATTTAATCATGTCAAGGCAAAACAATTTTTCAGCAGCCATTACTACAATCCACAGTGTAACAATGTTATGCTTCAGGAATCTATAATTTGATGACGTGGTGCACAAGAATAATTTAATTAAATTTTTTTTGATAATCATTACTGTGACATTTGATCACTGATTTCAAACAAATTCTTTCTGACCCTAAATCTAAAGTTTTAGGAATGTTTTGGCCACTAACAGAGGGTTTACTAACTCTGTATTTACAGTGCTCAGCATAATTAAGTACACCCCATTTAGAAAATGAATATTTTTAGCGTGAATATAGGCAATGTATTTCCGTCCGTGTAAACAAAACAGATTAAACAGATATATTTAATAAAATGATATTTTAGTCACAAAACATATTTAGAAACTGAAAGATAATTCAATTAAATTCAAGCAAAATATTGCAAAAATATTTACAACCCACAAAATTCCAACTAAATTTTTCCTTTTTTTTTGCTTCTCTTGATTTTTCCTCTTTTTTAAATTAGTATTTAATATTTTTTTATAACATAAATTTGGGTGTACTAGTTTTTGGACCTTTCTCGTAAGTTATTTTGTTAGATAAGCTCCAGTTGTGGCTTCAGTACTGACTAAACTAATGTATCTGCACAAATATAATATTGTATAGCTTCCTATTAAAAATATGACATTTAAAAGATAGATTTGTGAGGGGTGTACTCATATATTCTAAACACTGTATGTGTAAATACAATTTCCATACACAGCTAGTAATTTTACAAAAACATCTCCAAACTATATACACATAAGCGCGTCTGGCTTAAATTTATTATTAGTTATTTGTCTATTTTTAATATGTTTTGTAAATTTACCATTTAGAGTCAATGTTTACATATCTAAATAATTATATACATTAAATAAACTTATAACAAATTGTTATTAATGCTCCCTGTGAATTTTGCTTGTACGGCTTTAGTTCATTCCAAATAAAACCATTTTTCAAAAAAAAATGTGTGCAGATTTAATGCAAAAACATTAGAGCCCCAGTGTTCACTTATGTTAATGGAAAATGACTACTTGAAGGTGGAGTGGTGTTTCTGTACCTTGAAATGATGCCACCTGTTGGCAGTCTGTGATATGCCCTCCATTCATTTGCTCCAATTGCCTTTGCTTTTCCTTTAAGAAACAAACAACACATTAACATAATTCAAGTAAACAAATTCTACTTCACAAGTATGTGCAAACCAAATGGCCATTGAGACACCTAAGCATCAAAAACAGCATGAGGCATTCAACGTGAGGTTTGAACACTGACTTGTTGCTGTTGAAGCTGTTTGTTTATTAGCTGATTCTTCAGCATCATGTTGTAGTTGCTGCCCTGGGGCTGCCGTGGCACTACTGACGGAGGCTCCTGAAGATGAGGCACCATTCCTGGCCCTTGATCCTAAAACAGACAATAAAACAAAGAGGATTATTAAACCTGCACTCAGTTTCAAACTTCCACGTTTTAAAGTTCAAATGAGTCAAAACAACAGCCGTCATCCTCTTCACACAGACGTGATCTCACCTTCACTTGACCCGCACAAACAAATGTAACCAACTACGCATAATCTCACCATGATCAGAGATGTGACGCCATTCAGTGTAACCCGACACCGCTAAAAAGGTCATCTCAACCAAGCCCACATGTTCCAACAGGGCTTCTTTCCCTAGCAAAGTCGTAAACATCTGTAAATAACCACCGAGGATTCAGACCAGACCCTGCCTTCCCAGAGCAGTGGACGTTTGTTTTTGTTGGCTTTGTCTGAATGCACCCCTCCGCCCGAAACAGTCCAGCTAAGGCATTCCCATATTCCCCATTCCCACAGAAGAAATGCTCCCCACCCTCTTCCCTCCAAACTCCCATCCGAATCCTGAAAACACCTCGCACTCATGCGTAACCGGAGTGGAACATTAATCACAGACCATTATGAAGACGTGGAGAGATAACTGCTCCAAGTCCGGCATGGCAAGAACACAACGATCTGCTTCGCGTCATGAAGACACAAACACCAAATGAAATTACCGGGTTTATTATGTTGCGTGAATTCAATTAAATCTTTAACTACATGTGCTTAGCATCGCTGATATCACGCTTCGAGAACAAGCAGAGGTAATCTGAGGCACTAACAGACACTCCTAGCATGAATCTGGTGTAATCATCTTTGCTTGTAGCAGGCAGGGTGGTGAAACCACTTCCCAGGGGGAATATCGTGGTGCTTTGCAGTGGAAATGAATGGCTTGTCTGCAGCACTAGTGCTGGTAATGGATATTGATCCAGTGCTTGGGTATGTGCAAGCAGGAATGAAGAGCTGCTTTGGATGCTTTTGTTGGTTGTGTTGTGCTTTGAGAATCATCTGTGGAAAATTCTGTTTGCCATTAAATGGATAGTTCAGCCAAAACCGAGAATAATGTCATCATTTACTTGCCCTTCACTTGTTCCAAACCTTTCTGAGTTTCTTTCTTCTGTTGAACACAAAAGAAGATATTTTGAAGACTGAAACAAGCAACCGTTGACTTCCACATTTGTTTTTCCTACAATGCAGATGTCACGATGGCAGGTTTCATCAAGTCAAATTTAAGATGCTTTTAAGACCATCATCAATGAAATTTTAGACTTGTGCAGGAGTAAACACTTATGATTTTCTAATGGCCCAGTTGGGCCAAATAAAATTTTGTTTTTGCTTACCACCAAATGTAATTATCTCTGAGCTACATACTTTATTGTGTCAAAAAAAGAAAACTCTAGTTGTATACACTTTTTAAAAACAAATGACAAGTTTAACATTGTTAAAAGTATATTTATTGTGGAGGGAATTACATAAATAAACTAAAATATATGTTTGTTGGCTTTTGGTCCAAATTGATTGAGTATAATTTCTATTCAACCTAATGCCTTTCTGTTATAAAATCTTAAATTTCATGCCCATTTATAAATATTATGTCTACTCCCCCTTACTTCTGTAATAATTTTTGTATGAATGGAAGATAATGTAAAGGGATATATTGCTCTGTTATTATCATGAGGAACTGTTTAATTGTAGTTTTCTTTCAGTGATTAGGGAATTTAATTTGGAGACATTGCTGTAAAAACATGTCTAACAGCTATTGTAAATTGTATCTCTTTGCAATAAAAAAAATTTAATATAAACTTAAAAAAACTATATGTTTTATTAAGATGGATTGTTGGTGATTGGACGGATGTCAGCCATGTGGATGTGGGTAGCTTTACTTGGACGGAGGAAAATGAAGACCTGTTTAAAATGATTTAAGACACACAACACAATATTTCAGTGAATTTAACTAAAATTTAGTTTTTGAAATTTAAGACATTTTAAGACCCGTGGACACCCTGTGTCAATGGTTACAGGCTTTCATCTTTCTTCAGAATATCTTCTTTTGTGTTCAACAGAAGACAGAAACTCAAAGGTTTAGAATCACTTGAGGGAGAGGAAATAGTGAGTATATTTTCTTTTTTGGCTGAACTATCCCTTTTAGAAATTTCTGTTTTTAACTCCTGCATCTGCTACTTCCTAACTACTGTGTGATTTAAACATGTCCACATGCAGACAATGTCTGTAAAATAAACACAATAAAAGACTCTTTACCTTTTCCCCTCATCAACTAGGCATACAATAACAATGTGGCATAAAAAAACAGCACACATCCACACCCTTCTTATATATGTATATACACATATACCATGACATAAATAAAAAAGCAAACAGACAAATAAATAAATAAAAATAATTATAAATATATACAATAAATTACACACACACACACACACACACACACACACACACACACACCACACACACACACACACACACACACACACACACACACACACACACACACACACACACACACACACACACACACACACACATATACATATATATATATACATACATATATATATATACATACATATATATATATATATATATATATATATATATATATATATATATATATATATATATATATATATATATATATATATATATATATAAAATATAAATAATAAATATCAAAATAATGAATTGAAACATTGAAAAATAGATAATGACAAAATAAAAAATAAAAAAAAACAATATTACAATAAAAATAAAATGTTTACAAACAAAGATAGTCAAAGTCCTTCTGCTTGCCTTTGATTATATAAGTTAGTCTCTCCAGTCCAATATTTCTTTTTTTCCACAACTCTATGGATGGAGCATCCATGCGTTTCCAGTATAATGCAATAGCCCTTCTAGCTTGAAGAAAACCCATACTATATTAAACATGTCTGGCATACATTCAATTATCTCATTCCAAAACTTTTGTATTTCAGGACATTGCCAGAAGCATGGATATAATGTACCTTTATCATCTATACATTTAGAGCGCACATCTGGAATATTAGAATGAAGTTAAACAGGGGTTATATACATTGTCATTAACCATTTATATTGAAGTAGTTTAAACCTGCTATTTGTTTGTGTTTGAGCTTTTAAGCAAGCATAATTCCAGTCTGCTTATTATTATTATTTTTCTTTACTCTTTCACTGACATAGATTCCTTTACTAGCATCAGTCCTGAAGATAACTAGATATCCTTTGAAAAGAATGTTACGTCAGCATCTCAAATGCTTTATAAACCCCACGGAAAGAAAACGGAGAGCTGATTAGCATAATAATCAACGCCTCTTCTCACAAATCCAACAGAGAGGGATGAATAAAACCCTTGATTTAAACGAGTTTTTCCTCGTGGTGAACGCTAGATGGCGCATGCGCACTCTGACAGCGCCAAACAAAAACACTACTATCAACGCGTTTAATCGCTTGATTCTCCTCAGGAGTTTACGCTGAGCTTCTGTCTCCTCTCTTTATCGATCAAGAAAACTGTCTGCTCTGTACCCACTCAGCCAAATGTATTGATAAACATAAATTATTAGTATGCTCATTAGCAGCAGTCATTTGTGAATATACAGTCTGTCAGGAAGCAGCTCGCGCGTTATCCGGCAGAGATCGCCAAGTTAAACAGCGTTTCCGATTATGCCCTCGATAAGAGTGACGGCCTTTCTTTTCTTCCCCCCCACCTTTCCCTTGTCCTGAGTTACACCTCGAGCGTTCTTTCCAGAGCCTCCAGCGACACACGCAGGTTTCGAGTGAAGCAGTCCGTCAAACCGCCTCCCCTTTCCGCTCCGCGCGCGCACTCAGCTTTTCATGCAACTCACATTTCAGCGTGCATTTAATAGATTAGATATCACAGCAGCAGAGGTTATCAAAGCAATCCGCTGCCTTTGTTGTCGAACAGAAAGCAGCCGTTCCTGTGCGTACAAGACGGTAACAAAGAACGAGAGATATGCTTAACCCTGTCAAACCCATCGGGGTGGAAAAAGAAATGTAAATTCTCTCTCTCTCTCTCTCTCTCTCTCTCTCTCTCTCTCTCTCTCTCTCTCTCTCTCTCTCTCTCTCTCTCTCTCTCTCTCTCTCTCTCTCTCTCTCTCTCTCTCTCTCTCATTGCAGTATGCACTGTATTTGCATTGCAAAATAAGCGCAATGACAAATTACTATTAAAAAGGAACAAAGGCTACAATAAAACTTTACATTTACAAATGCAGAATACCAACACTTAAAGATACACATTTGTACCCAAAGAGTCCACAGTGGTACCTCAAAGGTGCATTTTAGTGCCCAAATGTACCTATAAAGTACCTTTGAGGTACTATTATGGACTCTTCAGGTACAAATATGTATCTTTTGAAAAGGTACTGCCCCAGGGAGGCAGAGTGTATGATCAATAAGTCATGACAGCATGTTTTTAGTTCATTGTAACTCATTAAACTACACTAATCATGTTGTAACTTAATTTTATAAGTTATGCACGCTGTTTTAGGTCAGTTTAACATAAGTTCAATTGACTCAGGGTTAATTTGATTCAGCTTAACAATTTAAGTCTTAAGGTTTTTTTACAGTGTATAAGTTGAAATTGAACAACTATCAAATGTAAGTTAAATAATGATAACATTCATTAAAAGTTATTCAAAGGGATAATGACGATAACCAGCTTTAAAAATGCCCTAAACCACATAAAAGAGACATAAGTACCCATATCAAAGTAAAGAGGAATGAAACCAATTATGCATTTGAATGCTGCTGAGCATGAAAAGATCTTCTGGCTTTAGTGAGCATGTATGACCTTGTGCTTGTCATCAGAACTAGGGTTATTATAGTTTTGTGTGTGTATATACATCATCAATACATTAAGCTGATTTTTATTTTAGTTATTAATTAGTTCTAATTTTTTTAAATGGTATTTTAAGTTTTATTTGTATTTTAAAAGTAATCCTTTTATCATTTTTTCGTTTTTGCTGTCACGGATTTGAGATTTTGCTTTATCATTAATAGTTGATTGTTAGGTGTTAAAGTGCTACTTTTAAGTGCTACCGGCAGCTAGCTCTCTGCAACTCTCACATGGTCACCTGCTGAAGCTAAGCAGCGCTGCACGGTCAGTACCTGGATGGGGAGACCACATGGGAAAGCTAGGTTACTGTCAGAAGTGGTGTTAGTGAGACCAGCAGGGGGCGCTCAACCTGCAGTCTGTGTGAGTCCTAACGCCCCGGTATAGTGACGGGGACTCTGTACAGCTCCGTGAGCGCTGTCTTTCGCATGAGATGTTAAACCGAGATCCTGACTGGTGGTGGATGAGGAGATTTCCCCAATTTGTAAAGTGCATTGAGTGTCCAGAAAAGCGCTATATATATGTAAGTTTTATTATTAATTATTATTACTAAATTATTTGTTTGTTTGTCAGTTTTAGTAAACAAAAATCTACAATTACATTTTGATCATTTTAAGTATATACACAAACTGTTTTATCTCATAAAAATAGCTGCAAAGTGAAATTCAGCATTTATATCGATATGTCCATGTGCTTATATAAAAACACAGAGACTAAAAACGCCATCAATGTGAAAGTGGGCAGTAACAGAAAAAACATTGACATTTTCAATTGAGCGTTAAATGTTAGATGTTGCTCAAACAGCAACATTACACACTAACTAAAGTTTTGCACCATCCATACACCCCCCACATCCTCCTCATAATTTATACTCCCCATAATCACTGCACTATTCAATATTTGCAGATTTAAAATGGCACATATTGATCGCACTATATTGCACTAATTCATCTTGAATTGTACATATCCACTGCACATACACATTTGTAATTATGTTCATATACATATCTGCATCATTCTGATTATTGATAGCAACCTGCATATATATTCATCAATTGTAAATCTCTGATCCTAGTTAATACAACCTGTATATAATGTTCATAATACATCCATCTGTAAATATCACCATAGTTTTTCTATAATTGCACTTTAGAACTTATACCTACAGTTGAAGTCAGAATTATTAGCCCCCCTGTATATTTTTTTTTCCCCCAATTTCTGTTTAACGGAGAGAAGATTTTTTTCAACACATTTCTAAACATAATAGTTTTAATAACTCATTTCTAATAACTGATTTATTTTCTCTTTGCCATGATGACAGTAAATAATATTTTACTAGATATTTTTTTAAGACACTTCTTTACAGCTTAAAGTGAAATTTAAAGGCATAACTAGGTTAATTAGGTTAACTAGGCAGGTTAGGGTAATTAGGCAAGTTATTGTATAATGATGTTTTGGTCTGTAGACTATCAAAAAAAATATATAGCTTAAAGGGGCTAATAATTTTGACCTTAAAATGTTTTTTTTTTTAAATTAAAAACTGTTTTTATTCTAGCTGAAATAATAATAAATAAGATTTTCACCAGAAGAAAAAATATTATCAGACATACTGTGAAAATTTCCTGAATCTGTTAAACAGAGAGAGAGAGAGACGGAGAAGGAGAGAGAGAGAGAAGGCAGAGAGAGAAGAGAGAGCGAGGAGGAGAGAGAGGAGAGAGAGCGAAGAGAAGGAGAGAGAGAGAGAGAGAGAGAGAGAGAGAGAGAGAGAGAGAGAGAGAGAGAGAGAGAGAGCGAGCGAGAGGTTGTTGTTGAATGTCAGTGAAGTCGCTTTGTCATGCAACTCTAAGTGACCTTGCTGGGATTTGAGCGAGGGGGAGGAACAGAGAAACAGGGAAAGCTTATAACTGAGGAAGTGAATGAAGTGAGCAGAAATCCAGGAAGGACGAGCACATAACTTGTGCAAAATGGGTAGAATTAGAGAGTGCAGTGGATAATGGAAGCGGATGCGAGTCAGAAAGAGAGTGAAGTGAAGATAAGTGGGCCAGAGTTGTGTATGGTTTCCTAGAGCTGGCAGGAGTCCAACTGTCCAGTGACTTTAACTGCTGTTTTTATCTGCACAGTACCCAAGTTTACGTACATCTATTGCATTGATGCTGAGGTTAAAGCGATGAGAACTGATCGCTGACACAGTGAACCAACACATTTCTCTTAAATGCACACTGACTATGAGGTTTAAATCAATCTCTGGCGATATTTAATATGCGTGTCCTAAATTGTATGTGCACATCCAGCAATATGTGCATGTGATAGTAGGAGCTGCACACATCAATGTTAAACCTAAGACTATTGAAAAATTTACTCTTTGTTTAAAATAAAATGTACATATACAGTCAGAAGTCAGAATTATTAGCCCCCCTGAATTATTAGCCTTCCTGTATATTTTTCCCCCAACATCTGTTTAACAGAAGGAAGATTTTCAACACATTTCTAAACATAATAGTTTTAATAACTCATTTCTAATAACTGATTTATTTTATCTTTGTCATGATGACAGTAAATAATATTTTACTAGATATTTTTGAAAACACTTCTTTACAGCTTAAAGTGACATTTAAAGGCTTAACTAGGTTAATTAGGTTAACTAGGCAGGTTAGGGTAATTAGGCAAGTATAACAGTGGTTTGCTTTGTAGACAATCTGAAAAATTTATTGCTTAAGGGGGCTAATAATATTGACCTTAAAATTCAATTTAATTCATCTTTATTTGTATAGCGCTTTTACAATGTAGATTGTGTCAAAGCAGCTTCACATAGAAGATTATAGTGTTGTTTGAAGCATTTTAAAATGTTTTAAAACTGTGTTTATTGGGGCTAAATGTAAATAATTCAAGAATTTATATTAATTATATAACCTCTATCGTTTCTTTGATTTATTAGTTCATGTAATCAAGCATATAAATGTGTGTGATAGCGAGAGAGATGGACATTATTATATATACATATATACAGTTGAAGTCAGAATTATTAGCCCCCCTTTGAATATTTTTCCCTTTTTTAAATATTTCCCAAATGATGTTTAACAGAGCAATTTTCACAGTATGTCTGATAATATTTTTTCTTCTGGAGAAAGTCTTATTTGTTTTATTTCGGCTAGAATAAAAGCAGTTATTAATTTTTAAAAACCATTTTAAGGTCAAAATTATTAGCCCCTTTAAGATATATTTTTAGTCTACAGAACAAACCATGGTTATACAATAACTTGCCTAATTACCCTAACCTGCCTAGTTAACCTAATTAAGCTAGTTAAGTCACTTTAAGCTGTAAAGAAGTGTCTTGAAAAATATCTAGTCAAATATTATTTACTGTCATCATGGCAAAGAGAAAATAAATCAGTTATTAGAAATGAGTTATTAAAACTATTATGTTTAGAAATGTGTTGAAAAAAATCTTCTCTCCATAAACAGAAACTGAGGAAAAAAAAACAAATAAACAGGGGGCTAATAATTCAGACTTGAACTGTATACATAACAAATATACACATCACACACACTTCAATTGTCAAAACAAACTTTTATTTTAGATGCAATAATCACGATTTTTTTTTTTTTGCCCAGCACTAATTTATTAATTAGATATGCACATACATTTATTAATTTATTTATATAAATACATTTAAATAGACCTTGCCTAATCAAAATTATGTTTTAAATGTTTATTTAAATCAAATAATTATTTACTGTCCTATAACCTCGATCACATATTTTATTTATTAAACACTTGATTTAAATATGCACATCTACCAGTGTGTGTGATAGTGGGAGCGGCTCACATCATTGGGCATGAGAAGAGGATGTTAATGAATGTGACGCCTGACCTACTTCCACAACAACACATATCAGCTCTCTCTCTCTTTCCCTCTGTTTGCGTGGCTTATGAAGACAAGAGCCAGCCTTCGTGCCAGCCTGGTTAACCACACTGTACCATGTCTACCATATACACCCAATCACGAAAAAAAATAAAATAAAAAAAAATCCAGCTCTCGGGGCTCTGAGGATATCCACATGTTTTGTTCAGACACGTAAAAATAGATTTTAGGTTTTGGGAAAGCGAATAAAGACGGGAGGCGTGTGGGTGGATGGATGGATGTGAAGGAGAGAACAAGCTCCCCCAGTCTTATGCTTTGAAGCCTGCTAACTATCCTGGGACCCTTTGAAACACCGCCTCGAATTCCCGAACTGTTCCTGGCACGCACTTCTGCATGTACACACACACACACACACACCCCTCCCCCTAACAGTGCCAGACACTGGAAAGAGTAAGATGCGCACACACACACACACACACACACACACACACACACACACACACACACACACACACACACACACACACACACACACACACACACACTTGTGAGATAAAGCATTCCTACACACTGCCTTCGCACAAATCATATTTACACATTAAAAATGCTCTCGCACATACAGTGCACAGATTCACACACACACCTGGGCTGGTTGGGAGAGAAGCGCTGCCAGGCTAGTGTTAACTTGGCAGAGAGCTTAATTTATTCAGCATTCATTCCCGCCGCAGCTGGGCTCTGCGTCCTCAACCTTGCAGAAACGCACCGCCGCAGAACCACATCCAAACCTACAGCTCTCAACACCTTCGGCCCGGGCGGACGCTTCTCATTGTTGCTTTCCAAATTCTTCAATTACGATTTTTCACTGGTGGTCGTCTATGGCTACGTTTGCACTAGGGTGCTTTGGTTTATAATGGGCAACTTTTGATGCAGTTTACACCAGGCACCACCAGTGCTAAGATTTAACAAGAGTCTACACTCAAAAAAAAAAAAAAAAAAGATTACTGCTGCTTGTTCAAGCTACCTGAAAAAAACACAATTCTTGTCATTTCTTTAGGTTAATTATTTGTTTTATGTTCAGTGCACTTGAATTTGTAACCATTAAGTTAACTTAAGTGTTTTGTGTTAACTTAAGTGTTTTGCAAAACAGGAAAGAATTGTGTTGGTCCAACTACCTGGTTAGGGGATTTGTAGTTCACAGCTTGTTTTGCGTGAGATTGAATTAAGAGAGTGTAATGTAATCTTAGGTGTTTAAAGTTAATAGAAAGACTTGTTAGAGTTTAATCTTCACTTTAGCTTGAAGATTTTCATGTAATGCTTTGAGTTTTGAGATCACCACCTTGCAGAAGCACCCATGCTTTGGGTGTTGGCAGCTTAATTAGCAAAACTGCAGTTTGTTGCTTTGCTCAGTGAGCAATAACTGTCCTAAAATTAGTTCTGAGAAATTTAGTTCTCAGTCTCAATCAACTGAATATGTAACTCGCGCTTAAAAATGGCTCTTTTAGTTCATTTAGGATAACTTCAAATAAAAAGACATCTAAATGTACGACACATAGTAGACATATATGATATTATCAGACCTTTGAGATTAAGTTAAATAAAATTACAAATTATTTAAACGTTTATTTGATAAAATCATGTTGGACCAATTCAACTGCATTTAATTGTGTAAACAGATTTTTTTGTTGGTGCTACACAAATTTATAGGATGGAAATCCTGCCCTCAATTAAATTAATTTATTTTGTTTTTAGTGTAATTGCTCTTTTTTTTTTTTTTTTTTTACCAATATTGCGATTGTGATTTTTTAAAGCTCTTTATATTCTGTATTATTCAACAAAGACAAGCAATAAATCCTTGTATAGTATCACTAAATATATTAGTGTGTTGTGCAGTTTATCTTCACCTAAAATAAGTATTTCACACTCTGCCATAGAGAATAAAATCTATCATATTTACTCAATTATAAACTTTTAGCTTTAGAAGTACAATTTTGAGCAGCTAAATAATCAAATCAAACAGGCTGACCTTTTGCTGATGTCAAGTAATGTATAATGTATAGGCAGTTGTTCTCAGTATATCAGTATATATTGAATAAGACTGAAGGGCTTAATTCTGTGAAAACAACTGTTTAGATGTACATTATCCAGCATAACTAGTTGCTACAAAACTAAACAAGATACAAAGCATTGATTAAAGCAATCATGTATAAACTCTTTAACCTCTTAAAGTCAAGTGCTATTTTGGGGTTTCCGCCTGGAATTTGTCTACCCAAATTCAAAAGCTTCCAAATCCACATGCAGAGGTGTAAATGCAAAAGTTTAGGTTTTGTGTGAATTAGGTTGCTGTAACTAATTTTTAATGTCAGTAATCATAGGAAAAAAGAAAAATGTCTCAATCATAATCTATGCAAAATTTATTCTAATTCAACTGATGAGAGAACAGAACTATTTATGGGGGTATTGGGCCAATACGGACCTTTAAAATGTAAAGAATGCGGAAGTAAATGATGTCACGGACCCAAGCTTATTAATTAAATGTAAAGCTTACAGAAACAAATATGGCTGAGTGCAGCCTGCACTAACCTACTTATTATTCAACACCTATGGTTTATAATGAATTTCATTATAATTTGTATTTGATTCATATTTTATCGCGTTCTCTTCTAAACAATGTTAAATTTAAAGAATTTGCTTCTACCTTAAACTTGACTTGCTTACTCTCTGTGAAATTAATGTTATTCATAACAAAAACTGTAACCACCAGTGTTTTATTTGACTAAATACACAATTTAGTACTATCTATATATATTTGCTTACGCTTAGTACTACAGTTACTTGTCCTGTTATGAATACAGATAACACGTAAAGGTAAAACTCCAACTTTCCTTAATTTTCCATCGGCTTAGTCCCTTTATTCATCAGGGGTCGCCACAACAGAATGAACCGCCAACTTATCCAGCATATGTTTTACACAGCGGATGCCCTTCCAGCGGCAACCCAGTACTGCAAACGGTAACACTTTATTTTGATGGTCCATTTGAGTATTAGTAGACTGTCTGCTAAATATCTGTGGATACTGACCTTTAACGGTCCTTCAACAGACATTTAACTGACTATAAGAGACTTTGCACGTACATGTCAACTTACACTAACCCAAACCCCAACCCCAACCTAACAGTCTACTTATAATCTAATGAGAATTAGTTGGCATGCAGATGCAACTTAACTTAAATTTATCAAACAGACCATCAAAATAAAGTGTGATCCTGCGAACCAGTACATGCGAACACGGGGAGAACATCAAACTCTGACCCGTCTTGTTGCCCCATGCAAAACTGTTTCTTTTGTTCATCTTTACATGGCTGATTTACAATAAGGCAACCTGATACTGTTACAAAGTTTTACCACATTAATTAAACTGTTAGTGTAAATATTCATTCATTCATTTTCATTTCGGCTTAGTCCCTTTATTAATCTGGGGTCGCCACAGCAGAATGAACCGCCAACTTAACCCAAAACTGGGAAACACCCATACACTCTCATTCACACACATACACTACGGACAATTTAGCTCATCCAATTCACCTATAGCGCATGTCTTTGGACCGTGGGGGAAACCGGAGCACCTGGAGGAAACCCACACCAACACAGGGAGAACATGCAAACTCCAAACAGAAATGCCAACTGACCCAGCCGGGGCTCGAACCAGTGACCATCTTGCTGTGCTACCCACTGCACCTCCGTGACATCTACTGTATAAATATAAATTTTTGTAAAAGGAATTCCACTTGATTTCTGTGTAAAGATGCCTTAATGATTTGTGTTTTATGTCATAATTGTTTATATAAGCTGCAATACTGTTCTGAGGCTTCTGACATGCATTTTTGGTCATATAAGGTGGATGGAGATCATTTCTAAAACATACAGGAAACGCCAGTATGGATGAGCATCTTTTTCATATCTAAAACACAGTAAATGCACCGGTGTAAATGTAGCCCAAGACTCGTCTCAGCAGCTCTAAAACAATGCGGCTGCTGGAAGTGGAAGGAGGGTTATTTGTTTGCGTTTGTCCGAGCGAAGCCCCTCCGAAATGCCCTGGAAGCACATTCTCCACCATCTGTGAAACACCCCCACCTCCACCCTCCCTCTGTTCCACCTCAGGGCAAGGTCACTCGGGACGGGCTCTGCACTAGCACACAAAGACAACACAACTGTTTTATTAAGCCATTTTAGTCACCGTTATCATGTCTCATACTGTTAGCTGAATTCTCCACACTGTCACTCCCGTTTTAATCTCTTACTGTACACTGAATAATAATGCTGACTGAATAAACAATTATGCTAATTACTGGAGTCTTTTAGCCCAGAATGCAGCTCTATGAATCAGTCAAAATTCGCAATGCAATCCTCAGTTTTTACATTAGTTATGGGGTAATATTTCTACCAGGAGGATGATTTGCACTCAATGTTCAAATGATCAAATTGATTGGCCAACTAATGTTGGAAAAAGAAGTTAATTAATTATTTAATTAATTAATTCAACTAATGTATTTATTTATAAGATTAGATTTAAGTGTAAAAAATCTATTAAACTTCCTATATATACAGTTGAAGTCAAAATTGTAAGCCCTCCAGTTCATTGTGTTAACAGCTGTTAAATTATAGAAATCTACCGTAAAATAACAGACGTTAAATTACAGAAATTTACCATAAAATAACAGCCATTAAATTACAGAAATCTACTGTAAAATAACAGACGTTCAATTACAGAAATTCACTGGAAATTTCAATTTAAGGTAATTTAACAGTCGCTACTCTACAGTAAATTTCTGTAATTTAACGGTCATTATTTTACAGTAATATAATGGTTGTTACTTTACAGTAAATTTCTTTAATTTAACGCTCGTTACTTTACAGTAAATTTCTTTAATTTAACGTCCATTATTTTATGCAAAATTTCTGTAATTTAACAGTTGTTATTTTATGGGAATTTAACGGACGTTACTTTACAGTACATTTTTGTAATTTAGCGGTTGTTATTTTACGGTAATTTAACAGCCGTTATTTTACAGTAAATTTCTGTAATTTAACAGCCGTTATTTTACAGTAAATTTCTGTAATTTAACGCCGTTATTTTACGGTAAATTCTGTAATTTAACAGCCGTTATTTTACGGTAATTTAACGGCCGTTGTTTTTCGGTAAATTTCTGTAATTTAACGACACCCCAGCTGCCGGAGAAAAAAAAACATAAAACAACAGATTTTTTTAAAAGTGTAGTTAAGCCTTTACATGTTACTTTAAGCCAAACACTAGTATCTTGAAAATATCTAGTAAAATATTATGTGCTGTCATCATGACAAAGATAAAAGAAATCAGTTATAATAAATTAGTTATTAAAACTATTATGTTTAGAAATGTGGTAAAAAAATCATTTTTTCCATCAAATAGATATGGCAGATATACAAGTGTAAGTACAATACAATATACAATACAAGTGTGTGTGTGTCTATATATATATATATATATATATATATATATATATATATATATATATATAGACACACACACACTTGTATATCTGCCATATACCAGCCACCAATTGTCCCCCACCAGTAACCGAACTGAAACTCCAATAACGTTTGGTTACTAGTTCACATTTATACAAATTCTTCCAGTTTCTCTCCTCAGTGAAAAAATCCCTACTCCTGTATCTGCCCTGACGAGGCACAGACCTCTGGCATTTCTTCCTCTTTCATCTGATCACATGTTCTCATCTACTGGGCAAACACATTCTCTGTTTGACTGCACACGCAGGAGGTCTTTGTTTCCAGTGCAGACTGTTTACAGGGGCAGAGAAAGTTTGATTTCCATCTAGTTCTCAGGAGATCTCCATACCTTGCAGGTGCATGTATGAATGTGCGAGTTTGTGTGTACATGTTTGTGTGTGCATGTGTGTGGAATATCAAGCACATAGGTCTGGCTGCTCATACTTGATCTAATAATGAGGAGGGAATGAGGAGAGATTATTGAAAACAAAGAAACGAAGAGCAGTGTGTGTTCATACAGTCTGTTAATCTCACTCACCTATTTGAAACCAGAGATATTTTAGTCTACACCTAGTACACTGTAAAAAGTTCTGGTTTCTACACAATTCCTTCATGTTGTCACAACACAGATTGATTAGGTTAACTTGATCGATTAGGTTAACTTCATCGTTTTTACAAATTGAAGTGGATTGAACAAAACATAAAAGTTGTCTCAAAAAAACTTATAATGTCAAATTATAAATAAGTAGTTTGAACAAGCAGCAAGCATCATTTTTTGAGTGTATTAAAATGCATTTTGCGATACACAAGTAGATAAAGGAAAGAAATTGGAAATTACACCATTTTAATCCATCTCTTCTGTCTACTTTCAACGACTTTCTTGATTTCTTAAAGAGTCTATGGGAGAATGTTTACTGTATTTGGGCTTTGTTTGATCTTTTGGTCTAACATCAAGGAACAAACTTGTGCAGTTTATATATGAGTACATAATGTGACAGAGAAACACAGACCAATATTAACACCAAATTAGGACTAGTTAGAGAGATTTTGCTTTTTGCATAATTAGCTTATAACCCAAACTTACATTTTCATGCGACAAACTTTCAGTCTCCTTTTTTTGCAAATGCACTTCAGCTGTCCTGTAATGTTTAAGAATTGGATCAGAATGCAGGAAGCCGGTTGGTGTCCGTTTGAACGCATGCGATGACATGAGCACTGAGATGTTTTCAACTTCTTTCAACTAATTTCAATGTTTTCAAAGTGGTGAAATGTGGACAAAATTGGAATGTGTTAGACCCTGTTTGCAACTGTATTTAGCGCTATCCACAGATGTTTGGATAGAAGAAATCGTACATTAATACCAGATGTGTTTATTTTACTTGGATGCTTGTTTTTCTATCATATTTGGATTTTTAAATTACTTTTACTATAGTTTTATATGAGATAAGGATATTTTCTATACCCTTAAAATAAACCTTAAAAAATTCTTAATTTAGGTTTCTTATCCGATGCATTAAAAGACATTAAGTAGGACCAAACAATTTTAACATTTTATTATTTGTTTGTAAATGTTAGTTGATCTTTATGAGATCATTTTATATCCTTTATATGGTTTTTATATCCTTTAAAGTGTTAACTCAACCACAAATGAACATTCTGTGATCATTTACTTATACCCTCTATGTGTTTCTTTCTTCAGTTGAACACAAAATCAAGTATGTTGAATAAGGTTTGCCATTGACTTCCATAGTTTTATTATTATTATTTTATCAATGTTATGGGCTATTGATTTTATACCAAATCTTCTGAAGATCTTCTTTTGTGTTCATGTTTAAAACCACTTTAGGTTGACTAAATAAATAATAATTCCACCTGGATAATATGATGGTGGAGAGGAGACAGAGTAATGAAGCCAATTATGATATGGCGATGGTTAGGAGGCCATGATGGACCGAGGCCAGCTGATGTTGAACATTTTTGTAATTTAGCGGTTGTTATTTTACGGTAATTTAGCAGCCGTTATTTTACAGTAAATTTCTGTAATTTAACGGCCATTATTTTATGGTAAATTCTTTAATTTAACTGTCGTAATTTTACGGTAAATTCTGTAATTTAATGGTCATTATTTTACAATAAATTCTGTAATTTAACTGCTGTAATTTTATGGTAAATTCTGTAATTTAACGGTCATTATTTTACAATAAATTCTGTAATTTAACTGCTGTAATTTTACAGTAAATTCTGTAATTTAACGGTCGTTATTTTACGGTAAATTATGTAATTTATCGGTAGTTATTTTACAGTAAATTCTGTAATTTAACCGTCGTTATTTTACGGTAAATTCTGTAATTTAACGACCGTAATTTTACGGTAAACTCTGTAATTTAACGGTCGTTATTTTACGGTAAATTATGTAATTTATCGGTAGTTATTTTACAGTAAATTCTGTAATTTAACCGTCGTTATTTTACGGTAAATTCTGTAATTTAACGGTCGTTATTTTACGGTAAACTCTGTAATTTAACGGTCGTTATTTTACGGTAAATTCTGTAATTTAATGGTCGTTATTTTACGGTAAATTCTGTAATTTAACGGTCGTTATTTTACGGTTATTTAACGGCCGTTGTTTTTCAGTAAATTTCTGTAATTTAACAACACCCCAGCTACATAAAAACATAATATACAAAAGATCTTCTTTTGTGTTCATGTGAATGGTTTAAAACTACTTTAGGTTGACAAAATAATTAATAATTTCACCTGGATGATGTGATGGTGGAGAGGAGACCGAGTAATGAAGCCAATTATGATATGGCGATGTTTAGGAGGCCATGATGGACCGAGGCCAGCTGATGTTGAACATTTTTGTAATTTAGCGGTTGTTATTTTACGGTAATTTAGCATCCGTTATTTTACAGTAAATTTCTGTAATTTAACGGCCGTTATTTTCCGGTAAATTCTGTAATTTAACTGTCGTAATTTTACGGTAAATTCTGTAATTTAACTGTCGTTATTTTACAATAAATTCTGTAATTTAACTGCTGTAATTTTACGGTAAATTCTGTAATTTAACGGTCATTATTTTACGGCAATTTAACGCCCGTTGTATTTCAGTAAATTTCTGTAATTTAACGACACCCCAGCTGCCGGACATAAAAACATAATATACAAAAGATCTTCTTTTGTGTTCATGTGAATGGTTTAAAACCACTTTAGGTTGACTAAATAATTAATAATTTCACCTGGATGATGTGATGGTGGAGAGGAGACAGAGTAATGAAGCCAATTATGATATGGCGATGGGCAAATTTGGCCTTTTTAACAACCACAGAGAGTCAGGACCTCGATTTAACGTTTTATCCTAACGTCTCCATCAATATACTGGGGCATCAGTACCCACACAGACCACAGGTTGTGTGTAAAACTACTTCCAGCAGCAACCTAGCTTTCCCATGTGGCCTCCCATCCAGGTACTGATCAAGCGCAGCCCTGCTTAGCTTCAGTGGGCGAGAGTTGCAGAGAGCAAGCTGCCGGCTATATAAATAATCAGAAAAAAATATTTTGGAGTAATCAATCCAGTCTTATTACTAACACGTCTTATAATTGTGGACAGCAAGACTTCTTATGAGAATATTATTGCTGTGACGCAGCGTAAGGCCTTATTTTATAGTTTCTTTAGCCATTTACTCTTACAAACTGCTGGCTAGTCTACCAATTACAAGTAAAACCTGCGCACACATGGAAATAATTGCCAACAGTTGTTAGTTTGCACAGATATGCGAGGATGAAATCTCCTCGCTTTGACAAACACACCATATTAAACAACGCAGGTTCAGGCTGTTTCCCTTGTGGATCCACACCATAATACTACAAACAAATCCACATTTTACTTTAAAGAGCAGCGAAGCAGGAAAACATGTTTTAAACCGGCACATCACAAACACAGAGTATGTGCAGTTATTAGGCAACAGAGCTGAAAGAGTTCTTAATTATTCATCCTCAGTTTAGAGGCAATTTGTTTGCTATAAGCATGGTGGTCTAGGAGATCTTAGAAAACACGCTGGCACTCCTCTACTTTTCAGTTTGCAAGAACAGTCAACAGCACGCCAGAACTTCCTTCCTGTAGACCACAAGTGTGTGTGTGCGTGCGTGTGTGCGTGTGAAGAGGGATGAACATCAGGCAGTGTTTGAACACCAGCATAACGCTTTCCCTGGACCCTGTTTATACATGCTATTAAGGTGTTTTGGGGGATCGGATGGTAAGTAGACAATAGAGACACATTGAAGTATACACCTGATATTTAAACTTAAGCACTTTCAACACCTTTTCTGATAAAGGAGTGTCCATGAGCTGGTGTATGTTTGGGATTTGTTTAGTTCTTTCTATTTACCACCATCAAAACTGCTCATTTAAATTCAGCTGAAACACAATTCTTGAGTTTTTTTAGGCAACTTAATTGTTTTATGCTCAATCCAATTAAATTTGTACAAACTAATAAGTTCATTTAATTAGTTCATGTTGTACCAATACAAATCGACTGTGTGGAACCCAGCATTTTTACGGTGTATTGCAAAATAAGTTTGCATATACTGTACACTCAAATCAAAAGTACTCATTCATTCATTTTCTTTTCGGCTTAGTCCCTTTATTAATCCGGGGTCGCCACAGCGGAATGAACCACCAACTTATCCAGCACGTTTTTACGCGACGGATGCCCTTCCAGCCGCAACCTATCTCTGGGAAACATCCACACACACTCATTCACACTCATACACAACGGACAATTTAGCCTACCCAATTCACCTGTACCGCATGTCTCTGGACTGTGGGGGAAACCGGAGCACCTGGAGGAAACCTACGCGAACGCAGGGAGAATATGCAATCTCCACACAGAAACGCCAACTGACCCAGCCGAGGCTCGAACCAGCGACCTTCTTGCTATTAGGTGACAGCACTACCTACTGCGCCACTGCGTCGCCCTCAAAATATAAATATACTGTATTAATGCAGTTACAAATAAGGATGGGCCGGTATAAGATTCTGACGGTATGATAACCGTGGATAAAAATACCACGGTATTGTAATTACTGCTCTAAAATAAATGTCAACAACTTTTTTCCCCATTGAATGCAACATATTTTATTTTAGGAAACATTTAAAATATTTGGCAACAGTAGCTTTTGGTGTGAGGGGTCTTTTTCAGCTGGAGATACTGTCAGTTGCCCTAAAATATATAAAATAAAGTTTTGGCGGTTTTAAAACCTTAACTTTTCCAAACTGCGGTAAACCTTGAAAGCGGTTATCGAACCCATGCCCAGTTACAAAAGTACAATTTTATGACATATTTCATTATTTCTTTTTTCATTTAATTAATACTTTAGAACATATTTTTTGACTGCTTGCCTTAATCCATAAAATCACAATTTATTAGCAAGGGATCAGACAATTTTATCATATGAAATGGCAAAACTCATTTTGGTGATTGCAATTGCATTCATTTATCCACTCATTTTTCAGCGGAATGAACCGCTAACTTATCCGCATATGTTTAACACAGCGAATGCCCTACCAGCTGCAATCCAGTACTGGGAAACACCCATACACTCTCACATTCACACACATACACTATGGCCAATTTAGTTCATCCCATTCACCTATAGCACATGTCTTTGGACTGTGGGGCAAACCGGAGCACCCGAAGGAAACCCACACGAACACGGGGAGAACATGCAAACTCCACACAGAAATGCCAACTGACCTGACTCAAATCAGTGACCTTCTTGCTGTGAGGCGACAGTGCTAACCACTGAGCCAGGCACAATTGCCTTCAATAAAAATTCAACTGTTTAACAGCACATTAATGATTTCATACACGAAAGAAGCCATACTCAACCCCTTATTTCACAAAAGAAATGTTGACTTCAAAGCAAAAATCTAATTTGATTACAAATGCAGAATCAATTTTGTTATAAAATATGATAGAAATATAAAAGATAAAAAGAAAAACCTAAATATATATACATATTAACTGCTATATGGATATGTATTTATATATATTGCTGTATTAACTGTATATTTAGCTTTCTTGCCCCCCACATCACTTAAGTACTGAGATATTTTGACATTTTATTTAGCCATTATATTATTTATTATTCCTGTATTTATAAAGAAACAGATTTTTTTTTTGATTCTACGAACATGAGCAGAGAGCAGTTGTTTTCATTGTCACTAATTTTTGCAGAACTAATCACATATTATCAAAGCAAAATTATGATTGATGACAAAGCTTAAATCTCATCTGGCTAGTGTTTCAACAACAATAAGTTTTAATAAATCATCCCCTGTTTACACTTATATTTAGCGTCATCCACTGGCTCCAAGAAATGCATGTTAATACCAGGTGTAAACAGTCAAAACATACATTTCCTCATTCCCAGCCCTTATGAGACTCTTATGTGATTTAATTCTCCCCAATTCTGTCTCTATTCAATCCTCTTCATTCTTTTGTTATGCACACACACACACACACACACACACACACACACACACACACACACACACACACACACACACACACACACACACACACACACACACGGTCTGAGAGGGATCGTGGGGGGATTTACTGCTGTCATGATAGATCAGCTGCTTAGACCACTCACCCTTGTCTAAATCAGACTGGTAGAAACGACATGAAACAGGCAATCCCTTACAAACGCTTTATAAACACCTCAGATGCGCTTTCTAAACCTGTAATCGTAGCTTATTAGACTCTAAGACACTCCACAAAGCTGCCATGACAGGTCGTCGCCCTCAAATAACACTTGTTCTCTAGGGCTGATCTTCATTTAAGGACACAAATGCTTTATTTTTGTGTGTGTGAGTGAGACTGTGAGTAAATTAAACTCCCTGTGACATTTACCATACATCTGAATCATAAATCTTTAATCACAATTATTTTTTTTGGGGGGGGGGGCATTGATACAAACCCTGAGAGAGACTGTGTTTATTTGCTGTGAAACAGTAATATTGTGAAAGATATACAATTATAATTTAAAAAGATATAATTTAAATGTTGTAATATAATTTAAATGCAAAACATAGATTTTTTAACATCCTAATATGTTAATTTTGCAGCAATGTTGAAAACTGTTGCAATTTAGCAAAAATGGACCCTAGCATGATATGATTGGTCCATTAAGCCTGATTTATACTCGACGGGTTCGCTAGTTTGATTGAGTGCATGTGGCGAATGTGATGTCATTGCAGAGTTTGCGGAGGTTTGCTTTGTGTGTGCGCGACATGATCTCGGCTTTAAGAGCACACAAATTTTTTTGAGACTAGAGCGAACAGTTGGAGCGGTGCTGCATTTCATTTGAGTTGAATATGAAACACTTTGAAAAGATTTTGTCTAAAACAGGTACGCCTGTACAGACATCTTTATGATCCAACCATGCATGATCATATGGATAACCAGATGGACAATAATTCTTGGCTAGAAATTGCAACAGCCGTGGAAAAGAAGGAAAGTTTTTGTTAAAAAGTTTCAAAACAATTTGAGGGGGCGACGCAGTGGTGCAGTAGGTAGTGCTGTCGCCTCACAGCAAAAAGGTCGCTGGTTTGAGCCTCGGCTGGGTCAGTTGGCGTTTCTGTGTGGAGTTTGCATGTTCTCCCTGCGTTCGCGTGGGTTTCCTCCGGGTGCTCCGGCTTCCCCCACAGTCCAAAGACATGCAGTACAGGTGAATTGGGTAGGCTAAATTGTCCGTAGTGTATGAGTGTGTGTGGATGTTTCCCAAAGATGGGTTGCGGCTGGAAGGGCATCCGCTGCGTAAAAACGTGCTGGATAATTTGGTGGTTCATTCCGCTGTGGCGACCCCGAAATAATAAAGGGACTAAGCCGAAAAGAAAATGAATGAATGAATGAAAATTTGAAAGATAATTTTGTTAAAGCCAAAAGAGAGACCATGGCAAAAGTGGAGACCCATGTGGTTTTAATATTACAGATTATGTTTTTCCATCATTTATAGGTTTTACACTGATGTGTAATTACAATTTTGAATTTAAAACAATTGAATAGTTACAAAACTATAATAAAGTAAAATGAAGTAACAAAGTATTTCTTTGATAACTGGAAAGAAATATTTGAACCTATTGGTTTACAATATGCTGATGCCCTATTTTTAGGCTTTATTGGTGATAATGGTTTATTCTTTCCATAATACAAAATATATTTGTAGAGCAACCCATGTTCTGTGTCATTCATATTTTAATAAACTATAATAGGTAGAACTGTCCAAGATATAAACAAAAGCAAGTGCTGCAGCAAAGTTTGAATAAAAAAAAAATCTTGAATGGTTATAAAAATATTCATATTCATTAAAATAAGATATAAAAATTAATAAATAATTAGTTAAAAAATCTTGAATGATATTAATGATATCCGTAAGAAGTAGTTCCGTAAGCTTTATAGTGTTTATCCGTCTGACTTTACGGTGGGTTTCCTTTGACCGCCCCCCTGTCGTTTTAAAGAATATCACAACGGCGAACGAGTCATGTATAAAAGCCTCGTCTGTTTCATGAGCTGCACGCGCAGTCAGCGGAGGTCCACGACGCTGCGCCAGGTGAAAGTATAAATCAGCCTTTAGAGGCGCATAATCAGACTCAGACATAAATTTGTTATCCCATTTAGGGAAACTAAAATTGCAACAAGGTGCCATAACACAGGCAAAGTTTCAAGTACACATTACCAAATTTTTACCATAAAACATATAATAAATCAATTTCTACATGACCTAATGGCCACATAATAAAGGTTTGTCCTGCATATAGGAACTCTAAAATGACGTCCTGATGGCAGCAGCTGGAACACAGAATACAATGGGTGATCCGGGGTGCAAAAGATACCCTGAACTCTCTTTAAGACATAATTACGGTAAATTACCATTGGACCAGCTTGGTTAAAACCGATGATCTTGCCTGCCACCTTCACAAGGCTACTCAACCTGTTCTTATTTTACAGACTCAGATTACCATACCAAGCTACAATGCAGAAAGATAAAACAAATTCAATAAATTCTTCATTAAATATAATTGTAATATATTAGTATATAACAATACTTGTATATAAAATACTAATAATAATACAAACTGAAACGCGTGTGTGCGTGTTTTTCATGACGTCTACAGCCCGTTCAAGGTACTCTGTCATTCTTGTTGTAGAGAGACCTTGGGATCCAGCGAATCTTGGTTCTACTCATACAAGGTTAGCAATTTAAACCCACTGATAACATGTATATACTGTAACACACACACACACACACACATACACACATGTCCTTGAGCAATTTCCCCTTCTATTTATCCTCCGTCTCAGTTTCACTCTTCTCTCTTGATGCAGAAATGTGAGAAGACCTATATAAAACAGTAACTCTTAACTTTTTTCCTAATGTGACAAGCAGAGATTCTGTCTGATTGTTGACATCCTAACCAAGGTCACAAAACAACTGAGGTTTTAAATATGATAACAGTGACAGGCAAGGTTATTATAGTTTCACATTTTTAAACTAGCTTTTACTTTTTTTAATTCGCAAATTATTCTATGAGGTTTTAGTTTAGTTTTTGGTTGTTTTGTTTATAATTCAGCTTTTATTTTATAAACATATTTATATTTATATTTCAACAGCCACAGCCATATCACCTGCAGCCCAAGACCAGTTACTCACTGAAGCTAAGCAGAGCTGAGCCTGGTCAGTACCTGGATGGGAGACCAGAGCTGGTGGAAGTGGTGTTAGTAAGGCCAGCAGGGAGCACTCAACCTGTGGTCTGTGTGAGTCCTAATGCCTCAGTAAAGTGAAGGGGACACTGTACTGTCAGGGAGCACTGTCTTTCAGATGAGATGTTGAATCCAAGGTCCTGACTCTCTGTGGTCTTTAAGGGCGTACTCACACTATGCTATCCGAACCGTGCCTAGGCCCGTTTCCCGGAACGTTTGAGAAGTGTGAGTGCTCTGAATTAAGCTTAGGCATGGCTCAGTGGGCTGGCCCTGGCCCGGTTGGAAGAGGTGTGCCAGAGCGCGGTTCACTTGTAGTGGGAGTGCAAAGTGCGCCTGAGCCCGAAACTGAAGACGAGACGTAACTTTCAAGGGATTGTTTCATATGCGTTTATTAATCATTCTTACTGCTCAATGAACGCAAACTGTCGTAGATTTTTAAAGACGCAAACCCCTCACTGCACCTTCAGCAAACCTCCTAATTCCTGCAGCAAGATGACTTTATGATCGTTTACGAGCGTCAAAAGTGGCTGATCTGTTCGGCGAAATATTTGACTGCGTGTCACTGCATCCCAAACAACTAAAATGATATAACCAAAGAAATCTCCACTGTGCTGAGCGAGAGCGCTTCTTAAACTGAAAAGCGCATCATCGATGACATAAGCATGCTCAGGCGTGAATGCAATGTGAGTGCGGGCCGTCGGGGGAGGCGGGACAAGCGTGCTTCGGCCCGGTTCAAGGCAACTGTACATACTGTAGTGTGAGTATACCCTAAAAATCCCATGGCACTTCTCGTAAAGAGCAGGGGTGTAACCCCGGTGCCCTGGCCAAATTCCCTCTATCGGCCCTTATTCATCATGGCCTCCCAATCATCCCCATCCACCAAGTTGGCTCTATCACCGTCTCTCCACTCCACCAATAGCTGGTGTGTGGTGAGCGCACTGGCACCGTTGTCCTGTGGCTGCCGTCACATCATCCAAGTGGATGCTGCACACTGGTGGTGGTGTGGAGAGACCCCCTCTCATGATGCGCTTTGGGTGTATGGCCATATACGATATATGCGCTACATAAACACACATTACTTAAATTACTTTAGCTTTTCTATATTTAGTTTCAGGTTTAGTAATTATAGTTTAGCAGAGTTAACAGCACACGTGACTGATGTGTTTGTCTGTGAAAGCGCCCTCCACTGGTACTTCCACTGGTACTTTCCACCACAGAATGAGAGGTCAATTAATTCAGAAAACGATTATTATTATTTTATTTTAATTCGCTTTTCAGTAACTGTTGTTTGTTTTATTTAGTATATATTTTTTTATTATTGGGAATTTTTTACATTTTATTTCAGTTAACAGAATGTTTTTTGAGGTGCCATGGTGGCTCAGTGGTTAGCACTGTCGCCTCACAGGAAGAAGGTCTCTGATTCCAGTCCCAGCTGGGTCAGTTGGCAATTCTGTGTGAAGTTTGCATGTTCTCCCCGTGTTTGTGTGGGTTTCCTCTGGGTGCTCTGTTTTTGCCCCACAGTCCAAAGACATGTGGTATGGTAAGAATAATATTCATTAGGGTCAGATATTGATGACTATTTATTGTACATTTCTCTTAAAGGTGCTGTATGTAAGTTTTTGATTCTTCTAAAGCATAAAAATACCATAATATGTTTGCAGATATTTAAGAAACATCCCAAGTGAACATACTTGTTTAACTGAAAAACAATGCTGAAGTCAGATATTCTGCTTTGAAAATGGTTTTTCCGTGCCGGAACGCTGTCTTTGTTTAGGTAAAGTTAACCTGTAGAATGCCAGTTTAGCCAATTATAATTCAGCACTCCGGGTTGCCTTGTTGGAAAACAGCGTATTTCATTCATTCATTCAGAAAGGCTCTGAAAGCATGCGCCCGTGACCGAAATGGACAGTATCAGACGTCGAAATGAGACAGATTCAGTTCCACATGAGGTTATTACTTAGCAAATGATATAAACATTACGAACGTAAACATAAGGTGAGCAGGTTACATTGTAATCTCGTGTCCTAACAACACGCAAACAGCAGTTTGACTCTTTGCACCAGACGAAACACGACAAAAATGTAAATACAGCCTTTCAGAAGCACAGAATAAGCACTCACTCATGAAACGGTAAGGTTTAGAATCCATTCAAACTCACATTGTTAGCATTTAGCACTGAATAAAACACACGAGGCTTACCTGAGGTGCACTGTCATAGGTTTCACATGTTGAGCTGTGAGAAATAGAAACCGTTTCTAATATCTCAATTCGAGGTGTTGGTTAGAACTAAAACTCCTTTTAATATGGAACATAATTCCTTCTATTGCGTGTCGTTCATTTTATTTAGAACACAGGTTTAAATCACTCGCTCCTGTACTCAGTCTCTGGCATCCCACGCGTGTGTTTATTTTGATCTAGGAGTGCAATACCCAGTTCAACCACTGGGTGTCAAACTTACATACTGCACCTTTAAAAGCTATTTGTTTTTGTGTCATTTACATGACATCATAAAGCTATATATAAAGCTATGATCATAGTTTTCAACACTAAAACAAAATCATCAATAATTGATCAAGATAATGCAAATGCTGCCAAAACCTAATAGCCTAAAATAAAAGCCACATCCAATTGGATGAAACAGAATCTTTAAATCTTACAATATACAACTGGCTTTGTTGATTAGAAGGCCTATTGTTAAAGCACAGTTTAAACACATCTCAATCAACCTTGTAATCCGCATCAGTCATACTGACATATCAAAATCAATCTCCTCATCTCTCCTATTCTGTCATCTTTTCTTGAACCTCCTCTCATTTTCCCTCTCTTTCACCCTCCGTGGTTTCTTCACTAAAGCATGGTAATCCTGGATGAATGAATTAGGTTAATGCCGGGGAACAGGTCACATAAACAATATATTCCCTCTCTCTCTCTCTCTCTTTCCATCTCATGCTCAGTAAGCATGGACTGTTCTTTTAAGCACTGCACACCCGCTTTCATTTGGCAAATTGATTGGGAGATTTGTGTGCAGAGTGGAAGATAAAGCCCCATGGGATGAGCAGAGGAGCCGCCACCATTAAAACTGACAGATGTCAAACACGCAAACACGAATCGCACGCTACGGGGCCGCAGTGGCACACCATTACGTTTATTTATTGTTATTTAAGGGAGGAAACAAGAATGGAGCCTCCTTATTCAACCTATTACTCCGTCATTAGCTACTTGTGTTAAGCGGCGAAACGCAGCCAAGTACCTCGTGAGCAATTTAAAAGGCATTATATAGAGCACTTGACTCATGCACAACAGTTTAATGATTCAAGGGAACGTTTGGAAGAGCAGATCTTCAAGAAGGAATCATGGAGCAAAAATAAATGAGGCAGAATTTGAGTTTTTTTTTTAAAGCAAATCTGCATTAAACGTGTGTTATTAGTGATCTGTTTAATTATGCATGCCACATTTTTCGCCCATATGTTCCTCTGTGAGAGTGAGACAGGGAATAAACGCAAAATCTGTATGTGTTTGTGGGTGTGTGTGAATGTGTGTGCAATGATTCCCCGGTTGGGGAGGGAATAAATATGGGACAGAATGTAATAGATGGATTCACTTTCGTAACATTTGCCGGACTGCCAACTTTAATCCTGGTTTTAATCTTGTCGAAATTATTTGATGTCAGTGTGCAATATGTTAATGTTGACACGCAGATCCATCCAATGTTATCACAGAAAAGCCAGTTTTGAAAATAAAGTGGTATATAATATTTCTCGAAAGTTGGAGCTTTTATACAATTACAATAACATGGTCAGTGTGTTGGAAATCAATCAACCAGATTGCAAAACACTTTCCTAGCTTTAGCTTTTGTTCTTTATTTTCTGAAGAATAATAAAATAAGATAATAAAAGCCTAAATAAATGTCATGGATATATGTTTGCTGATTGAGTAATCTAGAGGTGTACTCACACTATGCACAGTTGCCTTGAACCGGGCCGGAGCACGCTTGTCCCCTTCTTTAGTTATATCGTTTTAGTCAATTAGGATGCGGTGACACGTAGTCAAATATTTCGCCGAACAGATCAGCCACTTTTGACGCTCATAAACAATTATAAAGTCCTCATGCTGGAGGAATAAGGAGGTTTGCTGAAGGTGCAGCTGTCGTGCAGTGAGGGGTTTGCGTCTTTAATAAACTACGACAGTTTGCGTTCATTGAACAGTACGAATGATTAATTAATCCATATCAAACAGTCCCTTAAAAGTCACGTCTCGCTTTCAGTTTTGGGCTCAGGCGTGTTTTGTACTCGCACACAAGTTTACCACGCCAAAGCCCAAGTAAACCACGCTCTGGCACACCTCTTCCAACTGGACCAGGGCCGGCCAAGTGAACCGTGCCTAAGCCCGATTCAGAGCACTCACACTTCTCAAACGATCCGGGAAACGGGTCTGGGCACGGTTCGGATAGCATAGTGCGAGTACACCCTAATATATTGTAGGGTCAAAATGACAATTTGTGCCTAAATTTGGAGTCGACTTGCAAGGGGATGAAAAATACTTTATATAGACGGTAATTAATAACAATAAACAATATATTAAATTAGGGCTGGGCAATTAATCGAAAAGTAATCGAAATCGACATTCAGAACCTATAATCGATCACATTTTTCCAGGATGATTTTTTCAATTACTTTCTCTATGTGTCATGTGACCCGGCTATGTTAAAGGCTGTTTCTGATTTCTACTTCTGAGGTCACTTTTCAGCCATATTTGATCTCTGGTCAAGTAGGAAGATGAACTCATTCTTGAGCCTTACTTTGTACTACATTGACAATAATTGGAAGCTGCACCAGAGATGCCTTTAGACGGCACATAAAAATTGTCAGTGAACTGTGAGGGCTAAAAAATTAAATAATAAAAAAAAAAAAATTGTTCATTAATCGTAATAGAGTTAAAATGTTCAAATAATGTAGATTTTGGTTTTAGGCCAAATCGCCCAACCCTATATTGAATATTTAGTCTTTTTTTTTTTTTTTTTAACGGTAGATATATCTAGTAAAATTTATCTAAACAAATGTATAACCCTAGACACCTGTCTGTGTGCTAAGTATTTGTTAATTTACCAAAGTTTGCATCCCTGTAATGCCAGATGGTTTGAAGATATTAAAATATTCTTTAAAATTCTCATTCTTAATAAACCACTTATAATTCAGAATTTAAAATGGTTTGACATGGGGATTTCAGTGCAAATGCATGTCCAAATTTTATCCATCATCAAAATTTGAAAACCAAATGTGTCACTTTACATAAAGCTGTTGCTGACTTTATTAAGAATGTCTGAACAATTAATAATGCATCTTGTTTTCCTTTTTCAAAAAATAAAGAAAGAAAAAGAAATGCTAATATTTGGAATTAGAACTTAATACCATGAGCACCAAATCAGCATATGTTTGCAGGCACATCTAACACTAAAGAGTAGACATAGCATAGGCATTTTGTTTAAAGTACAGGGTGTGTCAGTCTGATCTCATGAGGAAACGTAACTACTTTTTTGACAGTTTAGTGGCGAGTTCAGCCATACGAAAATGTACGACTTTAAAAACAATGTACGACTCTAAACCCAACCGTCACTGGGGGATGAGCAAATCGTACTAAATGAGAATGAGATCAAAGTCAATTCAACCACATGTACAGGACATACAGAGAATCGTCATTGCGTTATTCTCAGACCCTAGGTGCCTAACATATAATATTAAATAAAAAATAAAAAAAATTATAATAAACACAATTACACATATAATATAATCTAAAAATATAATTAAAAAAAATGTAAACAATACAATTACACTTAAGGGCACTTAAGGGAACAAATTCATATGATTTAGCTGAATCATACAATCATACAAATTCATACAAATTAGCCACTTAATCAAAAAGTTACGAATTGCCGTGACATCGTGTTGGGTGTGTAAAACGTTACTAGGCGTTAAAATATGGTAATAAAGTTCATATTTCTTATACTGCCTTCTGTGGCTAATGCCAAATAAAATTGACATAAGAAATATGAAATTCTATTTATTTAGAAACCGTCTTCATCATGACTCCAGTGACACTGGATACAGAGCCTCATTAAGAACACCAACTGTAATAATATTACTGCTTTATTGCATTTTTGATCAAATAAACACAAGAGTTTTCTTTCAAAGGAAAATAAATTTAAACATGAGACATTTTTGTAAAGGTAAATTGTCTAATGCTAGCTGCTGAATCTTTAGGTTCATGTATCTACAGGCACAAAGCTTTCTCTTTTCACCCATATAATGTATAATGAACATTTCCACACAGGTCAAGCCAAAGAGAAGTTTTTCAGTCTACTCACAGAAACAAACCATCCTCTGGGCTTTCTTTCTCTCTCACACAAACACATGCATACACGTGTAAGAGACAGGAACAAACACATATGCAGGCGTAATGTCTACTAGTGGTCAACTTGGTAGATTAGCAGACCATAGCCACGCCCCTCAGTGAGCTCCTCAGCCAATGGGAGCAAAGCATCGGGTGTGTCTTAGACTTGCGGCATTAGCTGAGGAGATTTCACAAAATAAACCACAGTGTTATGTCTGAACCTTAAGCATTGCACAATATGAAGGAATTCACTCTTGAGCTCCACAATATGCCTGTTAGAATCATTTCGAGTCGTGAGGAGGACATCTGGATGAGGGCAAGTGTTGTTTGAATAGGTGTAATAAATCACAGCATTTATTTTCTGCATTGCAAATCTTTCAAACGGCAACAATCTGCTTGAGTTAAAGTGTTAGATGAGACCATTCTTTCATCATTTACTTAATCTCATGTTGTTTCAAACTCGTAAGAGCTGTGTTCATCTTTCGAGAACAAATTAAATAAGTGTTTAAATCTGAGATTTCTTTTCCCACATTTAAAGAAAATAAAAATAACTCACAGTAAGAGCTGAGTTATATGAC
This sequence comes from Danio kyathit, assembly GCA_903798195.1. NCBI lineage: Eukaryota > Metazoa > Chordata > Actinopteri > Cypriniformes > Danionidae > Danio > Danio kyathit. The sequence continues at coordinate 31,152,982 of LR812525.1, read as the reverse complement.
ACAATGTATAAACATGCATTAAACACTTACACTCAGTAGTTTACATGTGTTTGTTGCCTCATTACAAACACATGCAGCAAATTCCACAATATACACGTTAAACTAGCAAAAGGTAAATTCAAACAGACCTTATGTACAGATCCCCCCTGAAGCAGGGGTGCCCAAACTCAGTCCTGGAGGGCCGGTGTCCTGCATAGTTTAGCTCCAACTTATTTAAACATACCTGCCTAGAAGTTTCTAGTACACTTACAGCTTGATTAGCTGGTTCAGGTGTGTCTAATTGGGATTGGAACTAAACTTTGCAGGACACCGGCCCTCCAGGACTGAGTTTGGACACCCCTGTCCTAAAGTGACATGCAAAAAATTATAATAATGAAGACTTTTTGGTGCGCACAACAGAAGAATTGTGCGCGCATGATCTATTATCGTGTGCACATGACATAGACATATTTATTGCGTGAAAACGCATCATGCGTGTGCGGCATACGTATTGCATGCTCATGACTAGGCCCACACGGAATCTGCGTGCGCAGAATTCTGCAGATTTTCCGCAGAATTCCGCAGATTTTTAGCCCATCATTAATTCTGTTTATTTACTTAAAGGTAACTATTTACAGTTAATCTAATTGGATTTGCATTTTAAGTTAAAAAGATATTATTTTTTATTTCACATATTATGGTTTTAGTTATGATACTCCCAAAATAATTCCGCAGAAATCCGTAGATTTTTACCAAAATTCTCTGCAGAAATAGCAAAAAACGTCCGCAGATTCCGTCTGGCCCTGCTCATGACATGCGTATCAATGCGTATGTCGTGCACATGGTATACCCATGTCATGAAAAAAGTAAGTTTAGGGACTCTGTACTTTTGCCTCTTTAGGGTAATGCTGAATAAATGTATAATCTGCATATCATGTATTTTGCATTCTGATGAGCTGTTAACACTCCATGGTCATGCATGACTGCCTGCTTCACAGAACTGCTCCTTTCTAGTCTCTAGTGATGGGTCATTCTTGAAAGATTTGCTCATTTAAACTAATTATGGGTGTTTCCGGCTCAGACTAAACGCATATGGGACTGTCAGTGTCAGGTGAACGAAAGACTCAAATTTGAAGACATGCCAGAAGAGGTGAGCAGAGCTAATCATAGATAAAACACCAGGTAAACAATGGAGGATTATTTCTTTTTCCTAGTAGCATTGCATTGTATAGGAGCATTCTAGCTTAGTCAAGTCAAGTTATGACTTGTTTGTAGTGTGATCAACATTTGGGCTAGTTGTAGATGTGTTTGGAAGCATCTCGTAACATATTATTGGTTTTTCGGCAAATTGAACGAAATGACTTAAAAAAAGATTCGCTTATCTCGATGAACGAGACTCAAAGGTCCGAGTCAATAAAATGATTCGAACTTCCCATCACTCCCCATCTCTCTCTTTTTCAAAGTAAGAGTCCCACATACATAGCATGATTAAAACAAGCTTAGATAAACTTAAAATAGGAAATAAATAGGGATGCTCCGATCATTGGCCGATAATCACATTTCATCACTTGATCTGTACTCGCTAATCTGGCCGATCTATTGAACCGATCACAAATGGTTGTTTACATGTTTACAAGCACAGGATATATAACAACTGAAATCTTTTCACATATAAGAACTGAAAGTTCTGTGTTTTCAACAATATTGAAAGTTCATTAAAACCTGGCTGCAAATATTAAAGAATTTAAAAATATTTATTTTTAACTTGAATATTTAATAAAATAACTTAAATCGTAATACACTTATTGTAATAAATGTTTAAATAAAAGTAGTTTATAAGCCAATTTTCTCTTATTAAAAATTTAATGGATGTATAGGTGTGCATTTTGCCCTCCAAACTTCATTGAGACATAAGACATGTTTCCAAATTGCTTTGCTAGGGATTTTTCTTACCAAATTTCTTTTCTGTTTTATCTATTATTATTTTTTATAAGCTGCTTCTGATCATTACATGTCCACACTAAATGGTTATAAGAGACATGTTTAAGGAATTACATGCAACATCTTCCATTTATTCTCTTAGTTAAGGCAATATCTCCACTTAAGTATCACATTTAAAGGGAGAAATGAGCTTTTTGCATTATCAGCATCAGAATTGGTACTTTATATCGGCTGATCACCATGACAAGGAATTGGTACTCAGTATCGCCTTTAAAAATCCTGATCGTAGCATCCCTAGAAATAAATGATCAGTTGTAATCTCACTGGGAAATGTTGTGGATAAAATCAAAACTGACTGGAGGGGGGTCAAATTATTTATGATATATAATATATATGAAGATAAATAATCCCATGTGGATCATCAGAGTTGAATTTGTGTCACGATTGGCCTGTTTTTCATGCAAGATTTACATGCGAATGAAAAACAATTGTGTTTGAGGCTCATGGTAGGTCATTTCTATGTACTGAACTCTTATTATTCAGCTATGCCTAGGTATATCCAAATATTACATGCCACCTTAAAGAAAATGTTATTTTTTTCAGTGCATACGACTTTTAGTAGACTTTTAATGGAAACAGAGATCTGTCCATTTTTGATTAAGAATACTGTATGTCCATCAGTGTTGTGAAGATCGAAACTCCACGAGGATGAGTAAATGATGACTGAATGATCATTCTCTGATGAACCAGTGACCAGTAGATTTAACATGACTCTTTCAGTCATCTGTGCTTTTTAGATGTAAAATATCAAAGGAAAAAAAACCATTTAGACAGACTTGCTAATGAATCATCAATAGCATCTTGTGAACCAGTTTGACTGAATCATTCAAAAGAGTGACTCAAAGCAATGATTTATAATGTTCAGACACCACCATGCAAGTGTGTTTTACTCTACAGAAGAGCAATATTGGGCTGATTAAATATTTAAACCCGAGCGCAACTACAAAATGCATCTTCACTTCAGACATTTCCATGAATTTCCATTACTCTTTTGCATGGTTGAAAAAACAATTTTAAATTCCCAGCTACTTCAAAAACACCATGAAATTGCTTTTTTTTTTGTTTAAAAGAAAGCCATACTTTGGCATACCCAATTCTCCACCATGATATGACATTCTAATATAAGCCACTTAAACATACCAGTAGTAAATGATCCCACTTTCATTGATGCTTTGTGAATAACATAATCATGGCTGGGAGTGCACTGTTATTAAGCCATATTAGATGGATGGGGAAGCCTCAGAGAAGAGGACGCGAGAGAAAGACATCAATTATAAAGAAACAGACTGACTGATATCTTTAACCCGCGCAAGACAACATGCTTATTAAAGCTACAGCGCGCATTTAAATGGCCAAATCGGTCTCAGATCTGGTAATTCTCTAACCGCGCCACAGAATTTCGCGTTCCCGCTTAACATAAAAGTAGAACAAAGGCTGAAATGCTCAGCGCTAGTTTAACGCCATCACCCTCTTCTTTTCCTTCTCCCTCCTTGTCATTTTTTGCCTCTTCTGTATTCTCCTGTATTCTCCTTCATCACTCTCTCCACAGGGTGTCTGGAAGAAGGCGAGGAAAAGACAACAACAAACGACTGCATGTCAGACAGAATGAATGGTAGAAGAGAGAGAGAGAGAGAGAGAGAGAGAGAGTGTGTGTGTGAGAGAGAAACACACCCAAACAGGAGCAGGAAGGCACTGAGAGGAGAAAAGACTGAATCAGCAAGAGCTGCTGTCTAGATCACTGCTTCTCAACTGCTTTGGCTGCAGGCTCAGATTTTACATTAAACCAGAGAGCGACGACACGACACACACCCTAAATTGTTTATAGTCACACAAAACTGCACAAAAGCCACCCAACGTTAAATAGTTATGCACAGATGATTTGTTGAAATACGTTCTGGTCAGATTTCCAATAGGCTTGTCTGTGTTTTTTTTTTTTTTTGTGTATGTGTGTGTGTTTGGGTCTGTAAATGTCTCTTGAACTTTGATGGCACTCTGATCCTTTGACTTTTATGATCTCTCCAGCCAATAATTTACTAAACAAAGAACGAAGCATGTTTGTCCACTGAACCCGTACTAATGTTAATGCAGTCTGGGTAACATTTTCTTTCTTTCATGGTTAAAGGAATGTCACTCAGTGTCGCTACATTTGGACACATGGTCCTTCATAATACTAAGACTAAAATATTTGACAATATTTCTCTGCATTTATTGTTATGTGTTTGAATGAAATGCTATTTTTGTTTTATACTGTAAACTACTGATGACATTTCTCCTCAAGTTATGTTTAAGGGAGAAAGACATTTTACGCAGTATTTCCTATTATTTATTTATTTCCTGGAAAAATGCATATTTAATTTAGCTTGTGAGTTTTTACATGTTTAATTATTCATAATTAAAATTTTTAATAAAATAATTCATAATTTTTTTTTATCAGCCCATTTAAGAAATTATTATTTTTTCAATTGGTTACATTAACCACAGTTGTCCAAAGACATGGTTAATAACCCCACCTTGCCTAGTTAACCTAATTAAGCAAGATAATTAGTTTAAATAGGGCGGAACAGTGGCTTAGTGGTTAGAATTGTCGCTTCACAGCATGAAGGTCGCTGGTTCAAGTCCCGGCTGGCCCAGTTGGCCTTTCTGTGTGAATGTTCTGTGAATGTTCTCTCCATGTTGGTGTGGGTTTCCTCCAGGTGCTCTGGTTTCCCCCACAGTCCAAAGACATGCGCTATAGGTGAATTGGATGAACTAAATTGGCTGTATGTATGTGTGTGTGTGAATGTGAGAATGTTTAGGTGTTTCCCAGTACTGGATTGCGGCTGGAAGGGCATGCGCTGTGTAAAACATACAGTTGAAGATTGATTAGCCCCCCTGAATTATTAGCCCCCCTGTTTAATTTTTTTTCCCAATTTCTGTTTAACTGAGAGAAGATTTTTTTCAACATATTGCTAAACATAATAGTTTTAATAACTCATCTCTAATAACTGATTTATTTTATCTTCGTCATGATAACTGTAAATAATATTTTACTAGATATTTTTCAAGACACTTCGACACAGCTGAAAGTGACATTTAAAGGCTTAACTAGGTTAATTAGGTTAACTAGGCAGGTTAGGGTAATTAGGCAAGTTATTGTATAATGATGGTTTGTTCTGTAGACTATCAAAAATATATAGCTTAAAGAGGCTAATAATTTTGACCTTAAAAAGGTGTTTAAAAAATTAGACTTTCTCCAGAAGAAAAAATATTATCAGACATACTGTGAAAATTTCCTTGCTTTGTTAAACATCATTTGGGGAATATTAAAAAAAGAAGAAAAAAAAATTCAAAGGGGGGCTAATAATTCTGACTTCAACTGTATGCAGGAATAGTTGGTGGTTCATTCCACTGTTGCGACCCCTGGTAATCAGGGACTAAGCTTAAGGAAAATGAATAAATAAATGAAGTCTTTAAATGGCACTTTAAGCTGAGTACTACCATCTTGCAAAACAAGTAGTACAATATTATTACTGTCATCATGGCAAAGATAAAAGAAATTAGTTATTAGATATTAAAATTATGTTTAAAAATGTTATCTTGTGTTAAAAAGCACTTGGGAAATGTTTTAAAAATAACTACAATTTCACATGGCTGATAAATTTGAGTTATGCAAAAAACGTTTGCAATTATTGTCCAGAAATTCATGTCCACCATGCATGTAATTCCAAGGAGTTCTTAATTTAGCTAAATTTGACTTGCTCAGAAATTAAAAAAAAAAAAAGATTTTAATCACAACAATCAAATCAAGTCCCACCCAATGCTATTATAATTTCCAATCAGAATTCCTCAAAAAAATTATGTTTGCTGTTTGTTTATACTATTTATTTAAAATGAGCTGAAACAACACAATTCTTTAGAGTTTTTTGGGGACAACTTAATTGTTTTATGTTCAATTCACTTACATTTTTTAAAAACTTATTAAATAACTTTATTCCTTCATGTTGTCTCAATATAAATCAATCGTGTGGAAGCCAGCATTTTTTACACTGAATGCATCACTCATTATTACACACCTCAAAGCAATACTTGATTCTGATTGGTCAGTCGCACCACTGTAAGTCAATAGCAGTAGTGAATAACACACAGTTCATCCATAGAAATTTAGTGTATAATTATTTATTTATATAAACAAATAGGTGGTTCAGTGGTTAGAACTGTCGCCTAACAGCAAGAAGGTCACTGGTTCAAGTCCCAGCTGGGCTAGTTGGCGTTTCTGTGTGGAGTTTGCATGTTCCCTCCGTGTTGGCATGGGTTTCCTTGGGGTGCTCCGGTTTCCCCCACAGTCCAAACACATGCGCTATAGGTGAATTGAATAAACTAAATTGGCCGTAGTGTATGTGTGTGCATGTGAGAGTGTATGGGTGTTTCCCAGTGCAGCTGGAAGGGCATGCTCTGTGTAAAACATATGCTGGATAAGTTAGTGGTTCATTCCACTGTGGCAACCCCTGATTTATAAAGGGACTAAGCCGAAGGAAAATGAATGAATGAAAAAATAAGCAATAATAAGCAATATATATCCAGAATAAAAAAATAAATAAAATATAGAGGAACTAACATAAAACAGATCTAGCATGGTCTCTATTAAAGATACATATATTTGACATGAAGACACAAACACAATCTATATACTTGTACCGTATCTGGCAAGCAAATACACCAGAGCTGTCAAACAGCCAGTCATCACTGTCAACACACGGCTTCATGTCATGTTAGACTCAATCTGACATTTATATAACCCGCTGTAACACAAACACAGTGTCCGACCAAATCCAAAAGTCATCACACTCGCGGCTGCTCGCGTAGCCTAGTTTGTATAAACCGATGCTGGATATACAAAAAGAGCAGTTTAACTACTCCAGTTGGGAATTATAGCCTAAACAGGAATTTACAGTATGACACCAATATGGAGTGAAACACAGTGGTGTTTCTTTCATGATTTATTTTGAGTCTTGTAGCTTTCATTCACTTGTATCCATTGGTATTAGGCTTTGCCTGCTTTCACAAGCCAATAGAAATCAAGTACAGGATGTAAATAAGAAGCTGATTGGCTAGAACTGCTAAATGAAAACACCCTTTACTTAGTGAGTTGCTATTTTGGATGTGAATTAAACAGAATTTGCCTCAAAATTGCCCTGGAAGAGGCATCATTATTTCAGATGTGTTGAAACCAGTAGATTTTTAGACGTTCAAAAGATACTGAGGATAATAATAATAATTTTTGTTGGTAATGAACAATTATAGGCTTCTAACAGGTTGGTCAATCAGTGAATGATTCGCTTACTTGTTGTAACTTGTACAAAGGGCACATAAAAAGTAATCTATTTGGTGAATGAACATTTATGCCACATTTAAAAAAAAGCTTTTGTAAATCATAATCATGTCAAATATAACTGGAAATTGTAATTATGTCATACTTAATTATTATTTAACAGTAAAAGTTGCCCTTAATATAAAACAAACCAACACAAACAAAGAAATTATGAGCTAACAAGTTACAAAAATGTCACATTTACAATAGGCCAAGCAATAATTGTTAAATTATTTCACATTTTTAAATGGCTTCATTTAGACTTTTTCGGTGGTCAATTATTAGTTAGTTATTTTTTTGTTATAAATACAACTTTCTCATCATTTTGTCATCATAGGTCTGATATAAATCAGAAGATATAAAAGTTGAAAGTCACAGTTCTGAGAAAAAAAAGACATTAAACGTTGAAATTCTAACTTAATCTTTAAATTCTGACCTTTTTATCTCAGAATTATGACATAATTTAGACCTTTTCATCATAACTATGATTTGATTTAGGATATTTGTTTTTTATTATGTGGTGTCTAATACGTTCTCAGCTTCTTTTGGAATCCTAGCAAATAAACTATATAATCCAATATATCTGTATTCTCTAATACCACTAAATGCATGCTCACACTACCTTTCTTTAATATAAACATAATTTGCTTCAACATATCCATACAGCATATCCTAAATGTAAGAAACAGACTAACAAGTACATGTGAGAGTCTGTTTGGCCTCAGCGCTGAATAAATCTGAGCTAGTCCACTGACATTAAACAATCAGAGCTCTTGTGTAGGAGGATTTTTTAGAGAATGTGTATATAACTCAGATACTTTTAGAGCATGTGTGTGTGTGTGTGTGTGTCTCTGTAAAGCAGCTCCCAGAACTCAGTCGCCAAGACTGTCTCACTCCGTCTGCCTCCTGTCTGTCTGTCTCTCCCTTTCCGCCTCCACTTTCTCCTCCCTCCTCTCTCTCTCTCGCTTTTTCTTACCACTAAACTGACTTACTCTCTTTTTCTCAGGACTGCTCACACACACTCTGCTTTTTCTGTATGTCTGCCTCATTCTCATGTCTGGAGTCAGACTCTCCCAATGTCTGTACACTGACTCTCTCTCTTTCTCTCGCTCTCAAAAGCAAAAACATGACTATTTATCTGAAAAGAAAAGATAGAGGCTGAAGTTGGTTGAGATGTGGTACAAGTGTTTAAGAGTTTGATTAAAGTAAGATTTCTTATTTTATTAAAAAAACTGAAGTATAAAAAATGTGTGGAATTCTAAAGGAATGTTACACTCTCAGAAATAAAGGTACGAGAGCTGTCACTTGGGTGGTACTATTAAAGGGTCCTTATTAATACCTCAAGGTTACAAAGTAGTACCTAAAAAGTACCAAAGACAAACCTTTTGAAAAGGTACCACCCCAGTGACAGCTCTTGTACCTTTATTTCTGAGAGTGTATCCTCTGTTGAAGATGGAGGAATCATATTTACAAAAGTGTATGTTTGTTAAAGTCTGTGTGAAATCAAACTTGGCAATGTTAATTTTGCTAGCACACATTATTATTATTAAGCTGAACAATTCATTTAAGTCAATCAACTGCAATAATAATAGTGGTTTTGGTAATCTTCAATCAAATTCTGACCATTTGCTTTCATGTTTGGAGTGGTGGTCCTTCTCTGTTGACGTCAGTTTGACAGCTTTAGCTACAATATTCTTAACCCCTCTTATTATTAGTTGGTTTTGAAGGAGTGATGTGCAGGAAAGCCCAGCCCCTACTCATTATTCTGTCTCTGTTGCTCAATAAGCATTCTTCAGCGTTCTTGCGTCCTTGTGTTCTCGTGTAACGTCATCATTAACCGTCAAAGTTCAGTTCCAAAACTCAAGACCATAAGAATGGAGGATGCGTGAACGTTCCCGGATGTGTTCCTGATATCGAGGTTGCCTGGATGCAGACTTGAGTGCAAAACTTGCTTGAGAAGTCCTAGAAGTCATTGCGGCTGAATAGGTGGGATGCGCAGCATTCTATACCTGTTTATTATTAAAGCTCAGAGATATAACTTATTTATCTCGGGAGTTTCCCTAAATGAGAAGGTGAAAGTAAACATTACCATGAAAATCTTAGTAAATGCATAAACACATTAAGGGTGTTCATTTGCTGAAATTCATATTAACATCTGTTTTATTTGTATTGTACTAAGTTAATTTGTATTTGTTTTGTGCATGCTATTTATATTTACAAGGGGGGAAACAATCTTTTTTTTAGGGGTTTTTCACCTTTATTATGATTGGACAGTAGAGATTTCAGACAGGAAAGCATTGGGAACAGAGAGAGGGGAAGGATCGGCAAAGGACCTCGAGCCAGGAATCGAACTCTGGTCGCCGTGAGCACGTCGGTGCTATATGTCGGCGCACAGTACCACTAGGCTATTGGCGCCGATGGGAAACAATAAATTGTTGTATGAATGCTGTAATGTTTTCTGCTAGTCAGTGCATGCATGAAGGTCATGTGACCATCAGGAGGAAGGCAGCATTTCACTTCTCAGAGGACGCGTTCTGTGTTTTGCGGTCTCCCGAGTTCGTTCTGGCAAGACCGGTCTTCACGAGAACGCAAGTCCTTCTCTGTGTTCTTGGAATTGAGAAACAGCCACTATTTATTAAGTACATCAACATACTGAAATAAAAGTCTCAGCAACTTCTGGTTCATGCAGACTTTGCTTTTGGTATAAAATGATCTAAAATAAAGTACAATTAAAATATTTTAACATTCTCTCGCTTTATTTTTTAAACAAATTAAAACAAAATTTAGAAATTAGATCATTTTGCAAAAGGAAGAATGTTCTTTTTATGGTATTTCATAAAACCACATGTTTTGGATGTTTTTTTTTTGGTTGTAAAAGATTAAAATAAATTCTTGATCTGCTAAGATTTAACCACTTTTTTGGGGGACAAAAATCATCAAACAAGAATAAAATAGCGCAGATTAACTGTCTATTTGTCAAAGCTAAAAATAGCAACTTGCCTGATAGGAAATATTAAAACAAGCCCTAAAATGATGGAACTGATGCTTTGTCCTCAATAAAATATATGTTTAAAGTCATGGAAAGTAATAGATTAGTTTTAAAATACATGTTTTATGAATGAATATTTCAGAATTATAATAATTTCTGAAAATTGTATTTTTATTTGCATGTGTTTGTTTAAAGGTGCAGTATGTAAGTTTGACACCCAGTGGTTGAACTAGGTATTGCACTCCTAGATCAAAATAAACGCACGCGTGGGATGCCAGATTGAGTACAGGAGCGAGTGATTTAAGCAGTGTTGTAAATAAAAGCAACGACACGCGATAGAAGGAATATTTTCCATATTAAAAGGAGTTTTAGTTCTAACCAACACCTCGAATTGAGATATTAGAAACGGCTTCTATTTCTCACAGCTGAACATGTGAAACCTATGACAGTGCACCTCAGGTAAACCTCGTGTGTTTTATTCAGTGCTAAATGCTAACAATGTGAGTTTGAATAGATTATAAACCTTACCGTTTCGTGAGTGAGTGCATATTCTGTGCTTCTGAATGGCTGTATTTACATTTCTGTCATGTTTTGTCTGGTGCAAACAGTCAAACTGCTGTTTGCGTGTTGTTAGGACACGAGATTACAATGTAACCTGCTCGCCTAATGTTTACGCTCGTAATATTTATATCATTTGCTAATTAATAACCTCATGTGGAACTGAATCTGTCTCATTTCGACATCTGATACTGTCCATTTCGGTCACGGGCGCATGCTTTCAGAGCCTCTCTGAATGAATGAATGAAATACGCTGTTTTCCAACAAGGCAACCCGGAGTGCTGAATTATAATTGGCTAATCTGGCATGCTGCAGGTTAACTTTACCTAAACAAAGACAGCGTTCCGGCACGGAAAAACCATTTTCAAAGCAGAATATCTGACTTCAGCATTGTTTTTCAGTTAAACAAGTATGTTCACTTGGGATGTTTCTTAAATATCTGCAAACATATTATGGTATTTTTATGCTTTAGAAGAGTCAAAAACTTACATACAGCACCTTTAACTAAATTGACCGAGTGCGTGTGTGAGTGTATGCGTGTTTCCCAGTACTAGGTTGCAGCTGAAAGCGCATCCACATCTGTAAAACATATGCTGGAATAGTTAGCGGTTCATTATGCTGTGGTGACATCTGATAAATAAGAGACTAAGCCGAAGGAAAATGAATGATGAATAGTGTTTAAATAGCCTTATAGGGATAGTTCATGCAAAACTGAAAATTCTGTCTTCATTTACTCACCCTTCACTTGATTTTCTTTCTCCTGCTGAACACAAAAGAAGATATTTTGAAGAAAGGTGAAAACCTGTAACTTCTGTAGTATTTGTTTTTCCAACTATGGAAGTTACAGGCTGTCAGCTTTCTTCAAAATATCTTCTTTTGTGTTCAGCAGGAGAAAGAAACTCATAAAGCTTCAGAACTACTCGAGGGTGGGTACATTTTCATTTATGTGTGAACTATCCCTTTAATATGTACATGCAGATAAGCTAAATCTTTACACAAGCAACGTATTGTGTCAAATATTGGTTTTTGTTTGTAAATTGTAAATAAAAGATTTCAAAAGTCTCCCTCCCTCTCTTTCTCTCTCTCCAGCATCCGTCCCCCTCCTCCTTCCTCTTGCAGTAAGATGAAAAAACGACAGAATTAAACATGAGCTGCCTTTGAACAGACAGAGAGAGAGCATTTGGTGCAGATGGATTTAATCGTAGCCTCTTCTTGCTAAAACAGCAACATAACACACTCACACACACACACACTCACAAAACAAAGTATCAGAGAGGAAAGGTAAATGTGTTTGACATTGAATGAGAGCGCGTCTGTAGTTTCTGGCAGCTGGAAATGCGAGTATGAAAGCAGGAATATGCATGTGTGTGTGTGTCTGTGTGTGTGGAAAGAGTCTCGTTCTCTTAATAAAATACTGATGGGTTGCTGAATGTCCTCTCTATCTCCGTCTCTCTTTTTCTCTGCGTCTCCTCTGGGCACAAAGCACAGAAGCTGACACAACAAGGCTTCTTTCTTGCACACACTGAATAAAATTAAAGGAGGCATTTAGTCTTAGACCTCCTTGTCAGTTTCATTACAATAAATCAAGATATCATTTGTGTCCTTAACGTGAACTCTTCAGCAAAGGGCTGGGCTGTAAGTAGAGTTGACGCATCAGGATTTCAGACTTAAAAGGAAATCATATAATAAAATAATATTATTTTGGGCTCATAAATAAACATTTAGGGGTCAAATGACCTGCCTTGATGAATACAGTTGTTCTTAAAAGAACTATTTTGGTATACTGTACATACTACAAAGAAAAATATCAACTAGCCAAAATTGGAAAAAAGGGAATAATTTGCATCATTGATCCCTGATTTTTCACAAAAAAAGGGGGGGGGGGGGGGGGGGGGGGGGGGGGGGGGAAATCTGCTTACGCTAACTTAGAAAAAAATTATTGTATACATGTATATTAAATAATAATAATAATAATAATAATAATAATAATAATAATAATAATAATAAAGACATATTGTATGGACAATTACATCCCTGGAAACTTAAATAAATATTTATAATAATACTATACTACATTCCTATAATAATATTATTTTCCTTCGGATTAGTCCCTTTATTCATCAGGGGTTGCCACAACAGAATGAACCGCCAACTTATCAAGCATATGTTTTATGCAGCGGATGCCCTTCCAGCTGCAACCCAGTACTGAGAAACACCCATACACTCTTGCATTCACACACATACTCATACAATATGGCCAATTTAACTTATTCAATTCACCTGTACCATGTCTTTGGACTGTGGGGGAAACCGGAGCACCTGGAGGAAACCCACGCAAACATGGGGAGAACATGCAGACTACATACAGAAACCACTAACCACTGAGCCACCGTGCCACCATAATAATACTATACTAAAACAAAATATACATACACTCAAAAAATTACGTTTGGTGTTTGTTCAAACTACTTATTTCAAATGAGCTGAAACCACACAATTCTTGAGTTTTTTTTGGGACAACTTAATTGTTTTATGTTCAATCCAGTTAAATTTGTGAAAACTACTGAGTTAACTTAATCTCTTCGATTGTGTGGAACTCAGCATTTCTTACAGTGTACAGCTCTAGTTTGTTTTAAACTAGCACTTATAATTTATATAAAGATTAAATAAATGCTATTATATCAAATATGAAGAAAAAATATTATATAAACATAGTTATATAAACTTTGGGCTGGTATTCTGGTTGGACTTAATTAGCTCAAATTTGATGTCACTCTAGTCATCCTGATAATTTCTGAGACATTTAAGTTGAATTGTATTTTAACAGGGGCAACCCAGTGGCGCAGTAGGTAGTGCTGTTGCCTCACAGCAAGAACGTCGCTGGGTCGCAGGTTCGAACCTCGGCTGGGCTGGGTCAGTTGGCGTTTCTGTGTGGAGTTTGCATGTTCTCCCTGGGTTCGCGTGGGTTTCCTCCGGGTGCTCCGGTTTCCCCCACAGTCCAAAGACATGCAGTACAGGTGAATTGGGTAGGCTAAATTGTCCATAGTGTATGAGTGTGAATGTGTGTGTGGAAGTTCCCAGAGATGGGTTGCGGCTGGAAGGGCATCCGCTGCGTAAAATCGTGCTGGATAAGTTGGCGGTTCATTCCGCTGTGGCGACCCCGCAAGGGACAAAGCCGACAAGAAAATGAATGAATGAATGAATGTATTTTAACAACAACAAAAACAAAAAGACTAATGTTGCATTATTAGTTGGACCTCATACATAAACAATGATCACCAATTTATTTTCTTGTTATTAGTCTGTGTATTGGACATCACGTCTTGTGTGTATGTTGCAACACAAAAAAGAGTGAGATGTATTCTAGTCTGATGATCAAACTTGAGCCTTGTTTACACCTGGTATTGAGATGCATTTTTGTCAATCCAATCACACGTGTAAGCAGGGTCTAAAATGTTCTAAGCCTGATCTCTTTCAGCCCCTTCCAGATGTACTTGAAAACATAATCAGTCATTTTGCTTTTGCAAAAACAAACAAACAAACAAACAAAAAAACTAGAATTTGCTAGTCTATAACACTCACTGTAAAAATGCTGGGTTCCACACAATCGATTTCTGTTGGGGCAACATGAAGGAATTAAGTTAACTTATTAGTTTTCACTAATTTAAGTAGATTGAACATGAAACAATTAAGTTGTCCCCCAAAAAGACTCAAGAACTGTGTGGTTTCAGCTCATTTTAAAAAAGTTGTTTGAACAAACAGCAAGCGTGATTTTTTGACTACTTGATCAAAACTGTAATCACTCCTCTCCAAGTTTCCATTGCTGAGAAACTCGAAAATGTGAAAAGTCTATCGATCCTAATTTTCACCATATTAAAATCAAGCCACTGCACTGACATTGAGCAGTTCTGTGATCTGACTGAATGTCTGAATGAATGTCTCAAAGTATACAAAATTCAACATTACCTTTAAACTGTAAAAAAATGCCAGGGTTCCACTCAAATCAAATCAAACACAAATCAATTAAGTCAACATATGCTCATTCTGAAAACGTACCCCTATATACATTTCTGAAGATCGTGAATTATGTAGCCAGAAGTACGTATGGCTACATTTTGTATTTAAAACAAACGCTACGGGGCGGTATGACGCCGTTCCTTTTCGTGCTTACCAGCGGACCACTTACCTCCGTATGGACGGCTTTCCCACTATTACCAGTTTGTCCAGTTAGCTCGCCAAGTACTTTGGCAGACTTGAGACGCATAGAGGCAAAAAATAAAGTAAACAAGTAAATAACAGGCTGAGAATGTGGTAAAATCTGAAAATGTGGTAAAAATCAGGCGAGAGCTTTTCTTTTTCTGAATTGCTTTTTAAAACTGTCGGTTGGGTTTAGGGAAGTGGGTAGGCACTGGTCAATCGCTGCTTTTGAAATCACTATTGGTTGGGTTTAGGGAAGGAGGAGGGTGGGTCAGTCGGTTGGTCAGATGCAAGAACAGCAGGTGCGAATGGCACTCTTGAGAAAAATTTGAGATCTAAAAAAGCGTACACGGCCTCTGGTGGCTTCGCGAAAACAAAAACTGCAAAAAACATAGCTGCTGGGACATATTTGTGGCTCTCTAGAAATGTATATAGCAGTACATTTTCAGAATGAGCATGGGTTTGATTAAGTTCACTATTAATCATTAAGTGGATTGAACATAAAACTATTAAGTTATCCCCCCCAAAAAACCTCACGAATTGTGTTGTTTCAGCTCATTTTAAATAAATAATCTGAACAAGCAGTAATCTTTTTTTTATGTATAAAATCTTTTAATATTTGATGTAAACTACATATAACCACACACATGGTACAAACCCCTATAGATAAAGTGTGCTGTAGTGGTAGCAGTGACCTGCTCTTCTTTTGTCTGTCTGTCTCAGTATTTCTCTCAGACACATTTATGTACAGCTGACCCACTTAGAGCTTTTAAAAATGGTTAAAATCAGTGAATGTGCCCAAGCAGAAGAGAGGCGCAAAACAAGGTTAGACTCTCCACACCCTGCTGGGAAGACCGCTGTGTGTGTGTGTGTGTGGTGCTGGCATGAAATATTTTCTCCTGTGTATGTAGCCCCCCCGCCCCCCCAATCATTTCAGCCTTGAAGGAAGGACATGAACACACACACACACACACACACACACACAAACAAGAGAGAGATGAGAGCATTACATACATGCATGCATACATACATACATACATGCATACAGAGGGCAGAGTGCAAATCAGTGTTATTGATTACCAAGACTATTAAAAAGCTTTGTGGCTAACTGAATTAAAGCTAAAAAGAAATATCATTTCTCAGATTTTAAATGTCACCTAAAAAAAAGTAATTAATCACAAACCACCCCTGATAGAAAGTGTAATTATTTAGACATGTTGTGGTATTGTGAAAAACATCAAGTAAACATTGCACCACTGCTTTAGGAAGAAATATTTTAATTCAACAGAATTATAATTGAATTAATTAAAATATTAAGTAATAGATGAAAACAGAACATTTGAAATAAAATTCTCCACATTAATAAATCAGTCCCTCCATGGATTTTGCGAGTCAAAAGATTCAAATGGTCCACTGAAAATATTTTACAAGACTTTATTGGTATTTTCACAGCAAAACACAAACATTTAAGTAAATAATGCTGAACGTTTTGAGAATATCAGTCACAATCTGTCATTTTAGGATGCAATTATAAAAAAAGTTCCTGCTAAAATTCCAAAAGGACTGACATTGCGATATTTAGTTTTTCTGCGATTATATTTTGTGATATACTTTGTTATACTTGGAAAGAATTTTTGCTCACACTTTATTTTAAGGTTCAGTTCTCAATCTTAGCAAACCATTTCAACTTTTGCTTCAATAAACTCCTAATTTGCTGCCTATTAATAGTTATTAAGCTAGTTTAGGTGTTGGGTAGGATTAAGGATGTAGAATAAGATCAATCAGAACATGTGCTTTATAAGTACTAATAAGCAGCCAATATCTCAATAACATGAATGCTCATATAGTTAATAGTGAGAGTTGCTCCCTAAAGTGTTACCGAATGTATTAATTTTGATTGACTGGTATGATTCTGTAGGGGAGTGAATCATGCATAGCACGTAATAAACAAACTACAAGCATAGATAAATGCAACAAAGCAAAGATGAAAGTGAAATAAACAGTGCATGCATTATGGTTATGTATATGTAAATGTAAAGATTACACTGCAAACTCAACATTGCATATCTCTGCGATGTGACTATTGCGGATGCACACCTTGTGATAACGATGCTGATACGATATATTGTGCAGCCCTAATATACAGTCAGAATTATTAGCCCCCCTTTGAACTTTTTTTTCTTTTTTAAATATTTCCCAAATGATGTTTAACAGAACAAGGAAATTTTCACAGTATGTCTGATAATATTTTTTTCTTCTGGAGAAAGTCTTATTTGTTTTATTTCGGCTAGAATAAAAGCAGTTTTTAATTTTTTTTAAAACATTTTAAGGTCAAAATTATTAGCCCCTTTAAGATATATTTTTAGTCTACAGAACAAACCATCATTATACAATAACTTGCCTAATTACCCTAACCTGCCTAGTTAACCTAATTAACCTAGTTAAGCCTTTAAATGTCACTTTAAGCTGTATAGAAGTGTCTTGAAAAATATCTAGTCAAATATTATTTACTGTCATCATGGCAAAGATAAAATAAATCAGTTATTAGAATTGATTTATTAAAACTATTATGTTTGGAAATGTGTTGATAAAATCTTCTCTCCGTTAAACAGAAAATGGGGGGAAAAATAAACAGGTGTGCTAATAATTCAGGGGGCTAATAATTCTGACTTCAACTGTACATAAAAAACTACAAAGAGTTATTGAAAAATCTATTTTCACAGATAAAAATGTTTAAATGGAGAACACATTCACACTGGTTTTCCTTGCTTTTGAGAGAAATTTCATATGCAACGTAAACAAAAACCTGTTAAAAAACAAACAAACAAAAAGTTTTTTGATATAAAAATAATGCGACTAAAATCATACCAGTTTAGTTTTTGTGAAGTCAAACTAACGATTTGAAATATGCTGTACATTTAGTTTGAAAGTTATTTAATGACCCTTCAAATATTTAATTAGTCATTTTCATGTATTCAATAAAGAGATGAACAACACTTTTACTTGACAACACAAAAACCTAATGTAGTGCAAACATGCACAAAAAAACAGGGTCCCACTTTATTTCAAGTGGCCCCATCTACTATGTACTTACAGCAAAAATAAATACTTACGGTGTTCATAATGTATTGCAAAACACTTGTGGTGCTCTTGAAGTGGGATACGGGTAGGGTTAAAAACAGGTTGGGTGGTATGGGTTGATTTAAGGGAGGGTTTAGGTGTAAGGAACAGTCAACAGTGTAATTACAAATGTAGTAACATAAATTAATTACAGATGTAATTACATGCATGTATTTAATTAAGAACAATGAAAAAACATGTATTTAATCAATAAGTTCACTGTAACGAATTATTAATTTTAGTGTAAGCACATATTAGTCAAGGACACTTAATATAAAGATCTGTGATCAAAAAAAAGGGGCCACATGAACTGTTCATTAAACAAGTCTCAAAATTTCCTATTAAATTCTTCTGATCTGATCATCAACAACCGTCTCACTCATTTTTATTTTTAATTTCTCCTTAGAAATTTTTGAAGACATCAAAATTGCTGTAAGTAGAGACAGAACCTGCTCTCCAGAATGTTCTCCTGTTAAACTTCAACAACACTCAACCTCAGATTCACAGAGTCACTTAAACATCAACCTGACACTAGAGAAACGACATCACAAATGACACCACTCATATAAACCAGTCAGCTTAAAGCCATACCTGGTGTTCTCCAACAACCACTTAAAACACACAGAGGCGGATAGAAGCAGCAGCATACACACACACACACACCACAGACACACATCAGGCGTGTTTATAGCCTGTAGGCTGTGAGAGAGAGTCTCTGTGTGTGTGTGTGTGTGTATGTTCAGTACATGTGGTGAAGAGGACAGGGGATAAAAAAAAATCTTGTCCACTGCAGCTGTGAGGGCAGTTGAACATCTCTCTCTTTCTCTCTCTCTCTCTCACACACACACACACACACACACACACACACACACAAACACACACACACACACACACACACACACACACACACACACACACACACACACACACACACACACACACACACACACACACCTCTAGGGTTATCCAATCTGTCACACCGAGGCACGGAGGACAGCAAAAGGGGGAAGAAAAGAAGCACAAAGAGACAGAATGAAACAAAGAATTTGTCACTGATGTCAAAAAGGCACGTCCAGAGAAAAATAAAAGGCTGTTTTTATGTCTAGATAACTAGAACTTACTGCAAAATGACTAAAAAAAGTGTTTGTTCTGAAATCTCACTTAGACATTCACATTCAGGCATCGGTTCTGGGCTTCTTACAATTCACAAAGTTTTGTTTTCTTCCTCACTTTATCTAATTGAGGAGAGTGGGAGAGGTTGCAAAGAAAATGCAATCTCACTTCTGCTTTTGAGCTCACACACAGACAAACAGACTTCCTCCACAAACTGTAAGCATGACAGAGAGAGGAGAGAGGTGTTCTGTAGGAGGAGGGAATCCCCATTTGAGTCAACAACTACCAGAAAGCTGCTCCTGCTGGGAAAATACCTCACTTACGATCTCGTAGACTTCTTGTGAATCATGAGTCTTGATAACGATCACACTTCTTTTTGTTTCCTGCTAGTTTGTGCTCTTCAAGGAGCGCTAAGCGGTACATATTCATAATAAAAAACCAATAAGACCACCTAACACAACTACAAAAATGCAACACTTCACTACGATTTTCACTCAGGGTTAAGGTTTCACTACTAATAAAAAGACAGGCATTCTTCTGAAACTAAGCAGCTTCAAATTTCATCAATGCGTCTGTAGAAATATGACAATATTTGCATTTTCTGACAAAAACAAAACATCTCTGTATTATTACAAATTACTGTAAAATTACCTTTGAGTTACTTGTGTACAATTGTAGCCTATTAATTTAATTATATATAGACGAATTACCATGTTTGTAAACATTCAGGATGCGTGCAGCGATGTTGCAGGAAAAAAGCGGGTGTGCTAGCATTTACAGCGAGGGAATGACATCCGATGCGGTACAGAGTTTGTTGTTGCATTAGAAACAAGTTATATTGATTACATATTATATATATATTATTTACATAATGCTTCCAGCGTATTACAACAGTTTGTCACCCAGTGATAAGCAGAGTTATTTGGTAAAATTAACGTTAAAGTGAGCGGCGTTCGTCTGACAGGTCCATTTTCGATAGCACCCTTCTAATGGATATTGGATAATACAAAACGGCCGGGCATTCAGCCCGAAATATACAACTATCTCATTGAAGTGTTTTTACAAGGGAGAAGTTAAAGGTCTACAAGTCTTTGGATGCCAACAACTTTGTTCTGTGTGGTCATGTGCAAGAAGAAATGTTCCATGATTACTAGATTCAAAACTATGTAGTGCTAAAAATTAAGGTTCTGCCTAGCCAAAGACAGGGAAAAAAGAAGGAGCTATACAGTACAAGGCCTGGGTAATCATCAACAAGCAAAACAACTGCTTTCTGACAGCCAACTGCACCTGTACGGCAGGGTATGTGAACTTACACTTTTACGTTTCATTCTAAGCATTCAGTGTCTGCAGTTTAATGAACCATATTTAACTGTTTTTGCTGAAATCACTTCTGCAATCAAAAACGAGTAATGTGTATGATTCAGCGTAGCGTGAACTTACCTGATATAATATGAGAACTGTAGAGTCGAGCATTTCTAATTAGGTCGTCACTCGATTCAGCTCCCTTTTAGCCAAAGACGTCTGCAGTTGGCATTAAAAGCAGTGTGATGTACGGTAAAAGTTCAGTTTTTTCGAATTCGGCATCCTACCACACAACACGACATGTTTGCTGTTGTAACCGGTCTCTTTTTGCAACCGGGAACCCGTGTGACGTCATGTGTGGCGTAGGTTGGTAATTCTTCTATAGAACCATGTTTCCAGTACAATTAATAGACCCTTTTCACATTTCCAGGTTTCTCAGCAGCAGTAACCGTCATAGTTGGGTAAACTTAGAGCACAGTGAATGGGAGAGTATAACAAATATTTTTTTTACAATCCTATTCGCTGAAATAATAAAAGAAAAATGCAACAATGGTGTTATCAAGGCGTTCAGAAAAAGGGGAAAAATAGTGTGAGACTGATTAGGGTACCCAGAGGACAGATTAACATCAAATTTATTGTGTTGTCCCATAGACGCTGCATTAGAAACAACTTGCATAAGCGGTAATTCATTTTTTGTAACTTGACGCAAAGATGATATAATACATTCATAAATGCATATAAATGTTCACACGTTAAAAAAAATTTAATGTTAAAAACTTTAAAGGATTTAAGATTATGATGACCATTAAATGCGTCATAACAGTCTTGTGAAAAGGGTCCATCACACAGTTTTACCAAATCAACACCAAGTGGTTTCTTTTATATGGATATTAAATGGTTTCCTTTTAATTTATTAAAAAAAAAATTAGTTAAACTGAATAAAAGCTGGCTTATATTGTGTATGTGTGTGTATTTGTGTGAAAGAGAGAGAGAGAGAGAGAACGGCAGTCGGTTTTAGGGGGAGAGAGATGGTTTGAGTCCCTCTTTAGTTTGCAACCATGCATGCCAAGACACTAAAGAAACTGGCCCCCTTTTCTCTTTCTTCTTCAATCTCCCTCTCCTCTAAAATTCATTATCTTTTATTGGTGTGATGAAAGAGAACTACTGGGCTGAAAGAGGGGGACTCTGTCTTCAAACAGACCGCCACGGAGGGAGACAGAATGCACAGCGGTACTTTGAAACTCTATAGGCAGACACGTTTACACACTCGGTCTTTCTCCCTTTAGTGTGGATTTACAAACACACACAATCACAAAGCCTTTGCTCTTTAGCATGTAAATAAACATACGCACACTCTCACTTCAGAGCAAAAACATGGCTAAAAATCTACTTTAAATGTTCCTCTTTTTCTTCTCTCGCATTTCAGCAAAAACCAAAAATAATTTTTCTTGGCATCACACAAACTAACAAAGCAACTAAAAGAACAGTTATCTCCCAATTAAGATGGACTCAACATGTTCAGCTTCTTAGCATGAATGCTAATCACATTCAAAGGCTTGCATTCCTTCACTCTCTGTTCAGCTGTCCATTCAATTAACCTTTGGATCTTCCCAACTGCCCCCCTTACACACACATCAGAGTCGGAACACCCACACCCCTCCCTTTCCATGGTACACTCCACAGGGTGCCCACTCCACTCCACCTTTCAGAAACAAGCCCAGTCTACCCCTGTATGAAGTAAGAACACCCAAAGCCAATGGACTAATTTGAACACAGTAATCTCTCTTCTTGTCTCTTGGATTTTTAATTGCGTAATTCCAGACGTCCTGCTTAAAAGATAAATATTTTGTTTCTTTTGGTGCACCGAAGCATTTTCACAGTCTTAGGAAATTACTACAGAAGTCATCTACTTCCTGCACATAAAGGGACAGCTTGGCCAAATATAACTCACCATTTACTCACCCTATTGTGGTTTCAAACCTATGTGAGTTAATTTATCTGTTATAAATAGAGTGGGGAAAATAAGTATTGAACACGTCATTATTTATTTTTCTCAGAAAACATATTTCTAAAGGTGCTGTTGACTTGAAATTGTCACTGGATGTTGGTAACAACCAAAGACATCCATATATGCAAAGAAAACAAAACTAGTTATATGTAATAAAGTAAAAAGATTGCAGAGAAAAAAGTAATGAACACATAAAGAAAGGGAGGAGAAGAAAGGCAGTGAAAGCCCATACAGCAGCTGAAATCTCTCAGGAGTTCTTCAGCAACCATCTGACCTTCATCATTGTAAATTAATATTAGCTGCTTCAGTCCAACATCTACATTAGCAGGATGATGAAGATGAAACAAAGGTGAACATTTTAGCAAGACAATTATCCCAAACACAGTCAAGGAAACTCTCAAATGCTTTCAGAAAATGAACATCAAGCTGTAGAATGGCCTAGCCAATCACCTGACTTGAATCCGATGAAAAATACAAAATAAAGATCAGATCTGATAGATGAGACCCACAGAACAATCAACAATTTTACACTCTGTTAAAGTCTGTGAAAAAAAAACTAAATCACACCGGAACAATGGATGTGACCTCATTCTCCATATGAGAGGTGTCTTTAAACTGCCATTGCAAAAGAAGCCTTTTATATAAACTATTATACATTTCAGTAGTTCAGTCCTTTCTCCTTGTGTCATTCCATTGTTATTAGACATAACGCATTTTTCTGATTCTTTTTTTTATGTTTTACTGTTCAGGTTTTTACTAAAACTTTGTTCAATTCCATGTCAACAGCTCCTTTAAAAATATTAGTCCCAGGAAAAAACATGATGTGTTTAATACTTATTTTCCCCACTGTTTATTTTGAAGAAAGCTAAAAACTACTAACCAATAACATCAATAGCAGAGAAAAAAACAAATACTGGAGAAATCAATAGTTACCGGCTTTCTTCAGAATATTTTCCTTTGTGTTTAACAGAAGAAAGAAAGTAAAGCAGGTTTGAAACAAATAACTGGCGATTAAATGGGTGAGTAAATAATGACAAAACTTTTTACCTGGAAACCTTTCATGCAATTTGCCTGTTTGTTACATGACAACAACAACAACAACAATAAAAACTGTATGAAAACACATGATTTTGAAAACGGATTTTAAAGTGCAAGATTTAAAAAATTCCACCACATTGTTTTTGTAAAATCAACATGTATACATGAAAATTTAAAAAAATGCAAGGTAAAATGTTTCTATTTTTGACTATATTATTGTCATGTAAATGTAACCTAAGAGCCACAAAGTTTCAGTCTATGGAAAGTCAGCCTAAGAATAGCTTCA
The DNA here is from genome assembly GCA_903798195.1 of Danio kyathit. NCBI lineage: Eukaryota > Metazoa > Chordata > Actinopteri > Cypriniformes > Danionidae > Danio > Danio kyathit. The sequence continues at coordinate 31,129,044 of LR812525.1, read as the reverse complement.
TTTAATTTGTCTCGGTACATTAAACTGGGCTAGAAGGAGAAAGCATTTTAACAGTAGTCACCTGCACACTATAATGAAAACTGCATAAACTGCCAGAGACTGTTCTTTACTTGACTTTATTACTTTAAACACAGGAGTTTTCAAGGTGACAAAACGTTATACTAGCTGCCTGATATTATTTCCCAAAACATTTTAAAATATTTGACACTCCACAGAGCAGTGTAAAAAAAACCAAGTGATTGTACTCACATCTCTGCAGTGAGGCACGATACCACCAGCCGGCATCCCCCTTTGCATGCGCTGTGGCAAAAGATGTCCATGTCCTGTGGCCGATGTGGGCGTCGTGGGCTGCATGTTAGCATTGCGGTATCCTCCCACAGTCAGAGGACCTAGTTTGGCCACAGAGGGTTCAGGGTCAAAATGCCGTAGTGGCTTGGTGTTGTTGAAGGAGTATGGCTCTGGACCCATCCCGCCTGTGGTGGTCTTGTTAAGTTGCAGCTGCGAGGGCTTTCCCTGTGCCTGCATGAGGAGTTTGAGGCTACTGGGTGGCTGATTAGATGTGATGGCCTTGAACAACTGGCTAGACATTGCAGGTGCTTGACTATTTTGTGAGTTGAAAAGATGTCCTTGGGTGGGAGGTTGTACCCCTGGTTGGCATTGCCCAGCTGGACTTGGATGTTTATCTGGTCTGTAAGGAGGTGATGGTCGAGTGTTACTTGATGTTGGAGCTACACCAGGGAGATAACTTGCCTGAGAGCCTTGGATTGCAGTGCCTGAAACTCCTGGAGGGGCATTTCCAGAAAGAAGGCTGTTCTGGGGGCTGAAAGGGGGCTGAGCAATTGCTGGGCTGGCTAGCTTTTCTGGCCTGTAAGGTGGCGAAGGTCCTGTGGATGGGGCTGGAGCCATGCTTGAGATTAGAGAGCTCTGGGGGCTCTGAATATTACCTGCTGGGCTGAAGGGCTGCTGATGAGGGGATGAGTTAGGGAGTTTATCCCCAGGTCGGTAGGGTGGAGACGGACCAGCCCAGGAAGTACCCTGCTGGCTCAATCCAGACAACCCCGACTGTGCAGGTGGGGGACCTGCACTGTTGTTGGGATGGTGCTTACTATTTGATGCCATCTGCTGAAGCTGTTGGGCTCTGGAAGTTGGAAGTTGGACCTCATGCCAGTTGGATCCAGGCCTTGACAGGGCAGCTGAAAGCATGGGTGACCGTGCTTGATTCTGTCCTTGTGAAGAAGAGGATGACAGAGGTGATGCTGATAGTGGAGACGGGACAGGTTTAGAAGGGTGTGGTAAAGTATATGGTGCCCCAGCAGGACTTTGCACCACTTGTGGGGAACCTGCTTGAGAGAAACCAGGGGACTGAGTGAGGTGGGCCTCCAGGTGTGACTGTCTCTGTGGAGATCTTTTGGGGGTCCCATTACCCTCTGGGTGGACAAAACCACCAGTACTATTTGCCTGGTCATCACTTTCCTTTCCCAAGATCTTTTCAATGTCAAGCTCTGGTAAAGAAGGATCAGGGTTTTTTGTAAGTTCATCCAAAATCTCCTGCAGTTCCTGTTCTACTGAAGGAGTGGCTGAACTCCCATTTGGGTTGAAGTTACTTGTCAAAGCACCTGAACCTCCCCCAGTCCCTGGAGTAGACCCAGGACTAGCATTTGGGGGTACGGAATATGGAGAGCCCAAACTGTTGTTGTTACTGTTCAGTCGGTTGGCTTCCAGAACACCTCCCTGGTTGCTCATCCCAGAAGGGAACAGGGGCTGCTGAGGGTAGCTGGGGCCCATGGCCAGGGTGACATCCTCCAGACATAGTCGCTTGCCACCTCCCTGGGTCATAGACGTGTCAGAGACCCCGTTTAGCGATGCAGAACTCTCAACGGCCCCAGTCAATTTCCTCTTCAGGGATCCTGGCAGCTGTGGAGACACAGAAAGAAACAGCCTTGTTATCACAGCAAGCTGCTTCAAGGATAACAGAATAATGACCTTCAGAATAAAAAAAGCATTAACACATAGAAGACAGTGTAATATCAACTGATAGTATGTAAAAGCATTTACAAACAGTCCAAATGTGGATGTTCATTCACATTTCTCAAGTATAAACATAGTTTTACTGGCAACAACTTGATTGTGCTTTCTCGAGCTGGTCTGTTACTGCCCACAAATGGTCTGAAGGGATCTCAAGGCTCAATCTTTCAAACACTACCAGTATGAATGCTGATTTCCAAAGTGGGCTTTTTTTGGTTCTGAGCCTTCCAAGGGCCCAGCTGTTGTCCAATAGTGCCAGAAGTGGGATTATTCAGCAGACCTTTTCCATTAGTGTGTGGGTCAACACCCTGAACGCCTTCTCTCTTACCCCATCCTCCCAATTCTAGGCCTCTAGAGAGCCCTCTTAGCGGATTAAGACTAAAGAGCCGCCAATCAAAAGCGCCTCATTCACATTCAGAATGAAGATGTTTACAAACTCGCAAATCACATAATATGCAAGGCAGACTCTGGAATTTTTTTTTTAGATCTGTGGCCTCTAAGGAATTCCAAGTATCAAAGTGAAGCACTGAATAAAACTTAAAATAGAATACTGGTAAGCTCAAAAGTGAGTGTTCATTCTGGTCTTACAAAAAATAAATCAGAAAAGGAAAGAATTTAGCCTTTGTTTACACAAAACACTTTATCATTTAAGGCGGACTCTCAAAAGACTTTGAGGCGGACGAGAAAAAGACTTTGAGTGTCGGAGCTAGAGATGGCTGGATAGACTTGTCATAGTGGATTTTAGTCCCAATGCAACTAGAAATCATGTGTTCTGTGGCACTTTTAACCTTATAGAGAGATTGAGAAAGAGAGAGACGAATGAAGAGAGACCTCATAAGAAACAGATTCTTGACGGGATAAATAATTTACTGTAACATTCCTGCTGCAGAAGAATGTGGAGTCTTTTTTCAATCTTGTTTCTTCCTCTCCATTCTCTCTATTTTATGAGGATTCTGACACCATTATCCATTTTTAAGCTCTTTCTCAGCTACTGGGAAAACCATTACAGAATATTGCCTTGTACATATCATATAGAAAAAACATTCTTGACAGCTCCCTACACCGTGTCCGCCTAGATACGGTACAGGAATATATAAACACTACACCTCATGCCCTTCCAAAGAAGCTGGCTTATGGACACAGCTAGTCCACTTCCTACAAACGTTCTCTTTCCTCCTTTCTCTTCCTTCATCCACCCATTCCCCACCCCCTTTTTATCTAGGAGGTTTTCCACACAGATTCCTCTCTCCGACTAGAACAATGGAACTCTGGAGACACACCTTCCCCGGCATCGCCAAGCTGTCTGCGCAGTCCACCCTGCCGTGCATGTGTATGTGTTAGAAAAAGAGACGGTGTGAACACGTGATGAAAAAGAAGAGTGTCTGTGCATGTGTAACAGAATATGAATTAATGCAGCCTTCATTTTAGAGCCTGTATTCTCCCTGACACACACATACACACACACAATCCTCTCTCTAATGGATGCCAATTTTACCCTGAGTAAACACATCAATACAGACACATCGACTGTCTCTCTCCCTCACTCTCCCTCTCTCTCTCTCTCTCTCTCTCTCTCTCTCTCTCTCTCTCTCTGCTGGAGGGACGCCTTTCATTCGGTAGCGATCGGATTTGTCCCATTATGACTGACACAACCATCTGTCAGCATAGAGCGCTGGCAAAAGAGAGGGAGCAGACCTATCATCCACACTGCTGTGCATATTCCTCATAATTATGGCTGGTAAGGCATACATCTGATTGCATTGTTCTGATTCTCATTAAAGCTACACTGAATACACATAGAGAGACACACAACACACACAGAGGCTACTAAACAAACAGAATGGTACAGTGATGAGTAGGGATTAGTAAATTAGTGCAGTCTGAGTGTGTGTAATGGTAGAGCTCAATAATTGGTATGATGGATTTGGTGGGTATTGAGATTGAAATAAAAAGCATCAAACAATATATGAGACCAAAGTGTCAATTAAAACGATGGCCAGAACAACTACAACTACCACCACCACAACTACTAACACCACCACTACCACCACCACTACTATTACTACCACCACCACCACCATCGCTACTACCACTACCACTTCTATTACTACCACCACCACCACTACCATTACTATTACTACCACCACCACCACTACTATTACTACCACCACCACCACTACTAGTACCACCAGCACCACCACTACTACTACTAGTACCACTACCACTACTATTACTACCACCACCATCACTACTATTACTACCATTACTATTACTACCACCACCACCACTACTATTACTACCACCATCACCACCACCACTACTAGTAGTACCACCACCACTACCACCACTACTATTACTATCACCACCACCACCACTACTAGTACCACCTCCACTACCACCACCACTACTATTACTACCACCACCACTACTATTACTACCACCACCATCACTACTACTACTACCACCACCACCACTGCTACTACCACCGCCACTACCACCACTACTACAACTACTACCACCACCACCACTACTATTACTACCGGAAGAGAATTTAGTTGGAGTCATTTGTTTTTTTAGTGAATCGATATCATATACCTTAACCAGTGTAGTCCACTGGTTACATACAGCACAACCAGTCATGTTTTTCCCATTCAACATCATAACTTGTTGATTGACTAGCATAGAATGAGTCAATGTTGTGTAAATGAAGCCATCATGTCTTTTTCCTAGAACCGCAGTAATGGTGATGCAAATCCATCATTCAATAATATAAAACTGACATTAATATCATCACACAGGTGGTGGAGTTTTATCTTCTGCCAAGTTATCAAATTAATACAATAAGAATTTCATGTCAGATTATAGCTATAAGAAACAAACATGGCATCTTAGGACTACTTCGCTGTTTTTATTATCAAACTCTGGTTTAATAGCAAATTTCTTCTTATGTTCCCCAGGGTTCAAGATCTTTTTATGGTTTCTTTGCAAACAATGATTTTGGGGAAACATAACAATAGGCAGATTCTAGTTTTGAAGAATTATTTAAGTCATTCAACTGTAGCTTTTTCTAACAACTTTCCATAAGAGCTACAGTGGTTTCCCCTTTTGCAGCAAGTTAAATCTTTTCATTGAAAATCTATGCCAGTTTTCAGGAAGTGCCAACTTTGTTCTCTTAAATACAAGAAAAGGAAGTGCTGCTTCATTCTCAAATCCTTTACACAATAATACAATTGTCAACGTAAATCACAACTTTGGATAAAAACTTATTACTTAAAAGCGTTTGCATTTATGTGACAATTAAATAATCCTCTTTTAGGTTTTCCTGTGGGTTAGTCCCTTGTTTATCAGGGGTTGGTGGAATGAACCACCAACTATTTCAACATAAGTTTTACAAAGCGGATGCCCTTTCAGCCTCAACCCAGTACTGGGAAACACCCATACACTCTCACACTCACGCACTTATACATAAGGCCAATTTTTGTTTACCTAATTCACCTATACTGCATGTCTTTGTACCGTGGGGGAAACCAGAGCACCCAAGGAAACCCAGGCGAACATGGGGAAAACATGCCAGGACTCGAACTTGAACCAGTGACCTTCTTGCTGTGAAGTTGACAGTGCTAACCACTGAGCCACCGTGCTGTCCATAATTAAGTATTAAATGTAAACTTTGAAGTGAGCACTGAGTACACATGGCACAACTATTTACTCAGTAAATCTCATTCTACACGTTCAAATAATTAGTTGTCTACCGCAAACAACAGGTCTGCACAGGGTTAAGTCTATGCTATGATATTTGTCTCTCCACCGTTCATTCCTCTTGCGTCTAGACCTGGCTGTCATGTCCACACACACAGCTTTCCATGACGGCTGCTATCGATCCACCTCTGCAACGGCTGATTATTCAACCACGGTGTCCCTGTCTGTGCAGTCATCTGAAACGAATCAATGATTCAGAAGCTTTTGGACTCTTCACAGATGCCAAGACAAAGTTATGGAATCTTTGACACTTGATTATTTCAAATGATTCACCCAGTAATTCAAACCAAGACGAAATAACTCTTTCAGAAATGTTAGTTCAACTGACAGCTGCGACAACCACCAACAATCAACTAATTAGATTTCAACCAAAGTTATAAATGATTCATTTTAAGGGAACACTCAACTTTTATTTTTTTTTACATGGCTCATTTCACAACTCCCATAAAGTTGAGTTGTATGAGGGAATTGTAAAATTAGCCTATTTTTTAAAAAGTGGAGTCTTCCTTTAAGGGGCTTTTATGGCACATCACACCATTTTTAGCTAACAATAAAAAACGCTCTAGAAATTTTGGCTCTTTGTTTAAATCAGGGGTTCCCAAATTTTTCAGCCCGCAACCCCTTAAATAACAATGCCAGTGACTCGTAACTAGGCATAAAAGAATCTGACGGTATGATAACCTTGGATAAAAAATATCGGTTTCATGGTATAACGGTATTGTAATTACTGCTCCAAAATAGGTTCTTTATAAATGTCTGGGTAAAAAACAACAATTTTTTCCACATTGAACACAAAATATTGCATATATCAAGAAACATTTAAAATATTTTGGACCAGTAGCTTTTGATGTGGAGGTTCCTTTTCTATTGGAGGTCTACTGTTGCCCTAAAAAACTAAATAGAATAGTTGAAAAAACATGTTAAAAAAACCCCAAAACAAATCTTACACATACCTTAGGAATGGTATAACAGAAATTTTTTAAAACAATTTTCCAAACCGTGGTATACCTTGAAACCGGTTATCGTCCCATACCTACTCGCGGTCCCCAAGTTCCTCAGAGGTGGTTATAAATATACAAACGTTGTTTTTTTACTATAAAAAACTACAATTTTTATCTTCCGTGGGTTATGGATAAAATATGGCAATTCTAATAGTTTAATAAAATTTATTTGACTTTTTGAAATCACCAAGCGAGCCCCTGTCATTGTCCTGTGACCCCCTCCCCCCTTTGGGAACCACTGGTTTAAATGACAACAATGCAATTAATTATAGTTTGTATGATTTTGTGAAAATAGTACTGTATGTTTATGTTTATTATGTGTTCAGTCTATATTTGGGATGCACAGCATTTTCATAATGATACCTTAGGATGCATTGTGCTCAAATTGCTGCTGTGTGTAAGAGAGACATATTTTCTTATGCATCTTACCCAAAGCATTTATTTTTGTTTAGACCTCCCTGGAACTCCTTTAGCTGTCAGTGAAGTAACTTAAATTAACTGCACAATTGAGAATGCCAAACAAAAACAAACTGGGTTGTAATAACCCAATATTGGGGCAAATATGGACAAACCCAACATTGGATTGATTTTTCCGATTAAAGTTAAATGACACTTTTTAACCCAACAGGTAGGTTTGTCTGTATTTCACCCAACATTGGGTAACAACAGCCCAGCATTTTTGTGGAAAGTAGTATAATGTTAATTATAACATCATTACTGAACATGTTGTCACCACTTAAAATAAAAAAACCAAATCAACTAAATTAAGAAGATCCAAAAACATCCACTTTTTTGACTTGTATTAATCGAAGCAATGATTAAAAGAAAAATTTTGAAGAAAGTTATTTCTACATTTCACTCTTCAACAGAGATAATTAAGGACAGTCCCTCCTCTTCTAGAGAACAGAAACAGGATGAAGTGTGTGTGTGTGTGTGTGTGTGTGTGCAAGAGAAAGAAAGATAGAGATACAGAGTAGGGCAGGGAGATGCTCTACGCCAAAAGAAACACAACAGGAGGGGTCTGGAGAGACTTTTTGCATATATAAACAGAGTTTCGTTTCATAGACCAACATAAACAAGCCAAATGTGTGTGTGTGCCGGAATACACATAGTCAACCACTCATGAGCTCACAAAGACAGACCTTAATAGACAAGAGGTACTATCCCGATCTCTTTGGGGAAATTAAACCAAAAAAGGTCATTGTTTAGTCAGCTTTTTTTCTTCTGTGAAACACAAAAGATGGTTAGTATCCTGGTCATTTTCCAACACCAAAAGGCCCCATGATTATAGTCCTCAAATGTCATGTGAAAAACAGAGAAGCTGCAATGTTGGGTTTGTGAACAAATTATTCTTTAGAGTCTGACCTTTCCAATGAATCACGTGACGGTCTGAATGGATATCTTTACTTTCACTTTTGATTAATTGAACATGTTCTTATTGAGTAACACCAGATAATGTAGACAAAAACGGTCCACCAAGATTACTATGAATGCGGTAAATTGCTATGTTCAGTATGGCCGCCACACTGAAGGAAGTCCTACCTTTCGTTCAGATTAGCCAATTGTCAATTTTTATAGCTTTGGGGAGGGATTTATACAGGTTTGCTTGTTCGTTAAGACAATCCCTGTCATTTGGCAACTACTGAGTGATTGCTCTGCTTTCCCATCCCAATACATATCAAGTCTTTCCAGTGTCATCCTCTGGTTTTTGCTATGGGTTTTGTCTATATCCTTTCAGCTTTTGTAACCATGTTCCTCTGGTTGCCATTGACAAAGCCATGAACAAGACTGATGTTACGAAATTTTTGACAATCTTTATGGATGCGGAGTAGCTGGAGCAAACTGAAGATACCATGTTTTAAATGTAGTTAGAACTTAAGAAGCAAAACTAATGGGACAGGTCACTTCAGATTTAGTTGTTGATTTGAAATATGTAATTTAACTGCGAGTTCAGCATGCAGTTTTTGAGATTTCCAGATTCCTCTATTTATTTTGATAGGACTTGGCTTTGAATAAACTGGCCGGAGGCACTGCAAACATAAACAATCTTTCCTTTAAAGAGACTTTGGTAACACTTTAAAAAGATGACTGATCCCCAACTTTAATGATAGAGCAGAAAAATAAATATAAAATAATACAAACTTTAACCTTCAGTAAAGGAATAATCACGATTGTTACATTTTAGAAACTATGGTGCTTGATGATTCATAAAACACTGTAGGTTAATGGTTACTGGTATAATGGAAGTAAAAAAATAATAATAATGGGTAATTTTGCGTTCTAAGAAAAAAAAAGTCTATACCAGTAGCCATTAACCCACATCACTCTTCAAGGACTATCTAAAAAATAAATGAATAAATAACAATAATAATAATAATAATAATAATAATAATAATAATAATAATAATAATAACAACAATAATAAAATAAATAATAATAACAATAATAAATAATAATACAAATAAAATAATAATAATAATAATAATAATAATAAATAATAAATAATAGTAAGAATAAAATAATAATAATAATAATAATAAAATAATAATAACAATAATAAATAATAATAAAATAATAATAATAATAATAAAATAAATAATAATAATAAATAATAATAATAATAAAAATAAATAATAATAATAGCAATAATAATAATAATATATAGTAAGAATAATAAAAATAAATAATATTTTTATAATAATAATAATAATAAATAATTAAACAAATATTTAAAGAATAAATATACATATAATAGAGTCAAAACAAAAGGAATACCCACATCTCTTCATGATATACTGAGGTGTTATGAAGCGAAATGAACAATCTGTGCAACTACTGTTAATCTACACGCAGAAAGCATAGAGAATTTTCATTTGGATCAAACCTTTCCTTTCTAAGCTTAACAGTGCAAAAGCATGAAATGTAAAACTCGCAAGTACTCAGGGAGCAAAAGTTGACTTTTAGCATGAAATCCGACGAGACACATAAAGGATGGAGCATTTTAACGCCGTAAAAGCAAAGGGAGGTGAGATGGGGTGAAAGAAAACCCCTCCTTTCTGAATAAGCCATCTCAAAGAAATCAGTGTGCCTGTGTGACAGGGAGGGGAAAGCAAAACAAGCGACTTCCCAGCGAAAGTAAACGAGTTTGCTCGTATTTACACACAGGCCGACAAGAGAGCAAACACACACACACGTGCGCACAGAGGTAGCAGCCCTGCCGAGATTAAAAGAGCAAGCTTTTCTTCATTTATCTCTTCTCCCACTGCACTCTTTTTCCCTCTTTCCTTTTCTCCCTCCCTCCTTCCCTGTGGCATGTAATGGTATGCCAATCATCATTACGGTTTCCATTGTTGTGGCCTTAATTACCGCTGCCTCGGCGATGCCACTGTCATCTAGATATGCTAATAAACAAAGAATAGCCCGGCAGCCATGCACCACTGCGCTAGTGTGTGTTAGCATCTTCTGTTCGGCTCTGGTGATGCTTTATGCCTCAAACTCGGCCTTTTGCAGCACAAACGCAAACACGCTTCTCAAACACGCACATACAGTACAAGATGACCTTGCAAATGAGCATTTATTTAGATGTTACCCGTCTAGTCACATAAATGTTTACTAAGACGATAAATTACTAGATGTTTTGGTTATTATGTATAGGTTAGAGCCACATTCACGCGTCTAGCAGATGATTGTTTACAGTGAATTCCACTGGCATTAAGGTAGATAAGGATACTGCTACTTTAAATTGATACCAATAAGCCTTCTCAACTACAATTGGAGTAGGGCTGCACAATATATCGTTTCAGCATCGTTATCGCATTGTGCGAATATGCAATAGTCATCGCAGAATCTGCAGTTTTGAGTTGTGATTATAATTACCTGGAAATAGTTTCATAGCAATAAGCACGTTTAACCCTATTAAAGTGAACAAATGTATTTTTAAGGCATGTGACCATAAAAAAATCAAGCTAATTTAAACTACTTGTGCACAAGAAGTTATCAAATTTGTAGCTTTAACAAAGATGAATTGTATTTTTTATCCCAATAAAGATTATAAATTGATTAAAAGATTAAATTGGAGTAATGATGAGAAGAGTCTCTTGCCGATTTCCGAAAATCAAATTCATTTTATTAAACAATTAGAATGACCATATTTTATCCATAACCTACAGATGAACAAAATAGTAGTTACATTGTTACAATAATAAATAATAAATATTAATAATAAACATTAAAAAACAACATGCAAATAAAAAGCCATCAGCCTTTCATTTTTTTGCGACCCCTTGGGTGATTACGTTATATTAAAGACACAGAAATAGAGTCAGATGTAGCACAATTTTTTTTCTTGGCACCAGTTTAAACTTTCTGACACCTTTACAGCACTCACATACATTAAAAATAAATACAGGCCACAACTGAACATGGGGGATGGTCTCCGAGTGGCTTTCTCCAAAATTAAACAATGAATAGTCTTGGGTCTATTGGTATGTGCACGCCATTTTGTGAGAAAGTATTATAGGTAACACTTTATTTTGATGGTCAATTTGAGTATTAGTAGACTGTCTGCTTAATATCTGTTGATACTACTGCTAAACAGACATTTAACTGACTATAAGAAACTTTGCAAGTACATGTCAACTTACACTAACCCTAACCTAACAGTCTTAACTTATAATCTAATGAGAATTAGTTGGCATGTAGATGCAATGTAACTTAAATTCAACAAACGGACCATCAAATAAAAGTGTGACCGGATTATATATCTATAACCACCTCAGAGAATACTGGGGGTCGCGAGTCACTGGCGTTGTTATTTTGGGGGTTGTGGGCTTAAAAGTTTGGGAGCCCCTGTTATAATGCAGGCTCACAGAACAGAACTGTTTATTCTTTCAAAAACAAACACAAAAATTTCAAAATTAGTGTAACTGCCAAATTTGCTAATTAAAAATTAAATTAAATTAAAAACTGAACACTGAAATTTCACTTCATATTTCTAAAGGGAAATAGCTCATAGTAACTTAAATTTGTCATTTAGCATACATCACCTTACCTCAAGTATATTTATAAACAGAATCTTCCCAAATAACATTATTATGTCAATTTAAACAATATTCAAAATATAAATCTGCTGCAAGTGATTTATTGTCAACTTAAATTGTTTTAGTGAACTCTTGCAGAACAGAAGTTATTCATTTCAAACAAACAAAACACCCTACTGGCCCTACAACTTCTCAACAGCAGTGCAGCAGCAAAATCTGCTTTGACTATACTGAGTTAGACTCCTTTTATTAAGTACATTTCTAAAGGGAGTTTGATAATCACTTATTAATATCATCATTTGGCATACATTTTCTTTATTTTACATTTTCTTTACCTAAAGTGACTAACAGCACATTTATAGAGGCAATCTTCCCTCTGGAGTAGCCCAGGGTTAAGCGCCTAGCTCAAGGACACACTAGCAAAAGGGCACCCCAATAATTCTGCAGTACACGAACAGCTAACCGACAGATTACCAGCCCAAATCTTCAATCACTAAGCCACCGGCATCTTGCAAAGCTTAATTAGAAAGCGATAATTGCGTGGATAATTGAATAAGTAGATAAACTGATTACAATTTCTGTGCAATCATTTATCTTGAATAAAACCCAAACACTGAAGTGTGACTGATTTAGCAACTATGTCTCACCAAATGATTGAATATTACACCATATTATATGATAATAGTGTCGCGCATTTCACATGTTTAGAATTAGCTCATGTTGCCGTATACCATCTACATATATAAAACATCTTGATTAGACAGCTCAGAATGTATATGTATAAATATTCGGCAGCCTGGACTCCTAACAAACCATGTTTGGTGTAAACAGCTTTGAACATACATCTTCCCTTTATGTAGTATGTACATTATAAGCTTAACATCTTAAATATATGTTAACGCAACTATACATCATGTAATGTCTGTGTATGTGTGTGAGTGTCTGTCCAGATGTGTAACGACAGGTGGGGTTGGTTTCAGACAGGATAAAGGGGATTATGGTAGCAGGGAGCGAACCCTTCCCCAACACCCCAGAGAGCCCGAGCAAGATAAATCACAGAAAGACAAACAGTAATTATTTTTTAATCCGTCAACCATGTAGACCACATTCAAAAAAAGGTCCAACAAGTGAACTAATCTGCTCAAATATTCACATGTTCAGCCTTTTATACTTGTATATAGCCTTAAAATGATTCAAGAATCTTCCTTGATATGGATTAGTCAAGACAAATAGGTCATATTGACTGTATGTGGTTTATTTGTCAAAGTCAATGTCTGTAAAAAAGTCAATGTCTGTACATTACAGGCTTAAAATGAGCATAGAAATAAGGTGACACACACTTGGACAGCTATCTTTAAGGGGACTTCCCATAGATGTAATGATTTATATACTGCACAAACTGTGCATTCCATTCACTATCCCAACCTTAAACCTAAACCCTACCTCACAGGAAACAATATGCATTTTTAGATTTCCAAAATACTTCATTCTGTGTTTTTTTTATGCACAGTTTTCCTCAAGGGGATCAAAAAATATACTTATCGATTTGGTCCCCACAATGTGATAAATACGACTTACACACTAACGCACACACAGCAGAGCCTATGTGAGAAGAAGTCCTTGAATTGTCATCAGGAGGAAGAGAGTGAGATTTAGATAACTGGGACACTTTTACTCTGAGTCACCGCTTTCTTTCTTTTCTCGATAATCACTCTTATACGTGTTAAAGTTTGTTTGTGTGGCTTTAGGATGTTTTTCCGGTTTTGATTTCAGTAAATGACGAGTACCAGACACATCAGACTGAGGGAATACCCCAAACGCACTTTCCGCTGGCTTTCTTCATGAGTAGCTCTGTCTAGCTTTCCAGTAAAAAAAAAAAAAAGTGTAAACATTCATAAAACAAGATAAGGTTACCTGATTAAATTCACCTGAAACATTGCAAATGATGTTAGTGATATTCAAATAGATTTTTCAGTAAAGAAATAGCTTTGATGAGCAAAACTGCATAAGATCAAGATTAATAATATGCAAATCGCTGATGTTTTCAACAAAATCATTTTTTTTTTTTGGAAAATAAAGACATTAAAGAGATCTACTCACTATTTACTCAACCTCAAGTGGATCAAAGCCTTTATGAATTTCTCTTTTCTGTTGAACGCAAACATTTTGGAAACCTGTAACCATTTACCTTCATAGTAGGAAAAACAAATACTATGGAAGTCGATATTAAAGGTGCAGTAGGCGACTGTCTTCAGAAACCTTTTTTTGTTGTGCTGGTTGAAAGTCTCTACACATTCCAATAGTAATGATTAAAGTAAATGCTCTAAATGTATTTATATGTGTTTTTATATTCTTGGTAAGGCATAAGATTAAAAAAATGTTTGTCCTATTAAAATTAGTTGGGCCGATAATTCCCATAATTCTGATTTGTAGCCCAAACTGTCTGTGAAGCAGATTTGTACACCTGCACACCCTGTTCACGCAGACAGATCCACCGTTTGTGCGTGCACGCGAAAAAGTGACAGCAGTAAAAACAAATGCTGAATCAAAATTGGAGTTACTTTTGCACGCTGGAGAAAGGATGACAACATGGCTGAAGTATTTCTTTTAGACGGGTAATGTTCTGTTTTAAAAGTATTTTAGTCACGTAAAGCTGATGTAGATTTTGTTGTTTTATAAATGGGTTATTTGCACAGAAGTGTTGTTCAGCCACTGAAATCTTCCGGCCAAAGATTGATGTGACTATTTTCAATTAATTAATTTATTTTTAATAATTATTTTTAGGGGTTTTCACCTTTAATGGACAGGACAGTGGAGATTGACAGACAGGAAAGTGTGGGGAGCAGAGATAGGGGAAGGATCGGCAAAGGACCTGGGTGCTATGTGTCGACGCACTAACCACTAGGCTATTGGCACCGACGCTATTTTCAGTTTTATAAAAGACCTTTTACCAGCCTAGCCGGCTTTATTGAGCTGAAGTTGGTTTTATGATCACATTGGTTCATTTTTTAACAATGACAACCTGTGACGCGCTCACTATATTGTTTACTGTGCTACTTTGAATATTAGGTCTGAAATAGCATGCAAGTATGGCTTAGAAACATGCGTAATTCCAGCACCAGCCAAGCACTAATTCGACAAAGCACGTGAGAGAGTGAGACCAGCAATCCTTGCATGCATGAAATATTATACGTTATGACAAATTTTGCTTACTACACAACTGAAAACATGCTAGAACACAGTTTTTCGTTCAGAGTTGTAGTATTATAAAGTAGTATAAAGCTTTATAACTGGCAAATGACATGGTTGGGTTGTCTACTGTCATCTTTACCAAAGCGACTCACTGCAGAGCCACATGGGAAGAGCTGATCTCCATCAAGGGGGAACTTGAGCTCCAGCTCCTCCTTGCTGCACTTCTTCTAGAAGTGATGTCACTGCGCGTTTGTGATTTCAGAAGGTTAGGCTTTGGATGGCAGGGGAGGTACTGTGTTTTCAAAGCTATTATGCTAACAGTAAGCATTTTGGCAGATCACCTACAGCACATTTAACAGTTTTCCAACATTTTTCAAAATATCTTCTTTTGCATTCAACAAAAATAAAGAAACTCAATTGAAAGATTAGTAAATGAATGGCATAATTAGAAATTCTGTCCCTTTAAATGCACCCGATAACCACAACAGTATACAATATTATGGGTTTATCATTTTGTTGTACTAGCAGAATAAAAATGATGCTATAACAACATAATTAAGTGAAACACAACAACAAAAACAAATCTGCCAGCTAATGTTCAGATATTAGTTGAAAGCATCTCATCTGTTGTCTAGAAAATATGCTTTTCCTGAAAAACAAGTCAAAAAACACTCCACATTTAAATAATTAAACACGCACATTTTGCAGTTTAAACACAATGACACCAAACCAAGCGGCTCCATCTGTTATTTTTATCTAAGAAAAGCGTGACTGTGATTTAATTCACTTATTGATACAGAATTACAATCCTAATCACAGAGCCAGAGCGATGAACACACATGCACACGCACACACACACACAAACAGTCTGTGAGTGCCGGAAGGTCTGAGCGCTGTGTGTTGTGTTCAATGAATGTCAATGAACTTGTGAGGAGTGAGCGAGCAAGTGAGAGGAGAGAGAGAGAGAGAGAGAGAGACAGATGCACAGCCTTTTCATAGCGAAAGATAAACGCAGGACAAAGACAAAAGGAAACGAGGAGAAAAGAAAACGCAACACAGCTTGTCTTTGTTTGGATACGCGTGCGTATAGGCACATCTGTGTTCACGCAGATAGGAAGTGTTCATTCACTGATTTCTTTACTGCATTTGCTAGTCATCCTGACCAGACGCACAGCGATCCCAGTTGTCCTCCTCAGGCCGTTTTAACGTCCATCCGAGCACTTTTATTAATAAAACAGGAGCGAGATGGAGTGTGTGTGTGTTTGCGTGTGGCTATATATAAGAGCAGCTGCAGGGTAGGGCTAATTTAGCAGCTCTGCTAGTCTCACTGGACACTCCAGCTGCGTCAAAGAAATGAGACGCACGCACACACACGCACGCACACAAAAGTCAGATTCCTGTCTTTTCCATTTACTGAGGGACCTGACATTGACCACACATTAAGATGAGAGACCTAGCGCTATGAAAAACATGACAGTGACTGTGCTACGACAGTCCTTGAATGTAGGAAGGCAATCAAAACTGCTGCCTCAATTTGATTTTAATTAATTTAGATTCGATTGTAAATCATTTACAGGTAGGTCCATTTTTGTTATAGTGTTCGTTCTTGTTCTGCTTATGCTGTAGATTACACATTCAATTTCTCCAGCTTGTGCATTAAAACACACTGCCACATCAAGGTCATGGGTTTGATTACCAGTTAATACATCAATGGCTAACATTTTTGTATCATCTGAAACAAGTTGCAGTCAATGAGCTGACATGTTATGACCAACATCTTTTTAAAAAAGGTATCAGTTATTTACATAAAAAGTAAACCTGTTGCCTTAAAAGTGACAAGTTGAGTAAATAAATTCTCCCCAGGAACTGCTAAGTTGCCTTAAAATTATTAAATTAAACTGGTTTATTCACTTTTTTTTTTAAAGTCAACTGACTGCTTTAAAAGCAACAGTCTTACTCTCTTAAAAAAAAAAAAAGTCAATTAATGTTTTTTTTTTGTTTTTTTTTACAACGTGTCTAATATGTGTCAGTCCTCCATGTGCTGCCAAAACAGTGCTGACCCACTGAGGCATGGACTCTCCAAGACCCCAGAAGGTATTCATTGGTTTCCGATGCCAAAATCTTTCAAATCCTGAAGGTTGTGAGTTGAATCCAGCACATCCCACAGATGTTCAATTAAATAACTCTTCATCATTTTCCATAATCAAACTGAAAGAGGCCCTTTCCACTTTCCTTTCACAAAGGGTTTTACCTGGTCTGCGATTATTTAGGTAGGTACGTCTTATGCATGCCACAAAATTGCCTGAACCAAGGGTTTCCCAGCAGAACATTGGACACATCATCAAACAGCCAAAACCAGCTTGTCATTAGCAGTTGAAGTCAGAATTATTAGTCCCTCTTTGATTTCTTTTTTCTTTTTTAAATATTTCCCAAATGATGTTTGACAGAGCAAGGAAATTTTCACAGTATGTCTGATAATATTTTTTCTTCTGGAGAAAGTCTTATTTGTTTTAATTCGGCTAGAATAAAAGCAGTTTTTAATTTTTTATGAACCATTTTAGGGTCAATATTATTAGCACCTTTAAGCAAATTTTTTTTTGACTGGTCTACAGAACAAACCATCGTTATGCAATAACTTGCCTAATTACCCTAACCTGCCTAGTTAACCTAATTAACCTAGTTAAGCCTTTAAATGTCACTTTAAGCTGTATAGAAGTGTCTTGAAAAATATCTAGTAAAATATTATTTACTGTCATCATGGCAAAGATAAAATAAATCAGTTATTAGAAATTAGTTATTAAAACTATTATGTTTAGAAATGTGTTGAAAAAAATCTGTTAAACAGAAATTGGGGAATAAAATAAACAGGGGGCTAATAATGGATGGGGGCTAATAATTCTGACTTCAACTGTATGTCATTAGATGTTTTATGTGATGTTTCGGTTTTGCACATAAATTTAATTTTCTTCTTTTGATGGAAATATACAGTTGCCATGATGACAGTTCATAATATTTTACTAGATAATTTTCAAGATGCTAGTATTCAGCTTAAAGTGCAATTTAAAGGCTTAACTAGTTAAATTGGGTAAGTTGGGGTAATTAGGCAAACCATTGTATAATGATCAATTATTTTGTAGACAATCGAAAACAAATATTGCTTAAGGGAGCTAACAATATTAACCTTAATATGGTTTTAAAACAATTAAAAACTTATTTTATTCTAGCCAAAATAAAACAAATAAGACTTTTTCCAGAATAAAAAATATTACAGGAAATACTGTAAAAATGTCCTTGCTCTGTTAAACATCATAAGTGAAATATTTGAAAAAATTAAATAAATACAATTCACAGGACAGCTAATCATTTTGACTTCAACTGTAGCTATCATCCCACAGTCCCCTCCTCAGTACACAGCTAATACATAAAATTGAACTTATCAAATCATTGTTTGCTGTTGGACACAGGCACTTTGATGGTTCTGCAGTTGCACAGCTCCATAAACATCAGACGGTGATGCACTGTGTTGTGTGATACAGTACGTTTCTCCAATATCAGGCATTAAAACACTGCATCTGGCATCACAGACAGTGTACTATCTATTGGCTTGAACCACACAGGACAGCCTTTGTTCCCCTTGTGCATCGATGAGCCTGTGGTTTGTAAATACTCAACAGCGTTGACCAAGAACAACCCACAAGCCTGTGTTTCAGAGATACTCTGACCCATCGCCTTACCATAACAATGTGGCCACTTAGTCTTTATTCATGCCCAATTGTTCTGCATCCTTCAGAAAGCTGATTGTTTGTTTACCATCTACCGAGATCTTAATATGACTTTTGGTTTAAATCTGATTGGTTACTATATTTTGGCTCATCAAGGTATTGAGTGACTCACATAACGCAAGTAACAAAGCAAGCAAAATATGCACAAATTGCTCCTGGTTTCAGTTTTGCAGGTTTTGTCAGGCTTGATGATTACAATGAATGTTATTCTTTATGGTGATTGCTACAGTATCTTCTTGTTTTAAACTTTAAACCATATTCTGTTCTGAATACTTTAAGACTTAAAGGAGTTTTTACAGCATGAGAGCTAAAAAATGTTTGCTAATATTTCACTTTATTTATGCTGGTGGTTTTACGTTATTTCTTAAATAATCTAATTATAAAATGGGACTTTCAAGCTTAGTAGTATCTGGAATTGTTCTATATTAATTGTGGTGATTCACTAAAAAGAATCAATTCAAAAGAGTTGGCCGGCACTTGTCTTGCTGCAAGTTTTTGATTCAGTAAAATGAATCAACTCACTGCATTGGTCGTCCTGCAGGAATCTGATTCACAAAAAACAAATGACTCACAAGCATCAGACAGCCCACCCCCCATCCCCCCACAAAACAGTTTGCATTTAACAGCATCAAATTTAATGGACTGTAAACTCACATTCCAGGAGATACAACAGCAATTCCAAGTATTTCTAAACTCTAAATGGGTGTTTATATTGTGCAATTGTTCCTCTCACACATATTGTTTTTGTAATCAATTCAATTGCTGTTGCCATTGGCGTTCAACGAATGTACGGTGTATTGCAGACTAAAATAAGAAGCAATCGATACTTTCAAAAGAAAATATCAATTCATTTTCCCCCCTCTCTTAATGTTAAAAGACAGTGTTCCAGTGTTAACAATTTGACATTTTAACCTGCTGACCCTGTAATCCAGAAACCTCCACCAACCTCCTCTCTCCCTGCCTCTACCATAGTGTTTCATCCCCTGACACACACACACACACACACACACACACACACACACACACACACACACACACACACACACACACACACACACACACACACACACACACACACACACACACACACACACACACACACACACACACACACACACACACACAGTGTTTATCCCCCTGAGCAGCAGAGAAAGAGCAAATAGACTTAAAGAAAGATACTCAGTTTTGTATGTCTTCCTCAGATAAGAAAAGGCTTAGAGAGCTTCAACTCGGCAGATCTTCAGAATCTAGTCTCTAAAACACAAAGAAGAGAGCGAGAGAGAGAGAACGAGAGAGAGAGTAACAGAGGGAGTGAACAGATACTGTATTCATTTCACACTTGTCAGCTGCAAGAGCAGAATCAAAATGAATACAAGGCTGAATGAAGAATGACAGACAATCTGAAAGCAGTAAAAGAGAGAGAGAGAGAGAGAGAGAGAGAGAGAGAGAGAGAGATGGGAAGGGAGGGAATCTGCTGATCCTGCTGAAGAAAAAAAGTACACACTCTTCCAAAATAATAAGCAACCTACCATTCATATTCAGCAGGTAACCACAGCCAAGGCTTCATAGATTCGCCTTTTTATTCTCCTATTTTTCTGGAGTTTTTGTTCCCAGCAAGCATTTTTTTGTTTTTAAATGATGTCTAATAGACGTCTAAACATAGCCGTCTTGGCTAAAACAAGGCTAAATTTGGGCTGTCAGTTAAAATCTAATAGACGTCTAAGAATAGGCCAAAACTAGACTAGTCGTCAAATAAAAAGAAATGAATGACTACACATATAATGTCTAATCTGTCTATTTGACGACTAGTCTAGCTTTGGGCTATGCTTAGATGTCTGTTAGATTTTCACTGACAGGCCAAGTTTACCCTTGTTTTAGCCAAGTCTACGTTTAGATGTCTGTTAGACATCTATTAAACGTAAAATAGTTTGCTGGGTTTTTATTATTATCACACATTTACTGAGATCAATCGATAAATTAATTTTATATTTGGTTGTAGTGCATTTACAGTAAGACGTCTACATAAACATCATAGCTGCTTGTGAAATAAGAAGAACATAAAAGACTGAAGACTGAAATGATCAACTGGACAGACTTTCTTATGTATTCATCTACT
Organism: Danio kyathit; assembly: GCA_903798195.1. Taxonomy (NCBI): domain Eukaryota; kingdom Metazoa; phylum Chordata; class Actinopteri; order Cypriniformes; family Danionidae; genus Danio; species Danio kyathit. The sequence goes on along the minus strand of LR812525.1, from coordinate 31,108,130 downwards.
TTATATTCATCATGTGTTTTTATTTGATAGTGACCATTTAGGCCAAGTTTCTGAACAAAGACTGACAGTCTAAATGTGGGTGGTCACATGTTGATGCATCTGTTTGACATTAGAAAGCTGCAGAAGTTTAAATAAAATGACTAAAGTTGCAAAAGCACAAATTATAATTGTATTGTTTTTTTTACACCTTGGAGTAATGGTTTTCTGTTGTAATACATTATGAATTATAATTTAATTGTGATGGCTGGAAGCTGGATTTTACTCATTTTACATCACATGGTCCCTCTGGAATCATTTTGATACGCTGGTTTTTGCCACTCAATAATAATTTCTTCTTAATATTAAAGCTAAAAAAGTTATGCTGCTGAATTGGAAGAAGAATAGAAGGTTCAAAGTAAAAACAAATATAAAAACTAATTTAAAAGGTATAAAAAATAAAAACTGACCCCAAACATTCACTGTAAAAAAAATGCAGGGTTCAACACAATTCCTTCATGTTGTCCCAACATAAATCCATTAAGTTAAATTAATACACCCTTTTCACATTTCCGGGTTTCTCAGTAACGGAAGTCGTCATAGCTGGGAAAACTTAAAGCGCATTGAATAAGAGAGTACAACAAAATTTTTTTTTTACAATGTTATTTGCTAAAATAATAAAAGAAAAACTCCATGATGATGTTACAATAACTTTCAGAAAAAGTGAAGGACAACCAGAGGAGAAAATAGCGTCAAATTTACTATCCCGTCCCATAGATGCTGCATTAGAAACGCCTCACATAAGCGGTAATTCGTTTTTTGTATTTTAAATTGAAGCAAAGATGATATAATACATTCATAAATGCATAGAAATGTTCATAAAAAAATTTTAAAAATCAATATTAAAAACTTTCAAGGATTTAAGATGCAGATGACTGTTAAACATGTCAAAACAGGCTTGTGAAAAGGGTCCATTGTTTTTACAAATTTAAGTGAATTAAACATAACTCAATTAAGTTGTCCAAAAAAAACTTCAAGATTCAGCTCATTTTAAATAAGTAGTTTGAAAAAGCAGCAAAAAAAAAAATGAGTGTTTGAATGGCGGGATGTATGAAATTGAACAAAATAAATAATACATCTCACTACAAATAAGCCCTCAGCTATGCTGCTATCCTAATTCCTCAATTGTCTGAACACATAAATGCGTGACAAACCAAAGAGCAAAACCATTAAAACCCAAAAGGTCAGGACCTTCTGAACTCCATAATGAGCTACTACACAAATGCTCTCATTTGCTCATATTCTAACATACACACATCATTTTAGTGAGTGCGTGTTTATGTCTATGCCCAGCTGCTTTACTGTAAGCCCGGCCCTCAGGGAAGGCCCCTTGAGTGTGACTGCCCACCCCTACCTCTCTCTCTCTCTCTTCCTCCAGTAATGGTTTAATGGCAGATTACAGAGCCTCTGAGGGCTGAATGGAAGAGTAATAAAATAAATGGCTTTGTAAGGGCCCTTCCCCCACAGAGAGCAGACCACCGCTGAACTCTACAGGCTGCAAATCCCTGCAGGACTGCCCAATATCTACAAACCTCTGCAGATAAGCACACAAACGCATATGCTTCGTTTTCTGTTAAACTCATTCAAAGGGATGAATAACCTGTTAATGTCTTTTATGTCTCATTTATCAATTTATATTGCACTCACAGAACCATTTACATAATCCGCCAATTCTATGATAGAAGCTTCATACTACTGTAAACACACTTAAACTTATGCTTTCCATCAAACTGGTCACACGTGGACAATGGTAAATATAATTTTAAACCGAGTGTTAAGCCTGGGATACCCCAATCCGATGTCAAAGAACTTGTGGTGATGAAAACCAAGTGTGTTGTTGCCTCGTCATGGGTAAATCTGGTCCCTGCACATGAATACACCAAACAGACAACAGCAGACTGAATTGAAAACATGCGTTCGTAAGAAGATGCGTCTTTCCACACCTGCAGGTGGCAGCAGTTTGTTTCGCCATTCCACAAAGGGAAACCGGAACTAGTGCTGCACACATACAAACCATAAACAAATCAGTGTCCAAGTACCATTTTCACAGTATTTCTAGCTAGCTACAGAAGGATTCGCTCATTAAAATATGTCTGATACTCCATATCGTTTGAAAATATTTAATAAATGTGACTAAATGACAGTCAGCTTCTTTGTTTTCCCTCTTGAATTGTGTTGTTTGCTTAGTTTCGTCACTTCAGTTTTTGTTCTCACGCTCTGATTTGTAGCTGACCGCTCCATTTGTAGCGATCCGTTTCACCAATTGCCGATTCATTCATTCATTCATTTTCTTGTCGGCTTTGTCCCTTGCGGGGTCGCCACAGCGGAATGAACCGCCAACTTATCCAGCACGATTTTACGCAGCGGATGCCCTTCCAGCCGCAACCCATCTCTGGGAACTTCCACACACACATTCACACTCATACACTACGGACAATTTTTTAGCTTACCCAATTCACCTGTACTGCATGTCTTTGGACTGTGGGGGAAACCGGAGCACCCGGAGGAAACCCACGCGAACCCAGGGAGAACATGCAAACTCCACACAGAAACGCCAACTGACCCAGCCCAGCCGAGGTTCGAACATGCGACCCAGCGACGTTCTTGCTGTGAGGCAACAGCACTACCTACTGCGCCACTGGGTTGCCCCAATTGCCGATTCTACATGCTTAATTAGACATTGACGTGATCCCCGATGAGAGGTGTTGAGATATACTACTCTTGTGTATCACACATTAGGTACACCTCTTGTACTTTTGGACAGATAGAGTAGGATAGGTAGGATACTCCGAAGACCTCTTCATGTGTTTATTTATTTTGGTTTTTGTTTAGTTAGTTAGTTAGGTAGTTAGTCTTTTCTGGGGAGTTAGACATTGTTTGGGTTTTGTTCTATTTTTTTTTTTTATTAGCGCAGCCCACGTCCCCACTGCCAGCTCTCTTGTTACCCCCCTGTCTTTGTGTTTGTCCCAACCACATTGTGTATATTGTAAATAGTATATTTTTGCCTTACCTTCTTTTGCTTATCTTTGATTAATTTATTGCTTTTGTTCTCTTTGGGAAGTATAAATAAAAGCCACAGTTTTGGTATATCTGGTTTTTGTTGTCTTGCACTTCATTCACTGTATATATAAATTTATTTTAATTGTACTTTAAATGTCAGACCCCATTTCCCTAGCCAACAGGTGTCAAATCCAGTTCCTGGGGGGCCGCAGCTCTGCACAGTTTAGCTTTAACTCTAATCAAACACACCTGATCAAACTTAGGCCCCATTTATACTAATGCGTTTTAGAATGAAAACGATCCGAGTCCACACTAGTGTTTCACCCAGCGTCTCTGAACAACTCTCCGTCCATACTACAACGTGTTTTGACTGAGCGCAAAGATAAGTTAATATATAAATTAATGTAACCGCGTACACTGAATCTGCAAATTGACTGATTGCTTGCCTTTACTTTCTAGAATGTATAAACTTATTGTATGTTATACTTTTATAATGGCCATTATTGATTATTAAAACTGATATTCAGCAAAAGAGAGCGTATGTTTTGTATTTTCAATGATAATGAAAGGTGGCAGTTATGCTATAGGCTCTGTTTTGTTATAAATATGCATAGAGTGAAGATGACGGTCATAAATATGTAGCTACACGACGCCTCAACATCTTTAGTGTCTGTTAAGTTGCTAATATCAAAATGAAAATAGGCAGTTCCTCATATCATGCTTTCATTTTATTGTTAAGAAAGTGAAACAACGTAGCCAGAGTGATGTGAATGAGGTTATACAGTACATGGTTCCCTTTGAAGATTTACCCGACGTGTCCTCAGGAGTTTGTTTTCGATATGAAACTTGCGAAGTCTAAACTTACAAGGAAAGGATGCAAGACTGAACTTTGTGTAGGCTACTTAATATTAAGAAAAAAGGTCCAATCAGATAGGCGAATGTCTGCAGCCCTGCCTCCGTTTTCAGATGTCTCCGTTTCCCCCCATCCACACTGACATGGAGCAGCAGTATTTTAAAATGAAAAAGGCCTCTTCAGCTTTTCCAAAACGCTCCATTTTCGGCACTGGAAAATTCCGGCGTAGTGTGGACGAATGGCAAACCTAGCAAAACTTATGCATTTTAAAACGAAAACGTATTAGTGTAAACAGTGCCTAATTGAGTCCTTCAGGCTTGTTTGAAATCTACAGGTAAGTGTGTTGAAGCAGGGTTGGAACTAAACTGTGCAGAGCTGCGGGCCTCCAGGAACTGAATTTGACACCTGTGCCCTAGACCAACATCAGGGTTTGTAACAAAGACAAACTAGTCTGACAAATGCTCACTGATGACCCAATACTGCCCAACAGGCTTGATGTGTCCTGGCCTATAAACCCGTTTTCCACTTTTGACCACTTCTAAAGGTAGTTGAAAAATGATTTATTTTAACCATAGATATTGGACAGTCATGAAGTCATTCATATTCCTGCAACAGGCTAAGACGTGTTTGCTTTCTATAATGTTTGTTTAGCAGTTGCAATACCTGGTGGACATCTTTATCATCTCCAAACAATCACAAAATGACTGTGTGAACTCAATTGGGGCTTTGTATTGTGGTGGTCAAAACTTCTTAAAAAAATAAAACACACACAAATGCTATTAATGTATAATAACTTAATGTAAAATTACTTATCACATAAAAAATATATATAAAAAAAAGATCTTTTTTTTTTTAATTTATTAATTACTTTGAGTTCGTGGAGGAATTTTTTCATGTCAAAATTCCCTCATCTTCATCTTAGACACTCTTGCTGATTCATCGACCTATTTTTCATCTCACCTGTTTGGAAGAATGGGGAAAAAGCGTGTGTCTGTTTAGAAAACACGGTTTATTCCAGATGTCAGGATATTAGCAGGGCGGATCAGCTTGACCGAAGGAAACTCCCTTTCATAAAGGCCTCATTCATGCCCCTGAAACACTATAGGGCAGGGTGCATGTGTGTGTGTGTGTGTGTTATATCATTCACAGCCAACAAAAAGTGCAAACAAAAGTGCAACACATGCACAAACATTACCAAGCGAACGCAGATAGACACTGAAAATTTTAATTCACACTATTTATCTCAAGCAATCAATCACTTTTAGCAACTTTTTATGGCAAAACAAGAACAGGTCACTTCATAGGATGACTAAAAGCTTAATCACTCATCTAATGATTGCAACTCTTCAGGTGTCAAACTAGTCAGCATTAAGACGGCCTTCTTCATCTGGGACAGGAAGAGCCATATCAGACGTGTTATAAAAGTGTCCCGTGTTCAGCATTTAGGTAAAACAATGCAGCCACTCCTCTAAAATGTTGCATAAACACACCAACCTGAACTAACCTGCACTAAGCCAATTACAGTAGCCTGTGTGTGGGTTAATGTGTCCAGAACAGGTGTACGTCTTGTTTAATCAAGTGTGCGGTTGAAGCCAATGTCACGACATAATCAAAACACAGCATTAAAATCAGGGAAAAAGGGTTCTCTATCTCTAAATATAAAAAAACAACAACCTTGAGCAGCTACTTGGAAAAGGGACTGCAATATTGCCAAGAAGTGAAAAGGCAGGGTTGAGCGAGAAAGACAGAGACGGTGAAACTGAGTGTCTTTTGTTTGGGAGTCCCACCTGCAGCTCTATGGCCACCGAGATGCAGCTGCTCTCTTTTCCCCCTTTCCTTCTCTTTGTTTCTGTCCTTCATCCCAAGCTCTTGCTTATCGATCCACTCTGAATCATCTTTTCTTATGACCTTTTTTTAAAATGTATTTGGGATTGTAGCCTTAAGCAGCTCGTTTCTGTGTAAGCTTGGTTCTGCCTCAAAAAAACAAAGTTAATCCAAGTTTGTAAATGTTTAATTGCTATGTGAAATAAAATAATTGCAACATTGCTTCTTATAATTGCAACTTTTCTTCTTGCAACTTTATTATTTTAAGTTGCAACATTGTTTCTCATCAATGTTTTACATAATTCCAACTTTCATTTTTATAATTGTGACTTTGTGTTTTCACGTTGTTGTAACTTAACTTCCAACAAAGTTAATACAACTTTGTATGTTGAGAGCTACACTCACCGGCCACTTTATTAGGCAAACCTTACTAGTACCGGGTTGGACCCCATTTTGCCTTCAGAACTGCCTTAATCCTTTGACGCATAGATAAAAAAGGTACTGGAAATATTCCTCAGAGATTTTGGTCGATATTTACATGATATCATCATGCAGTTGCTGCAGATTTGTCTGCTGCACATCCATGATGCGAATCTCCCATTCCACCACATCCCAAAGATGCTCTATTAAATTGAGATCTGGTGACCGTAGAAGCCATTTGAGTCCAGTGAACTCATTGTCATGTTCAAGAAACCAGTCTGAGATGATTCAAGTTTTATGACATGGTGCATTATCCTGCTGGAAGTAGCCATCATTCAGTATTTTCTAAAATACGCAAACCAGCCAGTTTGGCACCAACAACCATGCCATGTTCAAAGTCACTTAAATCATCTTTCTTCCCCATTCTGATGCTCGGTTTGAACTGCAGCAGATCATCTTGACCATGTCTACATGCCTAAATGCATTAAGTTGCTGCCATGTGTTTGGCTGATTAGAAAGTTGCGTTAATGAGCAGTTAAACAGGTGTACCTAATAAAGTGAATTTTATTGTTGTGAACTAAAATGACCGCTACATTGTTTCTCATAATTGCCACATTTCTTTGAAACTTCAACTTTGTTACTTTAAGTTGCAACTTTGTTTCTCGTCGCTGTTTCACATGATTTCAACTTTCGTTTTTGCAATTATGACTGCGTTTTTTCACGTTGTTGTAACTTGTTATTGTGTCTGCTTTTTTGACTATTTCTTGTAATTGCGACTAGGATTTATAATTGTTACTTTACTACTCATAATTGTGACTTTGCTTCTTGTAAACACAACTTTGTTGCTTTTATTTTGAATTTGATTCTCATCATTCGAAACTTCTTAAAATCTAACTTTGCTTTTCTTAATTATGAATTTGTTTCTAGCTGTCGTAACTTTTTCTTGCAATTGTTTGACTTTATTTCCATTCTACGCAACTACAACTTTTTTTTGTAATTATGAGTTTACATCTTGTAGTTTCTCTATTTCTTATGATTGCAACTTAATTTTCCGTAATTCTTTTGTGACTGATTCTCTTAATTGGAACTTTATTGCTCACAATTATGATTGTGAAACAGGATTTCTTGTAACTGTGAATGTGTTTCTCATAACTGTTTGTTTGCTTCTTGTAACTGTAGCTTTTCTCCGTGCAACTGCAAATTTTTATTTATAGTTATTACTAGTTTCTTACAGGTTTTAACTGTTTTTTTTTCCTGGATGAATTATTTTTCCATAACCAAGAAAGCCAGTAACATTTTCTTAAATCACTGCTTGAATATTTCCTGAATCCCTTCTTCAAAAGCAATAAAACCACTTAAGGAGCAAGTTAATCCCTACACAAAAACGTCCTTTTCTTCCTTTTTTTCCTCCACTCTACAATATAATTTGACAAATATTAAACAGAAGTAACCTTTTTGGTTTGTATTGGTCAGTAGAGCGTCACAGAGGCTGACGCAAGTTGATTGGCTGTGTGCGTCAAGTGTGCAGACTCCTTTACCTCTGCAAAAGTACCTGCACTTTGTTTTCAACAGATTATGCTGCTCTCTGCATATGTCTCTATGTATGAAATGAGGAGATGAGAAAGTGAGTGAGCGAAAGAAACAATGGCTGTGGCAGAATTGAGAACGTCGCAGTAATAGCCAGCACACTATCCTGACCTCACTTAAAGAGGCTGTCAAATGTACACACGCACACACTTATACACGCTCGCCCGCGCACGCACACACACACACACACACACACACACACCACACACACACACACACACACACACACACACACACACACACACACACACACACACACACACACACACACACACACACACACACACACACACACATAATGTTCCCTTTTGTTCCGACCTTCACTGAATCCTCGTCATTCATGATGTCACAGGCTAAAAGCTTCCAACGTAAGCCGTTTTCAGTCAGCCTTAGTTTAATTTTATTTTTCAGTTTATTTGAGAGAGGACTGATGTATTAAAACGGGCAAATGCTATCTGTATTTATATGGCTATATTCCAGCAGTTTGGCCTGAGTGACTGTATCTTATAAGCCTACAGAGAATGCACTGTAACTGCAGTAATAGCATAGATAGATGCAGCGATACTGCAATTTGATAACTTTATAAACTAAGTAAAAAGTTAAACTTTCTTTCTAGACTAAAAGAGAAATAAGCACTCTAATGGCTATTTAGCTAATACTTACTACCCATTAGCTAAGTTGATTGACTACTTTAAGAATTGAAGTTGAAATTTTTTGGTATCACTTTATTTTGATGGTCCCTTTAACACATTGTGTTGAGTTTAAGTTACATTGCATCCACATGCCATGGTTGTTGGTTGGGGTTAGGGTAATGTTAGGTTGGGGTTAGGGTAATGCAACTTTAATGTGCAATAGGGACCATCAAAATAAAGTGCTATCAATTTTTGTTTTGTGAATTGAAATGTTATGTATTATTAGGACTGGGTGATGTGTCAAAAAGGCAATCTTGATAATTATTTTCCATATTAAACAATAACGATAAATATTTCAATATAAGCTGTTGATGCTTCCTGACCTCTTAAGGCCCAAGGTGTTTTTTTTACATGCATTTCATATTTCTCTTTGCTATTTGGGCTTATTGGAACCTAATTAGAATAAAAATCTAAGTATCATCTTTTAATATGATGTACTTTTAGAGAAAAATGATGTCCATATATGTGGACTTGTGGTCCGAATTTACATAAAACACTTTTTCCCGAATTTTCTTTTATGCATATTTAGCATAGAATTTTTTTTTGAACTTGCTTTGACTATCAGAGAGTAAAAACAACATTTTTTCCCCATTTTGGACAGTTAAAAATAGGGTTCAGGACATTTCATATCCTGCAAAACAGTTGCAGGATGACACTGTGTCTGTAACAAAATATAAAACATTCAAAGTATTTTAAATAGCCACTTACGAGCTAAAAATGTGCTGTCCACGTATGTGGACACTCGGGCCCTAGGAGGTTATAAGAGTACTCAAACAATGACTGAAGCTACAAAAATTAGAGGATATATTAAATAACATTTTAGAATATTGTTTATTAACAAAAACAGATTACACATTACTCAGATTTTTAATGATTTCTCTTTTGTGATTGGCTCTTAGATCATTAATTCATTCATTTTCTTTTCGGCTTAGTCCCTTTATTAATCTTGGGTCGCCACAGTGGAATGAAATGTTTTACGCAGCGGATGCCCTTCCAGTTGCAACCCATCACTGGGAAACACCCATACACGCTTACATTCACACACATACACTACGGCCAATTTTAGCTTACTCAATTCACCTGTACTGCATGTCTTTGGACTTGTGGGGGAAACCGGAGCACCCAGAGAAAACCCACGCGAACGCAGGGAGAACATGCAAACTCCACACAGAAATGCCAACTGACCCAGCTGAGGCTCGAACCAGCTACCTTCTTGCTTTGAGGCGACAGCACTACCTACAGTACTGCGGCACCGCGTCGCCTGCTCTTAGCTCAATATAGATTAAAAATGTCTGGAGCTTATCATCGTTATCGACATCAATTTTATTGTGATTCGATATGATATCGTTTATCGGCCCAGCCCTATGTTTAAATATGCAAATTAGGCATTGTTTTATTAAATATGAAGTTTTAGCACACATTTCTGAACATTGGATGAAGTCTGGCTAAAAATAGTCAATTCTTGTTTGGGGATCTCTATTGAAGCACTACATAATTTAGAAAATTTTGCTAACTGCTGGAATAAAAATTGCAGAATAAAATGTTGCGAATAAACAAACAAACAAACAAACAATGTATTAACATACACCTTGGCAAAAACATAAACATATTAGATAATATATGCAAAAACTGTACATTTAAAATGTTAATGAATTCTACAGTCACAAATTAATAGAGTTTGACAAAAAAGCCAAAATAAAAGGGCCAAAAAGGTCAAAATTTAAGAAGAAATTTACAAGTGCAAGGAAGAAAAAAGAAAAAAAAAGAAAAGAGTTTTCACCTTAAAGTTTTAAATATTTGCAGTAATCCATCTGACCTTCTTAAAATTAATAATAGATAGTGGCAAAAATAACTATTTATATTGTCTAAATGTCATCATTATCCATTGGTACCTCTTTAAATGAAAGCTAGATGATGGCAGAAGTGCCTTAACCCCTTAAAATGATCAGAAACAATTCACCATCAGCCAATTAGTTTTCAAAAATATTGACAGATACTGATAGATTCCTGAGTGTACACTCAATGACACGCTCACTACAGACTTTTACCAGATGTGCACTACTGAGACAAATTGGAGCTCAGGTGTGTGGGGTGAAAACACAGCTCGGGGCCACTTTCACTGAGAGACAGATCAAACACAAGCACACGAGCGCCCACTCAATGCCTCTTACACATTAACAAATACATGAGCACATACAAAGAGAACACACCCACTAAACAAACACACATGTGTCCTGATCAGTGATGTGCACTAGTGTGTGTGCGTGCATGTCTGATCACTTGCGACAGGGAGGAGAGATGAGAAGTAGCAACCATGTGCACATGTGTGCGTGTGTGTGTGTGTGTGTGTGTGTGTGTGTGTGTGTGTGTGTGGTGCTCTGGAAATAGGTCAGCTTAGGCTGGGTTTAGTGGCACTAGGCCCAGCTCAAGCAGAGAAAGGCCCTGGGGCTCTCTCTCTCTCACACACACACATATGCATGAACATACACACCACCCTGCTTGCAAAGACAAAGACGTACAGGCTTATTCCACCAATCTACACAAAAGAATTCCAAAGGAAATGCAAATCCAGCATGTACATACAATGAAAATGAAGGATTTTACTTGCTAAAGGCTGTTTAGTGCTAGCCCTGCCAATTAAAGTTACTCACTACTCTTGCTGAGTGATGAACAGTGATAATGAGACAAAAATGCACATTGTGATGATAAGTAAACTATTTTAATTGAAATATTTTTAACACTGGCAGGAAAACAATAATTCAGTGTCTTAAAAAGATATTTAATTAAACAAATATCTTAAAACCAATGTCTTAACAAAAAAATAGATAGCAATTTTAGCTAAACATATTATAATCAGGAAAGTAAGAGAATAAAAAGACTCTAAATATTAAATATAATATAAAATATTTAGGGAAAAGCTGTTTTTTTCCTTGACTATTTCCCCCCCAATTATTTTCATTAAGTAAAATAATAAAATTAGACTGCAATTTATTAGTCAGAGTGTTAGTAAAATATGTATGCACCGATACGATTTTTTTGAAACCCGATCCCAATACCAAAATTCTGAGTAACGACTTATACAGATTCGATCCTGATATTGTGCCAATTTTTTTTTTTTTTTTTACATAACACAGTTTCTATAGTTCTGGTGATAAACCCAAATATATCTTCTTTAGTAGAAATGACAGACCTATAGCCTAAGCCTACCGTATATGACAGATGACACAATCTAACTAAAAACATGATACTTTCTGTAAACTAGGCTACATTATTTGAGCATTCATTACGAAATTGATATGATCTGTTGTGGTCCAGCTTATGTTTCCTTTTTTAATATTAAGATTTGTCTTTGAAATCTGTAATTGGCTACCACTATTGACCCTCAATGCTGGTAAAATAACCAGCCTTTTAGCAAAGCCTGATATTTTCCTGCAGGTTTGATGCAGACTAAACTAAACGGTCTGAGGCCAGTTTTACTTATTAAACTCTCCCTCGACAAATCTCGCCATGAGTGAGATGGAGAAAATGAAAGCACATCAGCACTGAGGAAAAATCAGATGCTCAATATATAATCTTTAAAATTATGACTTATATTAAACATGTAGCAAATATATGACAGAGGTCTGTCATGGTTTCCGCTACATTCATTCTTCCATGGCGGGGCGCCACACCAAAATTCATCCCGCCACGGCTATATTACAGCTTCCCATTCAAAACATTCAGTCATTGTTGTTGTTTTTTTAATAGCAGGTTATAATAGCACCAAAACGTATTAAAAGGTAAGTGAAATATAACAGCAAAGACTTTTCTTTAACCGCAGTAGTGCTGTGCGTTATGTGTTTAACCCTTTACGGTGACATGCTGACTGACTGACAGGTGCGTGCGTGAGACGAGACCAGCAAACACGACGTAGCTTTCAGTTAAGATGAACACAGTTTCCATAATTATACTGTATAGATAAAGGTCTATGGTTCTGCATACTATGACTTTATCTGGCTGGAATTTATAGCGGTTTCACTTTACTTCAGGACTGTTCAGCTACTTCAGCTGTTTCACTTTACTTCAGGACGCATTAATGCCGCTCTGTAGGTCTACCGGAGACATTCATAAATATTCCTAGCAAATCTAATAAATGTTGGAGATGTACTCGTCACATAAACGCACTAAATCGCACTTGAGCAGCATATATTTCAGGGTGTGAAGTTGTGCACGAACAAAGGAAATCAGCGCGCAAGCAGAGATTCGCATGCTCGTATTACATAAATGCGCTCACAACATGTGTCATTGAAATAACACCCATAGGTAGTTGGTACATCCGTGTAAAAGTTCTGCCGCCACAGCTGTAAAAAATCCTAGAGGAAACACTGTCTGTGATACAACAATTACTGTGGAGCAATATTTAAATCCTTATTTTCCATGGAGCGAAGCAAATCTTTCAAATTTTGTTAGGTATAATTTATATCTTAATTCTAACGTATTTTTTGTTGGTCACTTATCTACAAAATAGACAACAAGAACGAATGACATTTGAGGTGAAGTTCAAAACAAGGTCTGCTTTTATGCTTCAGCGCCAAAACACAGTCTGTCAAATAAACTATTAATATAAATAAATTTAAAAAAAAAACAGGATTATTTAATAATGACATAAGGATAAACAAATAATTTTGATTAAATTATTACTTAATTATATGAAGAAAACAACACTTGAAATAAATTGTTAATGCACTAATTATGTCAAAATCAATCTCTAAGTCCACAAAGTCAAGTAAGTTTAGGCAATAAAATTAATATTTCAAATAATATTTATGAAATATTTTCTGTCAAGATTTTATTAGTCAGAGTATTTTTGAATATACTATCATATATTATTAGATATATGCTAATATCATTTAATCCACTAAGCTTTATATAATGTTAGTGCAATAAACAAACATATACAATATACACACACACACACACACACACACACACACACACACACACACACACACACACACACACACACACACACACACACACACACACACACACACACACACACACACACACACACATATATATAATGTAATGTAATATAATATAATACAATATAATTTTTGCTGTTTAATTGTAAAGATCCCTTAATGAAAAGATCTTTATTATTGAACACAGGAGCAGCTCTGATCTCTGCAGATTTAAGCAGTAAACACACACATATGCAAACACACCAGCTCTCTCTCTAATTAGCAGCACGGCCAGTCTTCAGAATGCGAGCAAAATAACACTAATGAGCTTCACCTCACTCTGACACAACGCAACCTGCTGTCTGCCATCACACACTCATAACTCATAAACACACACCTATAAATCAACAGCACGGCTATACAGACAATCATAAAATGCATTAGCACACGCTGAACACCATAAATCTTTATTTCTGCAAACATTAACCTAAGCAACCACGTATAATCCGAAGAAGATGAAAACATGCTGCCTTTTAAAAGACTGTGAGGATCAACTGTAAAGAGAGGAGCAGATGAGATGAGAAATGAAAGGAAGAAGTGAAGGATGGAGAGAGAAAAAAGAGGAAGTGCCTGTTGTACTGGCTGCCCTCAGACCATTACTGAGGGGATCTCCCAACGGACACACACACACTCTCTCTCTCTCTCTCTCTCTCTCTCTCTCTCTCTCTCTCTCTCTCTCTCTCTCTCTCAGAGTCAAACAAAGGACAACAGGAACAACGAGTGAGAGAAAGAAAGAGAAGGTGGGTGTGAGGGTTTGGTAAGCAAAGCACATTACACAAATATAAGTCTTTCTTCTGGAAGACAAGCTCTTTTGTCTATGTAAACAAAGCCACTTAAAGGGACAGTTCATAAAATGTGTCATCTCACTCATGTGGCTTTCTTCCTCTGGTGGAAAACAAAAGGAAATGTTCTGAAGAATGTTGACTCTGCTCTCCTACATATATTAAAAGTTTATGAGGTTGGCAAACCCCCAAAATAAGTACAAAAAACTAAAACTGAGATCACCTGTAGACCATACTACATGATGTTATTGAGGACAGAAATACAAGTTCATTATAGTTTATGAGAGTTTTAGGCTGCATGTGCGATATTTCGTTAAAGAAATAAATAACATTTTATATATATATATAGGCAACATGATGGCTCAGTGGTTAGCACTGTTGCCTCACAGCAAGAAGCTCGCTGGTTTGAGTCCCGACTGGGTTAGTTGGCATTTCTGAGTTTGCATGTTCTCACAGTGTTCATGTGGGTTTTTTCCAGGTGCTCCGGTTTCCCCCACAGTCCAAAGACATGTGCTTTAAGTGAATTTAATAAACTAAATTGGCCATAGTTTATGTTTGTGAATGAGTGTGTATGGATGTTTCCCAGTACTAGGTTACAGCTGGATGGGCACCTGCTGAGTAAAACATATGCTGAATAAGTTGGCGGTCCGTTCCGCGGTAGCGACCCTGGATGAATAAAGGAACTAAGCCGAAGGAAAATTAATAACTGAATGGTTATTTTCTATTAATTTCTGAGAAATACAATACTGGATGAACATCAGTAGTGCAATAAACATGTTTTTGTAAACATTTAATAATGCCACAATCAAGAATGATGTGGAATTAGTGTTATTATTACTGTTGTCCTTACCTATATTTTTTTTTTTTTACTGTCATATCTGTCAATACATTACTATCAATGTTGTCACTCCTTACCACTGATTGATTTCTATCCATTTTATTTATATCTATGTTATTTGCTTCATTTATTGATATGTGTGACCTATAATTTTCTATTGCTTTGTATGTTGTGTGTGTAATATATATATATATATATATATATATATATATATATATATACACACACATAGACACACACACACATACATATATATACACATACATATATATATATATACACATACATGTACATATATACACACACACACACACACACACACACACACACACACACACACGCACACATACATATAAATACACATACATATAAATACACATATATATATATATATATATATATATATATATATATATATATATATATATATATATATAATATACATATATACCATTTTAAGGTCAAAATTATTAGCCCCTTTAAGCTGTACGTATAGAAGGGTCTTGAAAAATATCTAGTCAAATATTATTTACTGTCATCAGGACAAATATAAAATAAATTAGTTATTACAGATGAGTTATTAAAATTATTATGTTTAAAAATTGGGGAAAAAATAAACAGGGGGGTTAATAATTAGGGGGTTTAATAATTCTGACTTCAACTGTATGTTTTTTTCTTTTTTTTCTTCTCCTATTTACAGTATGTACTCTGACCTGTCCACCCAATTAGCTTTACATGCACGCGCACACACATACACACACGCAAACACACTTTTTTTTTTTGTTTGGTTTTGTTTTTCATCTGTCTTTGTTGTTGTTTTTTTCTCTTTTTCTTCCATTTGTATGTTATCTTAATTTGTGTACCTTTTGCATAATATTATTACAATAAAAAAAGAATGATGTGGAATTAATAAAAAAAGAAAAGCATTTAAATAAAAAAAGCAAAATAAAATGTACTTTAAAAGACTTCTGATTATGAGCAAAGCAACAATAAAAATATATTAAAACAAATAATTATGTTATTAAAGTAAGCTGCAGAACAAAATAAAATAAATAATAAATGGGTGCTGACAAATTTTGTAACTTTTAACAATATGTATTGTCAGTCATTCAGTATTTTCAATTTGTTCTATTTGAGATTGGAGTACAAATTCGTCCCTCTCTTTCAATCCGAAAAAAAAATTAACTAAAAACTTATTAGATGGAAAATTTTTCCAAAAAACCCCAGAAGAAAAAGAACCCTGTAAAGCTCGCCCACACACATACAAACAAACAACTGAAAATGACAGAAAAGAATGAATGTCTGAGCGTGCGAGCAAGACGGAGAAAAGAAAGAGAACTACGAGCAGGAATTTTGCACCCAAGGTTCACCAAATCCTAGTCCAGCCAACGAGAAAGCGGAGGGAATAAAAGCAGTGCAAATTGCCTGAGTTAGTGCAAGAACACACACATACACACACACACATGCACTGGCTGTCTTGCTGGTCTCAGCCATCCTGTGCTGGTTGTTAAAGCAGTATTAATATTCATGTCGAGGGCTGCTGCTGTCAGTGAGGCAGTTTTAAATGAACACTCCGACCTTGATCCAATCCATGGGGTCTCTCCTTATCCAATACAAGAATGTGACTTCAAGGCCTCCCTCTCTCTCTCCTTCTCGTTCTTTTTCTCTCTCAACACACTTTTCCTCCATTTTTTCCCTCTCGTAACCTCTCCCCCTTTCACCCCTTCTTTCCTGATTATGCAGACTTGGAGCTGGAATGAGTGCGTGTCTTCAATCTCTGTTTGATTTTTGCTCACAGACGAGAATGGATCTGCCTTGATAAAGATGGCCGTTCAGAAAGAGCCACAGAGGGGTTCAGATTACCTTGATCTCTCTCAAAGGGCCTTTCTCTTTTTCAATGCGTTTTTTTTTTAGAGGTGTCACACTTTTTTTAAAACTGATATTGAGAGAGAAGAATACACAACTACTTGAAATGAAATGCAACAACTTGCGTGTGAAAAGCAGTATACAAATGGAAACAACTTGACCTGGAGTATCCATTTCATTATGTTATTATATGGGGTAGCTCTATCTAAATTAGTTTTATTCAGCAAGCTGTCAATTTGAGCACAGAAACAAGCACTTTACACAAATCCAGCCAAAAGCAACACAGTAATAATATACAGTAAAACAAATTACATTTTGATATGGAAAGCAACAACACATGATATTAGTGCTGCATTGCTGAAAGCATCTGTGTTGTTCATACATTTATGTAAAGCTAAATTCAGAAAAACATAGCCTAAATCCTTTATGGCAGAAACTAGAAGATACTTTAGTAAAGTATGCTATTCGAAATTCAGTCGATATTTTAGACCTAAAGATACATAAAGGGTTTCAGTGTGTGTGCCAGCACTGGGAACAGTTAAACCTACAGTCACATTTACCATCACTCAATTTCATTGACCAGATCCAGGCATTTGAAAAGAAATCAGCAGTTTCACACGAGGCCATAAAAGTTAGATTTCTTTTCAAGGTCATGGTGATGTGAATTAACTGAAGAGCTGGTTTGTTTTCAAGTGACTTCTGTGTGAGCGTTTCTTTATACATTTCAAATGGACATTGTGTTATTTTTGAAGGCACAATGTGAATGAAATTTAGCTAATCTGACTGCACATTAAGTTAGCCACTAGAGCTGCACAATTAAATAGATTAAAAAAATTATTGCGCATTTGTCAGTAAAGCCAGGTCTGTGATCAGTAGTAAACCTCCATCATGTGCCTTTATATAGAGCAGCATTAATACACAGAGCTGTATTACACTGACAAACTAAGTGATAACATGTCCACTATTGTAGATTATCTAACTGAGTGCTAATAAAACAGAAGGGAACCTTTCTGTTTATGGAAGCTGTCTGCATAACTTCTCTGTAAACTACAGTGTGTGTGTTGATGCTATATATGAAAGTATGGAAAACATCACATTTATTAAAAGGATTTTTGACTCGCTTCATAGCTTTAGTCAAGTTTTGAAATCAATCCTTTATGAGATGATACTGTAGCCTTGTGTTTATTAGTCACATTGAATCAATGACGATAGCTAGCTCTCTGCAACTTTCAAATGTTCGCCCACTGAAGCTAAGCATGGCTGCGCATGGTCAGTACCTGGATGGGAAACCACATGGGAAAGCTAGGTTACTGTCAGAAGTGGTGTTAGTGAGACCAGCAGGGGCGCTCAACATGCGGTCTGTGTGGGTCCTAACGCCCCAGTATATTGATGGGGACTCTATACTGCTCAGTGAGCAGTGGCTGAGATGTTAAACCTGGTGGATGAAGAGATTCCCCTAAAAAATGTGTAAAGCACTTCGAGTGTCCAGAAAAGCGGTATATACTGTAAAATCTAAGTAATTATTATTATCAATTATAAATCTTCTGTTTATTTAGCAGCTGCTCTGGAAATTTGCTGGGTTTCTTTTTTGTGAGTATTTGGAGTTTCTATGCAAGAGTGCGCTTAGGCCTTCGATCACAGAGCCGTACTTCTCTGACAAGATGTACATGACAATTGCAGCTATTGCATATATCATCATGCTTGCAATTTTATTTACCGTGCAGCCATATTATCTGCAAGCTAATTATTCAGCATTTAGTGTTATAGTTAAGCAAATTAAACAATATAGTAGGTTGACCAGCTAAAGTAATAATTGCAAATAATTCATAAAGTAGCTGCCTTAAAAGTCTGACAATGTTTGGGTCAAATTTTGCGTAATGGTAAAAACGAACACCCTTAAAAGAGCTGCAGCCCAAGATAACCACTGTGGCTTTTCCACAGAATTGGGCTACTTTTAACCATTTGCCATGAGATTTTATCGCCATGTTTATTTCGCAGATTATTGCATGATTTATATTTATAAGATTAAAATATGTTACTGTACTAATTTGTATTCTACAACTGTTGATTTTTTGTTTCTATAATAACAGAATGGCAGGATGCTCCAGGTTTGTTGTTAAATTATTATTATTATTATTATTTTTTATTAGAATATGCAAAAAGGTACACAAATTGGGATCATACAAAAACAGAGAAAATAAAACAAAAACAACAACGAAAAAACAAAAACAACAACCATACAGTCAAGTACTGGCAGGTGCGTGTGTGTGTGTGTGTGTGTGTGTGTGTGTGTGTGTGTGTGTGTGTGTGTGTGTGTGTGTGTGTGTGTGTGTGTGTGTGTGTGTGTGTGCGTGTGTGTGTGCGTGTGCATGAAAAGGTCACTTGGTCAGGTTTGAGTACATACATAAGGGACAATAACAGTCAATAAATGAAGCAAGTGTCATAGATATAAATAAACAAATAGAAAGAAACCAGTCAGTGGTAGAGAGTGACAATGCTAATAATGTATGATAGTAATGATGACAGTAAAGAGAAAAAAATTTGTTGTTAAATTATAACTGCAAATGTCCGTTGACTTACAACTTAATTAATATCTTGAACATTTATTCTAGACTTTGAAAATAACTTAAAATAAATAAATTTGGGGTTCACTTCCACCAGTTTTTTTTTTCCACTGGACAGCATCTGGAAGTCATGACACCATGTGAGTTGTGCTGTCAATTTAAGGCAAGATGATTTTTTATGATAACAGAATCTTTATAGCAACTAATATACAGTTCATTTAAAGAAGAAACTGTTTATAATGCATACAACGATGTAAAATATGTGCTTCAAGAATAGGTCATGGCATGTTTTGAGTTTTTATAATATTGGGCTAGTTTTGATTGGCCATCGAGCAAGTTTTGTTGCAAAAACCTGGCAACCCTTCAGCGAGCACCAGAACCCTCAATGAAATCTTACTCAAGAGCATCTTACATAGTTTGCAAATGAAAACATAACCAAGGTTTGTGTAAGGCTTAGGGGTGGCAACCGAAAATGCCATTAGGTTACTATTAAAGCAGCAGAAATCAATGAAAAGTCCCCACTTTGAGACCGAGAAGAAGAGAAGGAGCCAGTGAGCGACTACAAGCCACAGTAGAAACAGTCTCTAAATGGATAACAGTCTAGACAGAGACTGACAGTTGCACAAAGCTCATTCTTTCTCATTCAACACACACACACACTTGAGTGGACACTTGTCCTCTGCGGTTAAGGTGTATCCCTCCATTCCTCACTTAGCCGCCCACCTCAGAAGCCTCCTGTCTCTTTATCTCTGCAGGCTAAATAATGGACCTGCATTAGTTGGGTCGCTCGGCTCTAGAGCAGAGATCACTCTGATCAATGTCCGCCATCACAAACAGACAGCCTCCATCGCTCGCTTTCATCCTCGCATGCCCCATCCCTCCTTCCTTTATCTCTTCGTTTCAAACTGAATGCGGTCATCTGTTCTTTCGGCCTCCCGTCCTCCACCTTTCCATCTCTTCTGGTGGACCACCCTTTCTAATAAATCTCATGAATGGTTCCCTCTCAGTAGCTTTCCCTTAAACACGTCACAGTAATTACAGCACTCATAAAACGGCGCCATATAGGCCTAGACTCTGCGTATTTGTGTGTGTGTGCGTGTTTGTGTGTGAGATAACGTCCTTGAGGGGCAAGAGAAGAGCTGGTTATTGATCGGAGGTCCCTGTACGACACATAGGCTTTTGATTTCTCTTGTTGAGCACTGTCTGTGCCTTGTCCTCCCAACAGCATTGTGCGAAGTCAAATAGAGCCGACTATTGACTGCTGCTAACCAGTACCATCACAATGACAATCTCTTGACTCTGCTGTCACATCGTAGTGCATTAAAAAAGCAATACATCACAAAATCAGTCAAAGGATAAATGTCATTTGTCATTTTTTCTTAGTGTAATTTTCAGTTGACGGCATAAGAACTGGACTGGAGATACATAGAAAGGTCTATAAATACCGAAGCAAGTGGCTAGGGCTGCACAATATATCGTTTTAGCATCGATATCGCAATGTGTCCGCAATTGTCACATCGCAGGACATGCAATGTTAAGTTGGGATTATAGTTGATCAACAATTGAGAATACATAAGACATGTGGAGCCATTGCAAAGTATAACCATAACAGAGTCATACTTTATCATTTGCATGAAAGCATTTGAAGAGATTGTATAGCGTTTGGTCACAATAACGTTCAACATTTGTAACATTAATGAAGAATAATTTTACTGAATTAATAATACACTGACCCTACAATGTTATTTTACATTAGATTATTTAATTAAATAATTGAGCTCTGTTTATTTGACTTTTTTCTTTGCTCTATTGTAATTGCTCTTGCTTGCAATTTCTTTATTATTTTATAGACATGATTCACACTCTTACAAAATCACCCCAAACAATCTAAATGAATGTTTTTTTTTTTGACCACGTAGACCTATTCAAGCCATCTGGTGAAATTGTATTTATGCTTTATCACAAAATATGTATCGCAGATAATCTACAATACCTGACAAAAGTCTTGTCGTCCATCCCAGTTGTAAGAGCAGCAAATAATAACTTAACTTCTAGTTGATCATTTGGAAGAGTGGCAGAAAGTGAAATTTTTTGATGAATCATCTGTTGAACTGTATCACATCATCACAAATACTGCAGAAGACCTATTGGAACCCGCATGGACCCAAGATTCTCACAGAAATCAGTCAAGTTTAGTGAAGGAAAAATCATGGTTTGGGGTTACATTCAAGGGGCATGCGAGAGATCTTCAGGGTGGATGGCAACATCAACAGCTTGAGGTATCAAGACACTTGTGCTGCCCATTACATTAGAAACCACAGGAAAGGGCAAATTCTTCAGCAGGATAGCGCTCCTTCTCATACTTCAGCCTCCACAACAAAGTTCCTGAAAGCAAAGAAGCTTAAGGTGCTTCATGATTGGCCAGCCCAGTCACCAGACATGAACGTTGTTTAGCATGTCTGGGGTAAGATGAAGGAGGAGGCATTGAAGATAAATCCAAAGAATCTTGATGAACTCTGGGAGTCCTGCAAGAACGCTTTCTTTGCCATTCCAGATGACTTTATTAATAAGTTATCTGAGTCATTGCAGAGATGTATGGATGCAGTCCTCCAAGCTCATGGGAGTCATACACAATATTAATTCTTTTTCCACTGCACCATGACTTTATATTCTATACTGTACATTATTTCTGTTAAGTGACAAGACTTTTGGTTAAGCAAAATCAGACCTTACTGTCCTAATGAAATAATTAAAAATAAAGGCATGATCACATTTTATTTTGGCAAAATAAGCGTAATCTAGAGGCCTTTGCCTTTCATATAAGCCACTTCTGATACCAAATGACCAACTAGAGGTCAAGTTATTATTTGCTTTTCCTAAAACTTGGATAGGCGGCAAGACTTTTGTCAGGTAGTGTATATATCGCAATGTCAGATTTTTCCGATATCATGTAGCCCTACAAGTGGTATAACAGTCAAGTTTTTATAGTGAAGTTTACAAATAATTTCATCAGCTATGTTAAAATTGTCATGTGGCCAAAGTCATAACCCTTGAAAATGTCACTTTTTGTCACCATTTTTGAACACAACTTTACCTGTGGCTTCATGGTAAAGTATTTGAACCTCTACCAGATCACTTTTGGTGAAATGTGTCAGAAGCAACAGATTTTTCTTTTGTATTATGGCATACAGTACATCCAAGTGTAAATTTAATTTAAAAAGAAACAAGTGGATTTGGTACTATCAGATTTGATTTTTAAATGTTGGCACTGCACTGGTCACACAACACAATTTTCAACTCAAAACTGCAAGCGTTCAATGTGTTTTGTGCGTTCATTTACACAACAAGACACTTTGGAAGCCCGAGATCTGGAAAATTGTGTTATGACTGTTTGATTTGACATGTGGTCCAAAAACAAAAAGCTCACAATAAGATTAATAACACACATTTTCACTTCAAGCTGACTTTAAAATAAATGTGACTGGTCATTTTGTTATATAATGCAAATACATTCCCTTAAGTTTGCTTTGAATGTGCAAATACTTTCTCAGGAACAGAGCAGGTAAAAGTAAAGTTGTTTAAAGAACTGGGTGTATTATGCCACATATGTCTTCTGGAAGTAACATTTGTTATTAGAAGCTGCCAAAGCCTTTTTTTCCTTTACAGCAGCCAGCCAGGATGTACATATGTCTCACACCAGATGTAGTGTGAGGCCCATGCTTATTAAAACAGGAATAATGAAAGAGCTTTCCTTAAGCCGTATGCAGAATATTCTAGTTACAAACAGGTATCACAAGATGGCTTCTATTATGGTTAACAAATATCCTTTTTTATTTTTTTTATATTGTCAATTATAAATTATTACTGATTACAATTACTTTTTCAAATAGTCAATAGCGAAAGCAATATCCGCTTGTTAGGTCGTGACATATAAGTGATATATGAAAAACAGTTTCCTGGTCGAAGCTGCTAATCATATGAATTGAGAAAATATTTGTTTATGACCACTTTTAAGTCATATCACACCTTAAAGTGAAGTTTATATAAAATCATGGTGTACACAACAGTCTCTGGACTTGCTGCATCACAGACTAATATTTTAACAATTTATAAAAAATGAATCACTTTCTGGCCATCTGATATTAGGCATGGATAATGTGAACGTGATTTTCGAAAGTATTACATTGCTTTGTAAATGTTAATTATTACCATTTGATGAGCCTCCCAATACATTTTGATATGGTGCTTGGACCAGAAAGCTGCTTCGCGTGACGTCACACTTAACAAGCAGATGCAGGTGGTCAATGTTTGATACAATCCAATATATTACCTGCTATAACGTAATGTAGTCAAATGTACACAGCATTGTGTTTTTAAGCCTATAGAACTTAAATTAAATAAATAAAAACACTAGCATAACACATACATACAGTTGAAGTTAAAATCATTAGCTCTCCTGTCAATTTTATTTTCTTTTTCCCAAATTTCCAAAATGATGTTTAACAGAGCATTTAATTTTTACAGTATTTTCTATAATCATTTTTCTTATGTAGAAAGTAGTTTTTTTTCCGGCTAGAATAAGTGTTTTTTAATAAAAATAATAATAATAATTTTAGGTCAATATCATTACTCCCCTTTTTTTCGATTGCATACAGAACAAACCATCCTTATAAAATAACTTGCCTAATTAACCTAATCAAAAATAAATAAATAAATAATACAGCGGGGCTAATAATTCACACTTCAACAGTACAAGTAACTAAGTAACACTACTACTAATACTTAAAGTGACTAAGGATTGTAACATATTATTATTTTTTTTTTTTTTACAACAATTATTATACACATATACTAAAAATATTTACAAAAAATATCTAACGCTATCCGAAAATAGACATTGACAAGCCAGTAAAACGTCAGTATTAGCAGTCAAATGAATATGGTCATATGATGGTCAAATCTGTACATAAGTAGATGCTGTAATCAGTCAAACTGCAAAATACAAACCAGTTAATCAGCCAGTCCGATCTCACGAGCAACATGAGAAATCGGAAAAGTGGCTAATTCGCACAAAGTCCTACAATTAATTTTGTATGAAAATGTACAATTGTTTTTTTTTTTATTATTATTATTTTTTTTTACCTTTTATTGGGATATGATAGTAGATGACAGACTAGAAGGATCGGCGTAGGACCTCGAGCCAGGAATCGAACTCGGGTCACCGTGAGCACCATGGTGCTAGATGTCTGCGCACTTAACGACTAGGCTATTGGCGCCAACAAAAGTACAATTTTTAAGCGAAGATGTTCCCCTAAACCACACCCCTAGCCCTCCCTATTGGGAAATTAAAAAAAAAAAATCATACTACAATATACGAATGAGATTGTACAAATTAATACGTTAAATCATTGCGTTAAATCAGCCTATAGTCCGATATATCACTAGAAAACGCATTTGATTAATCTCAGAACTACTCATAAGGACCTTATTTCCATATGTTGTAATATTTATGCCTATCATGCACTTAGATGGTTTGACATTTACGTCTAAAAGCCTGAGACGCATCGAAAAAGAAAATCACAGCAATAAGACAAGAGAAACAAGAACCTCTTGAGTGTGCGCACACATACTTGAGACAGTTGTTAACTTGCGGGATAAAATAAAAATCGTCTTCTTGCTTAAAAAGAGGTCTGATAATCTGTATGAAGAGGGATTTGATGGAATGAATAAATGCATTAATACTCCAGGCGCTTAGCGTCGCAATCACCCCATTGCAATGCAGAGAGAACTGTGCCCGCGCCGCCGCCGCTTCCAATGTGTCAAATGTTAATGACCTGCCAGCGAGAGGAATCTATCCACATGTTCATTTGTCATTAAGAAGGAATATTTTAACACCAGACGCTCAAGTGCTACAGTGTCACAACAATTTAACATAGTGGGAAAAAGGAGGAGGTGAAGAGAGGGAGGAGGGGAGGTCTGACAGATAAAAAGAAGAGGAATGTATTCCTGCAGCCAGCAACTCTTTAAAGGGGGATGGCGAAAAACAAAAATGCTTTGTATCAGCACAAACGCACACACACACCGACTGCACCACTGCACCGCTGCCAATATTTTGTTGTGTCAGTAGGTCAGAGAACAGGGAGCATTATGGGAGAAAGTGCCTCTGTTGCTTGAGTGGTATTTAGTCTTGTTGAATAACCCAGGCGATGCTATCGCTTGCTGGGTGGCTGAAGGGGGCAATGATGGCTTCTACCCTGAAAAACCTCGTTTGGTTCCTACTGAAGAGCAACACATGTAGCCGTGTCACTCATTGACTCCTACACAAGCACATGTACGCAGAAAGTGATGTCATTACCAGCAGCTGCACAAACATGCACAGGGAAATCAATGAGCGTATGGCACATTTATTAGGTCCTGATGTGGCAGCATAGAGAAGCCTGCCTAGCCCAGCTGTTATAACAGAAAGTAGTGAGAGAGAGAGAGAGAGAATCCAGAAAGATCTAACCTGAGAGAAGAGAAATACTATCATCAGCTAGAAAGTCCTAGAGCGGTGTTCCCAAATCAAACTGCCTCAGGGTGGAAATATAATTAAACTATTAATGGACATTTGTCCAATTATACTAATCATATTTCAGCTTAAATAATCTTGCAACAGGCAGACCTGGTTATCTTGGAAAGACAATGTTGTGCTTGGGTCATTTCATCTGTAACTGCAGATGCCAGTATCTATAAGAGCAGGGTTTGGGTTTTTAGTTTCAATGAATTTTTGAAAAATGATACAAATGTTCGGAGTGTTTTTTTTTTTTTTTAAAGGGTCGCGAAACACCAATACACATTTTTTGAGATGTCATTTATATGTTGCACATTGCTAAAAACACTATTAGGACACATATATTTAGCTAACAAGAGAAAAATTGATTGTTTTTGTGTTGTTTAGAGCAAATTCGTTCTTCCGGTTTAAAAAGAAATTTTGAAGCTATGTCATGGCGATGTACCGGCTGGTGCAAAGTGACGTCATTGAGTTTTCAGCACATCTATTAATTCATGAGAAAGACTTGGTTCGAACCAATCAGTGCGCTCTATTGTGAATCATATGCAACTTCATTAATATGCATGATATAACTTTGAAGACTCTTTTTACCTGTTACAGTGTTCAGAGAGACGCCACGTTGTGTTGCCAACCGTAATTTAAACAAGTAGTAGAAGAATTGTTTGGAGACATGGGTCGTCAGTGTTGCGTTTATAAATGTGCCGCAATGAATGTTTTGTTTCCATTCCCCCACAACGAGAGCACAGCTCGTGTGTGGAGCCACATGCGTGGATTACAGTGGTCTGCTAACATGCAACATTAATATGTTTGTAAGAAACATTTTTTACCTGAGAGAATTTCGCATCTGGAAATGGTGAAATCCGGATTTACCACTCATCTTCTTTTAAAAAAAGATGCGGTTCCAGTTGATGTTGATTGTCCTGTCTCTACAGATTTGGTATGTGTGTGATCAACGTTCTTTGTTTATGTTTATTCAGATGGAAAAGTTAGTTAGTATCGTCAGCAGTAGTCTTTCAGTTTTTAAAGACATACCTTAGTCAAAAAGATTTAGTTACTAAATTTACAGTAATATCACAACAATATTATGGACTGTAAATCCTCCACTTTCACACAGCTTTTAGATCTGCTGTAAATGCAGCTCTCAGAATCACTGTCTATCTCCCCGGCGTCTGTGTTTGTGTTGCCGGTGTGAAAATCAGCTGTAGTGCATGTAATGAAGCTCCCCTTTTCATGCAAATCCTTCACTCTTTGACCACTCGACACTCCCACCTAAACAAAGCTGGACTCACCCACTTTCCTGACTTTTTTCAAACTACAGGTGTGAAAACACCCTGCTGATAGAGGAGGGTTTCATGGCCCTTTAAAAGAGAAATCAGTACTTTTATTCAGTACAGTTGCATTGAATTGGTCAAAACGGCAGCAAGGACTTCTACATTGTTAAAAAACACATTTAAATGAATGGATCTTAAAATGATAGTTTAATTTACTCACTATTTACATAACTCAAGTGAATCTAACCTTTTAGAAATTTCTTTATTCTGTTAAACATTAACAAAGACATTTTTGACAAAAGCTGAAAGTCTAAAAACATTGACTTCCATAGAAGAAAAAACAAATACTATGGAAGCCAATGGTTACAAGTTTCTAGCTTTCTTCAAAACACATTCTTGTTCAACAGAATAAAGAAAGCCAAACTGGTTTGTGACAAGTACAGTGAGTGTAAATGATGACAGAATTGTCAGTTTTGGGTGAACTATCCCTTTAAACAGAATCTTACAATTTTCCACAAAATATTAAGCAGCACAACTGTTTTTAAAAGTGTACATAAGCGTATGATACTCTTAAACTGGTCCAAATCTATCCAATTATTGGTAGTGAGACAAACCTAAGGGCTTGTTTATCATACTAATTCAACCTCAGCTTGTAGTACACAGGACAGACCTGATTTTCCCCCTCACACACTTTTTTTCTTTCAGGACACTGCACTACCTTGACTGAACCTCTGGAAAAAACCTGTCAATAAAGCCCCCGTCCCCATGTTGCTCTGTTCAGACAGCTGTTAGGATTAGTGTGAATGCCCTGTCAAGCAGATGTAGTGGGAGCTTTACAAAGCTAATATTATTTACCCACCTCTCCCCCCACCAATTTTTCCCTTTCACCGACCGACGATTGTCCTATTGAACAGAAACAGCGATATCTATAGCTATTGCAACAGAACAAGGTGCGCAACTGTTGATGTTGGCCAAGGAATCCCTTCTAAATCCCTTGGAAAAAAATGTTTAAATCTCAGTGAGAGAAGAAGCGAGAGAGCGAAAAGAGAAAGTGAGAGATTCCCTGGCTGCGTGGTAGCTGTGGAATTTTGGTCCTAACAGAGAGTAGCTCCAGCCTTCATAATGCTGTTTGTTTTGGACGTCTGAGCGAGGTAGAAATATGTTCCTCCTTTCCACCCACAGCTCTGTCGCAACAGCAAACAACACTGAAACGCACTGCGAGACAGCCGCTACGCTACTTCTGAGAGCGTCATTTCCACAGACATGCTGGATACGGCTCGACTCAAAGCCAATTACTCGCGGAGAATAAAGCCGACTCTGAGGAGATAAGTGCGAGATAAGCTTTTTGTTTCCAACGAGGAAATTTTCACCTGTATCAAGACAGATATTGATCTTGCATTTGACAGCCAAGT
The DNA here is from genome assembly GCA_903798195.1 of Danio kyathit. Lineage (NCBI taxonomy): Eukaryota > Metazoa > Chordata > Actinopteri > Cypriniformes > Danionidae > Danio > Danio kyathit. The sequence continues at coordinate 31,079,432 of LR812525.1, read as the reverse complement.
AACTGAAGTGAATCTCATCTGCCCTTGTCTTCCCGGTTGTTAGGGAGCTCGCTTTTGACACAAATTATGGGAATGTTTACCGGAACGATAAACTCTTTATGAGCAACACGTCAAATTGATAGCAGATAAACCCGAGCGCTGTCTCATTCCTAAAAAACGTGCAAAACACCACTGCTGACTTATAGATACACTAATTTCTGATAACAAACGCACAAGAAATCCACCACTTTGATGTCTCGGCCTATTTTGCGGTTTCGGCAGGGTCTTTAGCGAATTAATTCATCTCAGAGCTCTCCGGGGTTTAGGAAATCTGGGCCAAACAGTGATTGAAGCCATTAGAGCAACCCCTTCAAAAATACTTTAGGGTGCGCATGATAAAAACTAGATGGAAAAATATACGTGCACAAATGACTGTCCTCTGTTCACAACAGTTTGATCCCTTTAACCAAAAGGTGATTTGGATTGCCTACAAGTGAAATAAGTCAAATTATATTGTATTCGGTTAGAAATAAGATTTCATTGACAGATTATTTAGCTTTTTAAAAAAAGAAATTCCACTTAACATTGACTTATTATTTCTGAAATCAAAACAAATGTTTGCACTTGCTAGAAAATGCTTCTTTATTTTAGGGTGCTTTCACATCTGTGGTTCGGTTCATTTGGTCCAGACCACACTGATTGCTTTGGTCCGAACCAGTTGAAAAGAACCAAAATGTAGTCATGTGACAAAATCCACATCACTCATTGGCCAGATGTTATTGAAAGTATTTCCTAAACTGCTTTTCGATTGGTCAGAATTAACGTGCAGGGAAATGCCAATGGAACTCCCTTAAGTTAACAAACCAGCAGGCACAAAATGTCGCTTTTTACTATGGCTTTTAACTTTTTTTTTCTTAATCGCCTTTAACTGAGCTGGCTGTGTTATGATTATCAGCGATCTAGTGGCTGCAGATCGCTAACAGACTACAAATCCGCCATTTATGGACTACAAGATTCAGTCATGCACCACACACACACAACCGGTTCCTGATTCTGACTGATTACATTCACACAGCTGGAGGATTGTCAAAGACTGATTACATGAACTATTTATAGAGTGCACACACTTACATCAGTGCTGAGTCTTGTTGAACTGTTAACATTACGATGCGTTTTCCCTTGCCTTGTCCTGCCCTGTTTTAGACCCTCGCCTTGTCTTGTTTGTTTACTCCTGTCTGCTGCCTGCCTTTTTGACCATCTGCCTGTTTATCGACCACAACTCTGGATTTCCAGTATACAGTACATCTGTTTGCCCCTGTGTTGACCATTGCTTGCCTGACCATATCTGTATAATTAACCCTGCGTTTGGATCTGCACTCCCTGTTGTCAGCATCTCCCTTGTAACAGGCTGATTGTTTCCCTGGTCATAGTATATTATATAGTTTGTATACATCACTTTAGACAATCTATACATTTCGAGAATGAAGCGCGGCTGCAGCTGGAAAACAATGTTTTAACGCATTGCAAACGGCGAAGAGGTGGAGGCGTAAATTAATTTAACTAAACTACGACATGGTCATCTTCTGGAAATATTACCAACAATCCATCAGGTAATGTTTCTCCCTCTGTCTCTCTGTTTAAATGAATAAATAAATAAATATTTTTCCTCCACACCCCATAAAATTAGTCCAAAAAGGCGCAGTACTTTCTGCGGTTGGGTCTGTTTTAGCTTGGATTATGTTCTCACCCAAACGAACCGCTCAAGGGTTCGTTTGAAAGTGTACCGAGATCACCTCTTCAAGAAGGTCTCGGTACATGTATGCTTTTTTGGTCCGCTTTTTGGTGCACACTCGAGTGCGATTGATACATTCACGCTTGCCCAAACGAACCGCACCAAGAGGAAGAACGAACTCTAGTGCAATCCAACCGAACTAAATAAGGCAGATGTGAAAACACCCTAAAACAATGTAAGAAGTTTAGACCAGACAAAAAAAATCTATGTAAGAAAATCATGTATATACAGGGTGCGAATTACAGGGGTGTTTGGAGCGTTGACCGCCCTAATTAATGCTTGATCCCCCTGAAGGACATTAAAACAAGAGATAGCTTTCTCTGATCTCTGATCTAAATCTTAAATATTATTAATTAAAAATGTATAATAAAAATATACATTTGATCCCCGTATAGCAGTTTATACCATTGTGAATGCATAATCGCGCCAATCAATGCTAGGAAAACTGTCAATCAACAGTCTAAAACTGACAGTTCTAGAGCACCGATAGACATCTTAAGTATTCACAAAACACGTTTGTTTTTGCATGTAGCCTAAGAAAAAAAAAATAGACACATAATTTGTATAGATTGACCTACAGGAAGCTTTAAAATAGTCACTAAATATCCCTCAAAACACTAAAAACTATTTTATTAATAAATAAGATTAGAATTTAAATACATTCATGAATTAGATTCACTGAAGCATGTATTACCAAACTACTACTGAAAAAATTGACCCCCCCGATCGTCAATGTATAATTTGCACACTGAGTATATAAACTCCTAGCATATTTCCCTAAAGTGTTTAAGAGAAAGCATCCAGTTAAATGTGAACTGTGCCATGGAAATCCAGGGCTTTGGCAAACCCAGCTTTACCTAATGACCCGGCTCTCAATTACATCATCATCCGTTTCTAGGGCTCATGGGACAGGAGGTTAAGATACTTATAAAACCCCTCTAGCCACCACCTGCAGTACATACAGACTCCTCCACCACGCACACAATCAGATTTACAGCCCTTTTTACCAGCCCTAGTAGGAATTCTCAGTTTGCTTCTGGAAACAAATGTTTTAATATTCTGGTAATGGCTGAAGAATGCAGGCGAGGGAAGAGAGTCAGACAAGTATGACTGATTTTTAAATGGTTTTTGTAGTGAATGATTCATTATCCATCTCTCCCTCTCTTTCTCTCACACACACACACACACACACTCGCTCTCTCTCTCTCTCTCCCTCTCTTCTTGTCTTTCCTGTCATAAAGAGAGTCTGTCGCTGGAATGCAATCACAGTGCGACATGAGCTTGGCCCTCCACCGAAATGAGCATCTCACGCTCTCAATTCCCATGTTCTCTAAAAATAACTTAAACAGCGGAGGGGAAAAAACCCACAAGAGCCAAAGACACAGTGGTGTGTGCAGACTTTCTTGAACATAAATGATTTGACAATAAGCACTTTATTTATTGCTGCTTTTGTTGTCTATATGAAAGACTATAGGTCTTAGAACTGTCTATGTTTGTAGCACATGCATGTTCTTTTCTACCTTGCTTGTCTGGTTTCTTGACATACTGTATGCAATCAAGCTGAAAAATTTGCACTGAACTATTCAGAAAGTGCTACGGATTTCCATAGAAATGAATTGCTGTCAGTCAAAAAGTTCTACACATTTCCAACTCATCTATCACAGATGAGAAAAAAAATGAAATTATTTTTATGCAGCCTGTTTAATGTGGTTAAAAAGGTTACACTATTGTAGAGTAATCTTTATTATTCCTTAGATAATGTTTATTTGCAGGGCGGCACGGTGGCTCGGTAGTTAGCACTGTCGCCTCACAGCAAGAAGATCGCTGGTTCAAGTCCCGGCTGGGCCAGTTGGCGTTTCTGTGTGGAGTTTGCATGTTCTCCCTATGTTGACGTGGGTTTCCTCTGGGTCCTTCGGTTTCCCCCACAGTTCAAAGACATGTGGTATAAGTGAATTTGATTAACTAAATTGGCCATAGTGTATGAGTGCGTGTGTGAATGTGAGAGTGTATGATGTTTCCCAGTTCTGGGTTGTGCTGGAATAGTTGGCGGTTCATTCTGCTGTGGCGACCCCTGATAAATAAGGGACTAAGCGGAAGAAAAATGAATAAATGAATGTTTATTTCAGACTTTTATTTCATTTTGCTGTGTTGTACCAAAACATAACATGAGTTATAACATGGGTTCATTATTTAGGAGTACTTGTATGTGGCACTGAGCGTGGTGCAAAAGTGACAAATAAAAGGAAGGGTCTTAATGAAATCTAAATACAAGTGGTCACAAAAGAATTTGAACATGTTTTTACCAAGTAGAAATAGCACACGGCTGACCACTTCGTATTACATATATGATAATAATACTAAGAAAAAAACGGCAATTGAAAACTTTATTTGGTTTGTTGGTTCTTTATTGCACTTGAGCCATTACACTACTGAAGTGTGACCCATCTTTCTGAAACTACCAGTATTTTGTCAGAGGCTGACTCACAGAAAAAACTTTATTTTAGCCATTTGTGTCACACTTGGTGACCAAACACAACTTTGTCTACAACAATAGAATTTCTTCTGGTCATTAGTGTGCATTTGCTACCTTGATTTTAAGCCCAATTCATGTTAATTAAAGCAACACTCTGACATTTTTTGTTTTGGAAATAGGGTCATTTTACAGCTCCTGTTTTACCATTTATTGATTAATTCAGCCAATCTTAAGGCTGATTTATACTTCTGTGTCGAGTGATCGCGGTGACCTACGGCGCCTACCTTGCGCATAGTCGTGCATTTATACTTCTGCGTACTGTTTGCGTTACTCTGCAATAACACTTCCGAAACGCTAGCTGGCAGTAAGTTTTATGCTGCTCTGTGTCGAGTTTCTTCGCGGGTGTTTTGCTATTTCTGAACGCTACCTTAAATGTACAAGTAGCTCAAACTCACTCATTCAGAGCAACCGGCGGATGTGCAATCAGGGCCGGAGTGGGACTCCTTTTCAGCCCTGGAGTTTCAAGCCTTAGACTGGCCCCCCTCAGTTCACGACTGACTATATTAAAATAACGTCATTTCCAATTCAGTTTCTAATGACACTATCATGTCTTTTTCAAGGAAACAGCTGCTTTAGAACTTCAAATGTTTTTCATAAATATGAGAACATTAAAGGGTAGCTAAATCTCCAACACTATTCTTTAAAACATCACGATGTCCTTTCCTGCAATATCTGAATATATATTCTGTGCAAAATTCTTTATAGATATCCAGTCCTTTGTAACGGTGGTCACACAAAAAATAAAATATGTACACTTATATAAGTAACCCAAACAGTATTATATGTCTTAACACTAAAAATGAAAAAAATAAATAAATAACATAAATTACTCAGGTGAGGTTCGAAATAGAGTCGGCGGCATCGTAACACAACATGCTGACCACTGGACCACAATGACGCTGTTATGATGGTGCGTTTGGAATAAAAAATAAGTATTGCACTGTTATCTGCAAGACTCTTTTAACCACAGTATTACTTTCTATTGATGGCTTAATCTTTTTCTCCCCTTTTTAAATTTCTGATCAAGTTATGTCAGATTTATTAATGTAGTTAATCATCCGATTTTCATAGAGCAGGTCTAATATTTATTAATATTTCATAATAATTATTCTAATTCTTATATTAACTAAAGGTGCCACTATTTGGGGTCATCACGTCATCATTAAACTGCAGGCTGCATTTTGCTCATGGGGCTGCGAGAAAATAAATATGTGTGCTTGATGCAGAAGTATAAATCAGCCTTTAGAGTCTGGCAGGAGCACTTTTATCTTAGCATAAATATTGGGTAAGAACATTAGCATTTCGCTCAAAAAAAAAAAAGATTCTTATTAATTTAAAAAGTTGCCATTTTCTAGGTCTTTTTGGATATACACTATACTCTTATTCTGATGTAATAATCAAGGAACTTTGCTGAATTACCAGCAAATTATTCTCTATTTCCACCTGGGGGTACTCATCCCGAGGCCCTTAGACTATGCAGCACCACTGATGCGATCCAAGACCAGCGACGAGATGATCCCAAGGTTTTCATAATCCTGGACCAGGCCGTATCCTGAGCAGCTGCTGTGGTGGTCATGGTGGAGTGGAGAGCATGAGACTGATTCCTGTGATGCTCCAAGGACAGATGAGTCTTCGCTGAGGTCCAGCTTTCTCCAACTTCTGGCGCCTAGACTGCAGCTCTGCACAAGACGTTTGGCCACAGGAGAAATGGTCGAGCCCAACTGAGCCTGGTTTCTCTCGAAGTTTTTTTAAATGGAAGTTTTCTCCTACCCGCTGTCGCCACTGGCTTGCATAGGTCGGAATCTGTAGAGCTGCGCATCGATGGATTTGCTCTTCAGTGTTTGGACTCTCAGTAGTGATCATTAACCCACACTGAACTGAGCTAAACTGAACTGAACTTAAACACTGAAAACTGAACTGACATGGTTTCAGTTTACTATAATCTTCTATGTGAAGCTGCTTTGACACAATCTACATTTTAAAAGCGCTATACAACTAAAGGTAAATTGAATTGAAACGTACCATGGCTGCAGCAGGCACATAATATTACACAGCGCTATTACTTTGTTACCTGGCTGAGGACTGTTTTCAGGTGTTGCGTAATATCATTATGACAGGTAATATCATGCCAAAATGAAAGAATTGCAACTTTTAACTTATTACATGATGTAAATACAGAAGACTCAAGCTTTAAATAGTAGAATTATGAAAACACTTTTTTGACATTGAGCGAGATGCTAATGGTCTAATCTGATTCAATGCTTTATGCTAAGCTAAGCTAAATTTGTTCCTGCCAGACCTGGAAATAAGATGAATGGATTCAAAAATGGTAAAACTCTACTGTTTAACCCTAGGGGAGTTGTAAAATAAACCTATTTCCAAAAAAAAGTGGAGTGTTCCTTTAATGGAATATAAAAAATTGCTGAGTAAATCAGGATATTCAGTGAGCCAAAAAAGGTTTGACAAATAGGGGTTGAAAAATACAAGGGCTTGTTGCTGTCATGTGAAAAGAAAAGACATTAAAAACGTATTAAGAATGTAAATAGACTAAGCTTTGATTCCGTGTTGACTTCTAGAGAAACGTAAGACTGCTAAAAGTTCTTCCAAGTGTGCAGCTGAAGATTAATCAGTGCTGAGAGTCACAAGACTTCAAAAGAAACCGTGTTGCAACAAAAGGACAAGTAAATGTTTCTCGTTTGAACGTGTCACTGCGATACACCGTGATGAATGGTCCTGCAAGACAGTGATCATGCCCATTAGAATGCACGCGAACGGCTGCGCTTTCATCTGCGGTCCAAAGTAAAAATACCCAGAATTACCCAGGCACTTCATAATGCACTCATTCCCAGAAGCAGTTGTCGTAGTAACCTTGGCAGCTTTTCACAAGTGCGATCTTTTTCCTACTTCTTTCTAAGGGATACAAATGGAATAGGGTGTAAATTATTAATTAGTGGAGATGGTAGGGGAAGGATTTTATTTATTCATACACAAAGACATTTTTATCCATGTGTGTGCTCGGTGACAGAAACCAAGTAATATATGTGGAATTAAAATGATCCATGACTGCCGTGCGTAGGCGATTGGGCTAACAATCTATCTGGTTACGGTGGCGAATTAGTGAGTATTATGGGGTGTGATCTGCATTGTTTCGTTGTTGTCTTGTCTGCGAGTGGTATTCTAGGTCATTCCCTCCTCCTCCCTCCTCCCTTGTGTCATCCATTAACAGAGCCTGTGTGTGTGTGTGTGCGCATCTACGTTTGATCACAAGTGTGTGCTTGCCACTTTCATCTGCTTGCTTTTCGTGAAGATGGATAGACACCTACTTTTTCTAGGATTTTTCCATTGTTCCTCTTGTGTTCATCGAATACACCCACATGCATTTTATCTTTCTTTTCATTTCCTTCCTTCCTTCCTTCCTTTAATTCATCTTTTTTTTTCCTCAGTAAGCGGTGAGGTCAGTGAGAGTGCCACTATGGCAGTAATGGTCCCATACTGGAACACAGGTGTCCGTTTGCAAGCCCATAGTAACAGATTGTGGCATAGGGTTCATTGAGTAACTTGATCCAGACATAATGTTTTACCAAGGCAGACTGTGGTTTGCCCAATGACTCGGGTTACACACACATATACAAGCGTCTCCAGCCATCTCCATCCACAGAGCATGGTCTTCTTGACCTTGGTGACCCCAGTCAGTAGAAGGGTGGAGTCTTTATAATTGATATAAGTGATTAATAGCCGCTCTGTTCAATTTAAGCATAATTGCCTTTTCATTTGGTGTTGGCTTGAAGCCTCTAAACTTGATGGTAAGGGGCTGTCCTGTCGGTGTCACACGTTTTTATCACGTCTCAGTGTAATTAAGTATAGATGTGAGGAGAATGGAGCACAGACTATTAGTGTATCAGCATATGTTTTGGAGGTTTTTTTTGGTCCACAAGAACTGCAGTAATGAGACAAAGAGATGAAGGAATTGGTCCAGAAGATTTTCTTGCTGATTTTGATGAAAACGGATTCAAATTAACATGTTTGGGGTCGGTAAGACCTTCATTTTTGTTAAATTAGTTGTAGCCAGCAAAGATGCATTAAGTTATAGTAAATATTTAAAACTTTGCCATCACAGGATTAAATGTAACACTTTACAACAAGGTTGTATTAGTTAACATTAGTTAATTCATTTACTAACATGAACAAACAATGAACAATACATTTATTAGTGTTTGCTCATGTTAGTTAATGTTACGGATTTTCCATATTGAACGATAACAATATATATTTTGATATAAGTTGGTAATGCTTCCAGTTTTAAAGGGTCACAAAACACCAAAACACATTTTTTGAGCTGTTGACAGTCATATATGTGTCCTACGCTGCTAAAAAACACTATTAGGACACATAAATTTCACTAAAAAGTGAAAATTGGTTGTTTTTGTGTTATTTTGAGCAAATTTGTTCTTCCGGTTTGAAACGAATTTTTGAAGCTGTGTCACGGCGATTAGATACTTGTGTGTATTCCAGCGTGGAGAGTGGCTGTCTGTACCTGCGAGTACATCGTGACATCTCTGAGCGTGCGGCATTAATTCATGAGAAAAACTTGGTTTAAGCCAATCAGCGCGCTCTATTGTGAAGAGGTGCAACTTCATTAATATGCATGATACTGTAGCTTCGAAGACTGTTTTTACCTGTAACAGTGTTCAGACAGCAGGGAGACGCCACGTTGTGTTGCCAAAACAAGTGGAAGAACAAGAATTTGGAGACATGGGTTGTCAGTGTTGCGTTTATTAATGTGCTGCAACGAAGGTTTTGTTTAATTTTCCCGATATGAGAGCGCAGATGGACTCGCGTGTGGAATACAATGCATGCGGCACGCGACAGAAATATGTTTGGAAGGAACATTTTTTACCCGAGAGCTTTTAGCATGTGGAAATGATGAAATCCAGATTGCCGCTCATCTCCTTTTAAAAAAGATGCAGTTCCAGTTGGTGTTGATTGTCCTGTCTCTACAGATTTGGTAAGCCTGTGTGATCAGTGGTCTTTGTTTGTTCATTCAGATGGCAAAGTTAGTTCGTATCGTCAGCAGTACTCTTTCAGTTTTTAAAGACATACCTTAGTCAAAATTATTTAGTTACCAAGTTTACAGTATGTTAATATCACTGCAATATTATAGTACAATATTATAGACTGAAAGATCTGCTGTAAATGCTGCTCTCCGAATGTAAACACCTTAATCAAACTATTACCATCATGTAGGATTTTCACCATATTATGTGACAGGACAGTCTATACACACATGGCTTTCTGACGCTACCTACCGAGTGCATCTAAGTTACAGAGAAATGTTTTTTTTTCTCCCATACGCCGTGCGGTATCAAACATTCCATTAAAACTACACTTTCCAACAGTTCATCCTTGCATCTAATATCTTGTTTGTCATAGGGGCATGCATGAAATGTTCCTGAATGAAAGTGAAAGTGCTGAACTGCAGTTAAAGTCGACAAAATAAGAATTTGGCAAATAATTCGATTACTGATGTCCATGTAAACATAGTCACTGTGTTTCTCCTCTGCCACTGTGTGTTTGTTTTGGCTCTGTGAAAATCAGTGCGTGCCCAAATGGAAACTCCCATTTTTATACAAAATCTTCCCTCTTTCCCTCCCCCAACACTCCCACCTAAACCGAGTTGGACACACCCACTTTCCTGACTTTTTCCAAACTAGAGGTGTTAAAACACCCTGCTGAGACAGGGGGGTTTCGTGGCCCTTTAAAAGAGTACCCCAACAATAACTGAAGCCACAAAAATTAGAGGGTCCATTAAATGGCATAACATTTTCAGTCAATACATTTTTTCGGCGGCCGAAAATTCAGTACATCTCTAATATCAACACACTTTTAAGATTCCATTTGTTGCACATTTCTGCTGTGTGATTGGCTCTTAGATCAATAGCTTATGCTTAGTCCAGAGCTTATCATTGTTATTGACATAAATTTAATTGCGACTCTATATAGTATCGTTTATTGGCCCAGCCCTACTAACAAGCATGAATTTGGATTTTAATAAGGCATTAGTAAATGTTGAACTATAATTATTAAATGCTATACAAGTACCTTTCATACTTAGTTCCTCTTAGTTATCACATTAACCAACATTAACTAATGAAACCTTATTGTAAAGTGTGGCCGGTGTCCTGACATTTTATCCTACCCATTAGATTAAGGCTGATTTATTCTTCTGTGTCAAGCACAGCGGTGCAGCCTTCACGTTGTTGCATAGCCCTCGCCGTAGCTGACACCAATGCTGAAAAAAATTTAACTACACATCACAACGAAGCGTATCGCATGCTCTGTTATTGGTTGGCTTGGTAGTTGTGACGAATGTGGGCAGGGGTGAGAGTTGCGCGAGCCCGATGGAGCGAGTGTTTACAAGTGTCAAGTCCCGTAAAGGAGCTCCACAAAACAAAAGTTTCCATCTGTTTACCTGATGATTAAAGTTGTTGCACGTCCGCCGGTTCCCACCTCAGAATGAGCGAGTTTTAAGGTAGCGAAAAAAACAAAACACCTGTGAAGAAACTCAACACAGAGGAACATAAAAACCTACTGCCAGCTAGTGCTTCGGAAGTGTAAGACTGTATTTGAATGGATCTGAGGGTAGGGTTAGGGATTAGGTAGGTTAGGGCAATATTACAGCTTCATATCCACATAAAAATTTACACTTGTAGCAAAATCTGATGTGTATTATATTGCTTCATCAAAATGTGCTACCTACTTTTTGAATGGGAGGTAGGACAATCTGACAAGGTAACACAAATCGACAGAACACCGGAATAAATTACATTTAAAAATATTTGAAACAGATTAAAACAGTAGTGCATGTTGAATAAATCCAAACATTGCAAACATTGGGGGTTTGTTTGTGCCAGTATCTAAATCTAGCATGCCTGGTCGATTTCTTTGAGATCACACTGCACAATCATTGCATAAACATATAGTTTAATGCAGCCTTCAAAATGACAGTTTGCCTAAAAGCCAATGTTTATATTAGAAAGGGAAGCGTTCAAATGTGGCTAATCGATCATATGCTGTGCAGTGAACATTTTTGTCACCCATTCAATCACTGTCTTGTTGCCCTTCAACAGTACATGCACTTTCTGCAGCGATGTTCTGGCAATGCTTTCTAGACTATTCAATATTCTCGCTTTATGTGTCTGATCAAAGAACGGTTGCAGCTAATTTCATCACTGTTAGCTTCTTATAGGGCTTATGGTGGAAGGTAAAACAAACTGTATCTCATCTACCCTGAGTACATGCCTGCATTCTCCAAAAGGAGCCACAGGTTCATTATAGTCTGCGAGTGTAATGATGATGCAAGCGGGAAGCCACTGCTGGTGCCAAACAAAGACCTGTATTCCATGCGGTGAGACTATAGACAGACAGTGTTGCAACAGAGTCAGATAATGAGAGGAGAGGGAATCGAATGATCTTGAATGATCTTCTATATGTATACCACTGAATTAGTCATGCAAATGAGAAAGATACACACACAAAGAAAACGACAGAGACTAAATGGAATGCTAAGCATGCACACAAACACCATTACAGCTACTTAGCCGAGGAAACAGTCCTGTTCCCCTAGAGCAATGCAAAATAATCAGAACAAACTGTGTCCGAGCAAATTTGTAAAGGTGATGTCATTCAGTGACTATGTGGAGATTGTTTTACCTTTTTTTTTTTTACATGTGACCTTCGCTATTTATGTTTCACAAACTGAACACTGCTTAAAGGGGTCATTAACTGCCCTTGTGTTCATTCTGCAATATTCTCTGACATCAAAAAACACAATAATGTAGAAATTATATGCGGTTTACTGTGCGGGTTTGGCCCCTTTTGGCACACTTTTGAAAAGGTGTGTCAGGTTGTAAGCTCAATAATCAACATTCAATAAAACATTGAATCAAATTTTTGTCAGAACAGCTGTGTGCCCACTAAGGTCATTTTCTGGATGTATGTTTGACAGTCTACATCTTCAAAGATGGAGGATAATAACAGAAAAAAAAACTGTCCAAATAAATCCAGTTATTCAAAGTTGTGTGGGGTGCCATTAATTTTGCAAAGCAAAGTGCATCATCATCTCTTAGTTTTAATGTTCCTGAAAATCCAGCATCTAATTGTGCCTTGTTTGTAAATGAATCTGCAGTAAACTGAAGTAAACAAAGGACCATGAACTACTGCTGGGATCATTTTAAGCCATTTAAAGACTTTCCACAATTTGGCATTGGCAGCATCTTGATGTTTATTTATTTTCTCCTTAACACCATTCCAGCATCTACGGATATATTCATGGAGAGATCCAGCAAATCAATGTACAAAATATACAAGTATATACTTATTATTCTTATAAACAAGTCTTGTCTTACAGACAAGTTGGAGGAGGAACAACTTGGAATTTTTAACTGACCTAGCCTCTTGTTTTTGGGTTTTTTGAAGAACTGAGTCTTATGGCCCGTTTCCATTGAGTGGTACAGTACTGTACGGGTCGGTACGGGACACCTTTATCAGGCTTGCAATTCCACTGTCAAAAGGGTACCAATGGTGTATAATAGAAAGTTTCAGACAACGTCATTCTCACTTGAGGAAATGTCAAAGTAAAGCTGTATGGGTTGATCGCATGTCATATGAGAAGGACTTCTCACAAAACAGATGCTTTATACACATAAATACTTGTGTATAAATGTTTATTACTAACCTTTCTATGAACAGGATTTGATTTTAACTGCAGATCAATGATGTGAAATAGCCTACTGTAACGTCAGCAATTATATTCAATTATTGTCAGAGCCATCTTTATCGCTTGGTTTCTGACAAGACCTGCTTTGCCTCTCATTATTTACCTAGTGTATGCATAAATCACAGGGTGGAGCTAAAGAGACAGTGATGCAGAAGCAGGCAATGATATTCTTCTGCGGAGACCGAGATAATGCCGGATTACATAATAGTGGTACATTCAAAAAACTGTTATTTTGACAGATTGGCTTCATTATAAGGTAATTTTCGACTAACAAGAATGTTTTGAGTTGACCCTAGAGTCAAGAAAGTTTTGAGTTGACCATAAAGTCATAAAATAAAAGTAAAGGTGGATTTATTTAATGATTTTTGACAGACATTAAAGGATGCTAAAATATGCGAAACAACAAATAAGGAAGTCAGATCTGCTATTATGCACCAAAGATGGCATCACATCAAATGAACTGTTAGCCTTACTCACCCTCAGTGGATAAGCAACAATGTTGAGAAAGAGAACAACTCTGCTCAGAGCTTTGAAACCAGTCATAAATTTCTCACATATCTGCACAGAAACTTGGCTGCGGTTGTTCCCAAATCGGTGTGTGAAGAGTAAGCAACTTTTTAAAGCATTTTTTTCTTGCTGCTGATGCAGCTAAAATGATTCTCCAAATGAATGATGTTCCTTTGGGCTCTCAAGCCATAACAGATGCCGAGTTCACAGGGGGCTTTACAGTAGTTGATTGTCAGAGGTAAAGTAAGCAGTCTCTATCTTTATAGCCTTCATGTCCCCTGACGTTTTTTCTAGAGTCGGCATATGTTTCCTTGTTGCCAGGCTCTGCTTCTCGGGTTCATTCAGCAATTTGGGCTTCCACATTTAGACTTCATTTTCTCATTCACTGCTGTGCCACTGATTTCGCTTTCACCTCACACAAAAAAAATCAGGTGCTTGTACACTTTTTTCAGTGTGTCAGAGAGACGCAGGGGTTTCCGGTGAGAGTCACTTACAAAGCTCAGAGGTGAGTGTTCTCTAGTCTAGTACCTCTGACTGAGTTTTTGTGCAAAGTGTTGGAGGCAGGAAAAGAAATGACTCGAGCCATTATTCTGAATGTGCTCCTGTTTGTTTTTCATCCCTAGGCAACACTGTTATTTCCTGATGAGGTCTTGCCTGATCATAGTGACGCAGTTTTTCTCTCCTCTCCTCACCTTAACTCGCACACTCTGTCCTTCTCGCCAACTGACGTTAACTCAGGAAGCCAGTGCGATAACAGAAACACATGAGGGTTTCCCTCCATGGGCCAAGAGCCCATGCGTTTTCCTCTCATTCACCCTTTCGTTTTCTCAGTTCCTTTTTTTACAAATACCAAAGAACTTTGCTGAAATTAACAAGCTTTCTTTGAAATATGCATGAAAAAGCTTAAGGTAAACAAGACTAAACATGTCCACGTTGAAAAGAGACTCTGTGAACTAATTTAAAATGTATTTTTCCACAAGACTAATGTTGACACTTTGATATTGATCTACTAAAAAAAAGTGTTTGTAGACCACAAGCTAGGTGTGCATATAAAGTAGATGAATGTATTACAGAAGATGCTACCTTGATTACATGCTTTAAAGCTTTAAAACGTACCCACCCTTTAGGGATAGAGTTCATTAACCATTACCTACCAAGATTAAACAAGCAGACAAACGTTTTTATTACCAAAATTATCAAAACTTGCTAAAATGTATGAAATTGCATGGTCTAATTCATACATTTTAATAATAAACCTTCATCTTTTATTTTTAAACAATAAAAAAATGATATGTCGTAATCACACAGTATGTATCCCTAAAAATATGGCTTCTTCTCAAAATAGCAACATGCAATTAACATATTTTCATGAATTATCCTTCATTTAACTTTCGAAGTACTCAAGCCAATCCTAAGCATAAACACTTATGCCAATGAAGAAGAAATGTCCATGTACTGCCACAACAAAACATCTGGCCTAGGACAGCACAACCTTTCTCTCGTCTTTCTTTGTCTAGATGAGAATCACTTCAACACCCTGCTATCTCCATCTCTCCCTCCCATCCTTATCGCTCTCCTCGATCCACCATATGGCTCGCTCTGCAAATCAGCACAATTTCATCCTTGTCTCCTCGCGAAGGAAAAACGAGTTCCTCAAGGTGATGCACCGAGAACGATTCTTAGTTAGCGGAGGAAAATGACAGAGCGATCGTATTTTGTGGTATGAGGGTGTGCTGAGTCTCGCTCTTTGAAGACTGCTTTTGAACTCACAAACATCGCCTCTCTACAAAGAAAAAAAAAAACCCTCAGAGTTAAATTCCTTCACACAAGCCCTGACTCAGTGATCTCATCCAGGAACGTCGGTAAGATAAAAGTTGGATGTGTTGTTTTAAACTTTCACCTAACTTTGAGGTGAGATCCAAGTGTATTCACAAGTGCTGCTCGCGTTACAGTGAAATGCTCGGTGCGTGCACGAGATCTGAAGAGTGGCGCGCGCATTCCACTCCGGCCCTTTTATTCATCCGTCAACAGCAGCTTCAAAGAGCACTGACTCATTTGGCCACAGATCAGTTCAAATTGAGTGGAGCAGAAAGATCCGGTGCGGGAAATCTACAACTGTGATTCTAGATGCCAGAGAAGCAACTAGCCTAACTCTGGATTTTTATATATTTAACCTCACATCAACATATTTATTATTGAAATACTGGTTATACACCAGTCAAAAGTGTTGACAGAAGTCTGTTCTGCTCACCAAAGTTGCATCCAAAATACAATAAACAATATTTAAATGTTTATTTTTTTTTTTTCAGCCTTGGCGAGGAGAAGAGCTTTCTTGGACCAGTGTGCAGTATATATATATATATATACAGTTGAAGTCAGATTTATTAGCCCCCTTTTGATTTCTTTTTTCTTTTTTTAAATATTTCCCAAATGATGTTTAACAGAGCAAGGAAATTTTCACAGTATGTCTGATAATGTTTTTTCTTCTGAAGAAAGTCTTATTTGTTTTATTTTGTCTGGAATAGAAGCCGTTTTTGATTTTTTAAAAGTCATTTTAAGGACAATATTATTAGCCCCTTTAAGCTATTTTTTTTTGTCTCGAAAGTCTACAGAACAAACCATCGTTATACAATAACTTGCCTAATTACCAAAACCTGGCTAGTTAACCTAATTAACCTAGTTAAGCCTTTAAATGTCACTTTAAGCTGTATAGAAGTGTCTTGAAAAATATCTAGTAAAATATTATTTACTGTCATCATGGCAAAGATAAAGAAATCAGTAATTAGAAATGAGTTATTTAAACTATGTTTAGAAATGTGTTGAGAAAATCTTCTCTCTGTTAAACAGAAATTGGGGGAAAAAATAAACAAGGGGGCTAATAATTAAGGGGGGCTAATAATTCTGACTTCAACTAATATATATATATATATATATATATATATATATATATATATATATATATATATATATATATATATATAATATTACATTAATTATTTGTATTACTATTTTATTACATGTACTAGAGCTGCACAATATATCATTTCAGCATCGATATTGCAATGTGACCATTCGCAATAGACACATCACAGGATATACAATGTTAATCTTGTATTATAATTTATCATTCGCATATGTTTTTGAGGCCTGTGACTGTATAAGGATTTTAAAAACATTCAGGCATAAGAAATTGTACCATTTGTAACTTTAAGAAGGAGTAATTTGATTGAATCGTTTTTCTTATACTGTACCTGAATACTGTTAGACTCTGGAAAACGGCAAATCACTGTTTATTTCAATTGTGTCTGTTTCTTTATTGTATTTTAGATTGTTTATTAGATTATATGCAGTTGCGCTCACCGACAGAATCCTCCCGATCAATCTAAAATGATCAATTCTTTCTTAATAGAGATATTCAAGTCATCTGGTGGAACTCTATTCATATCGCAATATGTATAGCAGAACTTCAAAAGATTGCAATGTTAGATTTTGTCAATATTGTGCAGCCCTAACATGTATGATGACTCTAGTTTGTCTTGTCTGAAATAACATTTAATAACCAAGCTTCTTTCTCTTAATGACCTACTTTAAAAGATCAAACCCCTTAACCTGGGATCAAAAAGGTTAGTGGGAGGGACCACCTAAAAATAATATTAATAATTCATGATTGGCTCGTGTCAACAAACGTCTTTCATTTATAGGTCTGATTGAATCAGTAACAGCATTACTTCATATTTTATTAACAATCACATCCAATTTTTCTCTCACATTTGTCATTTGTCATAGCTTGTCGATTCGAGGAAACTCCCGGCTACACTTTAAGGGAAACTTGTGAGACTGAGAATATGGGACAGTCCAGTGGTGATAAACATGCTGTATCTGTGGAAATTCAATAATAGCTTGCGGAAATGCGTTTGGGCAAATCCACGACAAAGCGAAAAGGCGAAAAGGGGCTGCGCGTAAATCGGACTCGTTTATTGATTGACAAGAAACTGAATTACACGGGATCTCAAGCGTGTACTAAAACAAACAGACAGACAGACAGACACTCTGCGGTTGTTTATGTGAAAAAACGTCGATCCACGCCGCCTTCTAGTCTTTCTTATGCTGTGAGTGAACGAGCCCTCCGCCACCTTTATAATCCCATTACGTATTCCGCTATAGCGCGGCTTAATCCTGGACACACTGGCAGTCCTGTCCCACATTTCAGCCACCGTCTGTCTCTCTTATCTCTCGGCAATCCACATTAACTGTTAAACATTAGGCTTAAAGGCAGCCGCAATTCCGACAGTGAAAACTCACATTATCGCTCATTTTGCGATGATTTACACAGCGCCCGCAGCCCTGGAGCCGCTCTCTCCTCCGAGTCCCCCAGTTTTCAGTCTTTTGTTAGCGAGCGCAGCCCCGCTGAGGGTCTGATAAATGCCATTTCATTCCAACAAGCAGACCACATGCTGCTTTAACAGTGTGAGGCTTCTACTTCTCTGACTCTGCGTTGCCTTTAGTCGTATGTATGAAAACAAAGGGCTTGCCAATCGGCAAGTCGCACATGCATCGATAAAGCAAGGCACCCGTTTAAATGACTGCGCTGATAGGATATACAATCTCTGAACCTGCTATTCTCTAGTTTGTCAAAGCAGGCTGTTAGTGTTAAGGCAAGCCTTTCAGCAAAAATCACAAGCAAGTATACCCTAATAATCACATTAATCTATAAGTAGCCTACTTATTCCAATAGAGCCTATTCAATTCGCCACCGGTAATTCCTCTATTAGCCACTATACCATTAGTGACTAATAACCATTCAGCTGATAATAGAAATAAACTGCACGCTTAGTTCATTAGGGATCTATGATGCAAGTAGTGACTATTCATTAGGGAGTTATTAGTAACACTGAATCGTTACTAGCAGGCTCATTACAAAGACAGGTTACCTCCTGTACAACTCAGCTGCCACCATCTCATTTCAGATGTAATGACTAGTCGGAAAGGTCGCAATAAAATAAAAATGACAAGCAAAATAATCAATTGTGTGGTTAATGCAACTTGCTCAGAATGTGCGCGTAAATGAGTCGAACAGAGCCAGTTAATCTTTGATGCAGCCCTCGAGCTTGTCATCTAATCTCTGTCTGCCTTATCTAACGCACACAATAGCCTGGGATTTCTCTACTCAAGTTTCCAAACTTCACCGTGGACCTCAAGCGTAAGAGCAGGGGTGTTACAGTTTAAAAGCAAACGAATGCGTAAAAACAAGCCAGCGTGGAGATGCGTACGAGGCGCGCGCGCGCGCACTGACAAAGTGCAACACATAAGCTGTAAAAGCCGAACATCGATTCAAAGCAATCCAATAATATGAAACTCGTAAACTCACTAATGGGTCCATGCGAGGTGATTCTAGCCGCTGGGAGACCAGAAGCATCTTGGAGTGCGGGTAAACCACGTAGCCACTGTTAAATCCACTTTGTTTCTGTATGTGTAAACTGTCTTACAAAGAAAAGCCTGATTTGGGAGTGTAATAGAATGTGGTTAATTGAAGTCTGGAAATGCTGCTTATCGCCCAGTCTCGTGCGCGATAAAGCAACGTGGAATGATGAGAGGCGCGTCCAAACGCGGGCTAATCTGACATTCCGCTCAAGCGTCAGTCAGGTTGATTCTCTTGAACAGGGACTAATAACACAAACGTCTGTATCAGCTCTCGCTCTACACGGCCACTTACGATCAGAGAGCTCTGTATCTTCCTGACTGCTGGGCGGAGTCAAGCCGGCCATAGGACGCGGTGTCACGGAGGAGGAGACGCAGATGTTCCGCTCCGCTCGCCGTCTGCGCTTAAAGGGACATCGCTTCACTTCCCTCCACAGCGACTCCGGTTGGCGACTGTGTGTGTGTGTGTGCTCTAGTTTACACGCGCACGGGCTTTTCACAGTAGTGCTGCTGGGGATTTTGATTCACCCCTGTGACTAGAAGCTTTTAAATCTCTTCAGCAGCGTGTTTTTTTTTTTTTTTTTTTTTTGCGTGTGAGTTACTGAACAATTCACACTATTCTGAACCAACAACAAAAAGAGATCTATTCTTAATATGACATAATTTTTATTTAGTGTATCAATAAAAAAACAATCTTGATAGGCATATTTAAAAAGAAGAATCATTTAAAGGCATACTAAAAGACTGTAATTATAAAGTTTATAATCATTGCAATTATAAACTTGATTCTTTTACCAATATCTTTCAAAACACTAGATTTTTGTAATATACATTTTCTTTTGTAATATAGAGGTTTCATTTTAATTGAATGTAGTATGATTGCTTATTCTTTTGATGTCACTTATAAGAGTCAGAATATGCTGATATATTTTACATAATTTGTTCTATGAATATAGAACATTATTTGACATTTTATTGTATTTAACAAAAGTTATTTGAAACATTAAAGTATCCACTTGCAATATGTTTTCTACGTAAATAAGGATTTTACTACTACTACTACTAATATGGTTGCACAATATTTAATAAAACATGATATGCAGTAGCATGTTAAATAATACGATATTCAATATAAGCTACACTGTAAAAAAATATCTGATAATGAATAGTTTCCATATTTTGTGATTCACAAGTGTTTTCCATTTATTTATGGTTGTGAATTGCATTATGAGACCTTGATCTCTGCTCTGCTGACTTTTGATGTTGAAAACTCAACTCTACAGTTTAACAAAGTGACTTTTATTGACATTTTAGTAGTTTGAAATAATATAAATAAATAAGAAATAATATCTAGAGAAATAAGTCTGTAAAATAACAGAAAATGTACTGGCAGTTTATTACAAGGCTTTTGTATCGTAATATACAACACCAACCCAGACAATATATCACTTTAGACTATTAAAATGTTCATAAAAGTCACTTTTTTAAACTGTTCAAGGTTAAAAGTTGTTGGAAGATGAAGGTTCCATAATACAATTCAAAAACATAAATAAATGTGAAAAATTCTAATAATGAAACTGCAACTAAAAACTGCTAATTATGTAAAATATTGAAAACTGCTGATTTACGGATATTTTTTAGAGTGCAAAATGTTTTATAAAATGATATAACCAACATCAGTTTTATATTATTGCAGGGAAAAGAAAACAAGCAAACATCCATGTTTTACAGTTGCATAAAATAATTACAAAATGTACATAAAATAACTAAATTAATAAATATCACCAACACTTTGCTCTACTGGTGTACAACAAAAACAACCAACACTCTAAAAATGCTGGGTTGTATTGACCCAACTTTGGGTCAAATATGGACAAACCCAACCATTGTTAATATTTCAATTAAAATTTAAATTAATTAATTAATTAAATAATTCATTTTCTTTTTGGCTTAGTCCCTTTATTAATCCAGGGTCGCCACAGCGGAATGAACCACCAACTTATCCAGCATATGTTTTACGCAGCGGATGCCCTTCCAGCTGCAACCTATAACTGGGAAACATCCATACACACTCATTCACACTTATACACTACGGACAATTTAACTCACCCAATTCACCTATAGCGCATGTTTTTGGACTTGTGGGGAAAACCGGAGCACCCAGAGGAAACCCACACCAACACAGGGTGAAAAAATTTAATTACATTTCTTAACCAAGCTGTTGGGATTGTCCATATTTGTCTCAGTGTTGAATTAATACAACCCAGCATATTTTAGAGTAAAGTAAACAAAAACACTTTAAACAGAGTGGAGTATTTTTAGCTGTCTTAATGCCTTCTTAACATGGCTTGATATTTCAGCATCCATACTAAAATTGTTTCAGATTTTTCTGCAGAAATCCAGCATCTCCACTCTGCTTGGTTTCAGAGATGCGCACTGGCATGTAACTACATTCCCTGATGTTCTGAAAAGTCTTTCATTGGGTGTGCTAATGAAGATATTTTAGTATTAAAACACTTATTTATTGCAAACCATTTCAATATGTATATTACGATACGGACATTTGCCATATTTCAACAATTTTAATGCAGTTGAAGTCAGAATTAGTTTTAATAACTAATTTCTAATAACTGATTTATTTTATCTTTGTCATAATGACAGTAAATAATATTTGCCTAGATATTTTTCAAGACACTTCTATACAGCTTAAAGTGACATTTAAAGGCTTAACCAGGTTAATTAGGTTAACTAGGCAGGTTAGGGTAATTAGGCAAGTAATTGTTTAATGATGGTTTGTTGTGTAGACCACTGAAAAAAAATTAGCTTAAAGGGCCTAATAATTTTAAAATGGGTAAAAAAAAAATTAAAAACTGCTTTTATTCTAGCCGAAATAAAACAAATAAGACTTTCTCCAGAAGAAAAAATATTATCAGACATACTGTGAAAATGTCCTTGCTCTGTTAAACATAATTTAGGAAATATTTAAAAAAAGAAAAAATTACTAATAATATCAAATAATTTATGCACACACCAAAATGGGAAGTCTTTGTATCACTCTTTTGCATCACTTCATCTGCAGCTTTCCTCACTTTGACTGTGAGTGTCATGGTGGAGAAATAAACTATAGCTCACTATGGCTGAGAGCTGAACTCTGCATTCAGATAAAGCGCTCATTTCTATTCTAACAGGCATTTCTTTGTTCAAAAGTGAAGAATTCTTAGGAATGTAGAAAAAAGTACTTTGAAAACTGAGCTTGTTGCACCAGTTTTTATTCAAAAGAGAGTCAGGCAGGTGAACATATTTACATATAACCTCCAAAACAGTCTCATATCAATAGTGGCACAAACACAGAAGGAGAAAAAGAGTGCTCTAATCCTCTTCTTGCACCTGGAGTCGAGAAAGTTTAGGTTACACACACACATAC
Organism: Danio kyathit; assembly: GCA_903798195.1. Classification (NCBI taxonomy): domain Eukaryota; kingdom Metazoa; phylum Chordata; class Actinopteri; order Cypriniformes; family Danionidae; genus Danio; species Danio kyathit. Next base: position 31,057,003 of record LR812525.1, on the reverse strand, counting down.
ACGCAGAGGAGCCCCCCTTACCCACCCTGCTCATTCAAATACAATCCTACAATACAAAGTTAATCACTTTCATGTTTGACAAGCATTGGGAAGATACGGCCCCTAGAGCATGAGAGTTCAATATCAGCTTAAAACACTTTCAATTGTACATGCTCATCTTTATCGCAGTTCTCTGTTTGTACTTAAGATATAATGCCATATGCTGTTATGGCAGTGCATATGGATAGGCACACACACACACAGACACACACACAAACATACACAAAAAAGCACAATCCCACAGTGATAGCAATCTCAAGCATTCAGACACTCCCTGCAACTCCTTCATACGCATCAGGTTACAAATGTGCTAAACCTCTTCTTCACCCTCCAAACCCACCCCCTTTTCTCGTCCTGCATCCAACTGCATTGTTGAACGTTCCAACTCATACATACTAAGACTATCACAATGTCGTACACAGCCAGAGGGAGAGACTTTGTGTGTGTGTGAGAGAGAGGGCTGGATAACAGGAGTAGTCTAAACAAAAATGCTTCTTGCATCCACGGTGTGTTCATGCACTGATGTCACTCATTCCAGTCTGGCTGACATGAAGGTTAAAGGAACATTCCACCTTTCTTTGAAAAAAGCTAATTTTACAACTCCCCTAGAGTTAAACAGTTGAGTTTTACTGTTTTTGAATCCATTCAGTCAATCTGGCCCTTTTTAGCTTAGCTTAGCATAAATCATTGAATCAGATTAAACCATTAGCGTCTTGCTAAAATGACCAAAGAATTTCTAGATTTCCTATTTAAAGCATGTACTAAGACCAACGGAAAATGAAAATTTGCTATTTTCTAGGCCTATATGGCTGTACCCTCATTCCAGCGTAATAATCAAGGAACTTTGCTGCTGTACCATGGCTGCAGTAGGCACAATGTCTAGCCATACCAGCCTAGAAAATAGCAACTTTTCATTTTCCGTTGGTCTAAGTACATCATGTAACAGCCTGATCTCACAAGGAAATGTAACTATTTTACATTTTGTCAGTTTAGTGACTAATTTGTACGAATTCGTACGAGTTCAGTCAGCCAACCCCACTCCAAACCCAACTGTCATTGGGTGATGAGCAAATCTTACTAAACTGTACGACTGAGTTTGTACGATTTCATAAGAATTAGCCACTAAATCAAAAAGTTACGAATTGTCGTGAGATAGCGTTGGATGTAACCACAGAACCGTCAAACTTTTAAATAGAAAATTATGGAAATTATTTGTTCATTTTTGAGTGAGATGCTAATGATCTAATCTGATTAAACGATCTTGGCTAAGCTAAGCTAAGCTAAAAGACCCGGAAATAAACAGAATGAATTGAAAAAATGGTAAAACCCAACTGTTTAACTGTACAACTGTAGAGGAGTTATAAAACGAGCCTATTTATAATAAGGCCTCATCGATTTACGTTTTTGGGAATTCTTAAGCATTCATACCCTTAATTCCTTTGTCTTTCCTCTACAGCCTCATACGCTCATGCTGTATTTGTAGAATGGATGTACAGTGCACACACATACAGGCTGACTCTCTCTTTCTTCCTTTCCTTCTGTCTCATTCATCATCTGGACAGCTGATACAGGCAAAATGCTGGTTACATTTTCTCCGTTCGATGCCTTGTGAATTCAATTAAGCTGATGATTGCTGAGTAGAGTCTTAGAGAGCCGAAGTAACACTTCAGCGCAGTCGCACACAATACACATGCATGCAGACAAGCACTGCATGCCTTGCCAGGCACAATGCACCTTATAAAGAATCATGGTTTGAAGACCATGTATTCATAATACCATACACTCTAAAAAATGCTGGGCTGTATTAACCCAACATTAGGTCAAATATGGACAAACCCAACAAAATATAAAATAACATAATAACATAGCAAATTAAATAAAATATATATATATACAAGCAATTTTAAATCAAAGTGTGCTTTCATTAATGTTTGCAAAAATATGGGTAATACACTACCTGACAAAAGACTTGTCATCGATCCCAGTTTTAAGAGCAACAATAATAACATGACTTCTAGTTGATCATTTGGAAAAGTGGCGGAAGGTGGATTTTTCCGATGAATGATCTGTTGAACTGCATCACAATCATCAAAAATACTGAAGAAGACCTATTGGAACCCACATGAACCCAAGATTCTGACAGAAATCAGTCAAGTTTGGTGAAGAAAAAAATCATGGTTTGAGGCTACATTCAGTATGGGGGCATGCGAGAGATCTGCAGAGTGGATGGCAACATTAACAGGTATCAAGACATTTGTGCTGCCCATTACATTACAAACCACAAGAGAGGGCAAATTCTTAAGCAGGATAGCGCTCCTTCTCACACTTCAGCCTCCACATCAAAGTTCCTGAAAGCAAAGATGGTCAAGGTGCTCTAGGATTGGCCAGCCCAGTCATCAGACACGAACATTATTGAGCATGTCTGGGGTAAGATGAAGGAAGAGGAATTGAAGATTAATCCAACGAATCTTGATGAACTCTGGGAGTCCTGCAAGAATGCTTTCTTTGCCATTCCAGATGACTTTATTAATAAGTTATTCGAGTCATTGCAGAGATGTATGGATGCAGTCCTCCAAGCTCATGAGAGTCATACACAATATTAATTCTTTTTCCACTGCACCATGAATATATTTTGTATACTATATTATTATTGTATACTATACATTATTTCTGTTAAGTGACAAGACTTTTGGTTAAGCAAAATCAGACCTTACTGTCCTAATTAGATAGTTAAAAATCAAGGCATGATCATATTTTATTTAGGTAAAATAAGCATAATCAAGAGGCCTTTGCATTTCAAATGAGCCACTTCTGATACCAAATTATTAACTAGAAGTCAAGTTATTATTTGTTCCTTAAACTTGGATAGGCGACAAGACTTTTGTCAAGTAGTGAATATTGTCATCATTTAGACTAACAGATGTATTTATGTATTGCATGCTTATTTCAGTCTATACTTATTAAAGTATCATAATTCACTAATTAATGTAACTTAAGACATTTTAAAATATTAAAAACATAATGCTGGCAACAGATGAACAATAGTGGCAAACTATAAAGATTTAAAATTACAATTATTTAAACAATATTGTATAGTACATACACTTTTTTGTACACTAAATGTTATTTTAGTGGGTGTTTACAGTAAATATTATAGATTTATTTAGTTTAAAACATTTGTAACTTGCACATACATGTTTTACTGTCACTTTTGATCAAATGAACTAGTTCTTGATGAATAAAAGTGTTTGTTTCTTTAAAAAAAACTTATTAGCGTTGTATGTTCATAACATTTATCATAATATAGTAAATATAAAAGCTGAGTATAATAAAAATCTGACATTACCTTCACTATAGTGACTATTCAAAAACAAATAGCCAAAGAAAAATCGACATAATACTCACAGCAAATAAAGTAAAAATAAAATTGTTAAAATGCAGAAATTAGTTTGTGACAATGATTTAGATGCTATAAAATATCATTCGCTTAGTATCAAAATAAAAGAGGTTGATGGAAAGCACCCACTATACCAGAGCAGCGTTTATGTTTGTATTTCTTTATGTGTCATGGGATAAATCATTATCACTCGGCCAAAGTCAGCACTTTTATTTTCCTTTTAATTTAGGAAAAGAATAGCAAGTACATTCCACTAGAAGGATCATAGTCCAGCAACAAGAAAAACAAAGCATGTAAGAGAGTGAGAGAGAGAATTTTTGCAAAGAAAAAAAAATGCATCATGAATTTCTTCCGTATTATTTTGGCAGGAACTTTCGGGAACATTGTGTTAATGATTAATATGAAGTCCATGCCTGGCAGCCTCTCTCTCTCTTACTCTCTCATACAAACACACTCACACACACACCACACATAAAATAACTGACTGCCCACCATCTCGCTCTCTCTATTCCCCCCTTTCCTTTTCCATAGGCCCAGAGATGGCCAAAATCAGCATAGCCAGTTGTCAAGGTAGCCTCAATACAATCTATTTACCCACCTCTTCTCTCTCTCTCCTTTCTCTCTCTCGCCAAGGTCAGCTCTCTCTCTCTTTCTCTCTCACTGTGTCTCTCTCTCTCCCTCCTGGTTTGTTCTTTGAACAGCAGGGTAGAACACCCCCTAAAACCATCATTAGCACAAAACCAAAAGAACTGACAAAAGAAACAAGAACTGAACTTTCCAAGCCACCAGTCTGCCACTGCATTCAGCTCCACTCCTAGGCCTCCCATTATTGAATTGTAATTTCCTCTTCCCCAAACACACACAATACACACACACATAGAAGTTTTCTCTTAAACCAAAGAGAGATTAGCGATTATAAAGACCCCCTGCTATGAGGCAGCTTTTAAACTGAAATAAATGTACCAGAGTATGCAGAACCGCACCTCAGATCTTTGCTTGCTTTGTTTCTCATTTTCGTGTTCGGCTTTATTGCGATGTGTGTATAAATACACATGCTTTATGTTATTAAAGAACACAGAGCATTTCAATATGTTTTCCCATAAATAATACACCACTTCACTCCTTCTGCTTAAAGGGGTAGTTTACCACAAAATTCAATTTTACTCTATATTTACTCACCCTCAAGTGGTTTCAAACCTTTATGAGTTTCTTTATTCTACTGAACACATAATTAGATATTTTGTAGAATGCTGAATACCTGTAACCATTGACCCATCACTAGTAGGATAAACCAATGCTATGGAAGTCAATGGTTATAGGTTTCCAGCTTTTAACAGGTTTGACATATTGTAGAGTAAGTAAATGATGATGGATTTTTCAGCTTTTGATGAACTATCCCTTTAAATATTAAAATAAAAAATATCAAAACCCAACAGCTCCAAATAGTAAAAAGTATATTTTGAAAAAGTATATATTTTAAAACAAAATGTATTAAATTAACCAAATGTATTAAACTAAATGTATGTCTGGAGCCAGTTACTTTAATGCAAAGGCAGAACATCTCAATGTTAAAAGTTAAATAAATGCTCTTGAACTTTCTGAGTGATTTGATGGTTTTAACATTCTTTGTTCAGTGAATCTGAGCAAAGTTGAATCAAATATATCAGTCCAAGAGCAGTTCACAATCTAACTTTGGAATGTTAACCTTACAACTTTAGCTTCAAAACTTTTTGAAACTTTAAAAATGTGCTGATATTGTGTTTTACATTGACAGAGCAATGACAAAACTAATCTCACAAACATTTGTGCTGCTTTTTCACAAAACCTCAGATTTCTTTGATAAAACACACTAATTTGAGATTTGTAAAGGCTTTAGGTCTTTAACGTTTGGTCATTTAGATACATTCTTGATGAATTTACCTCTAATTCATTTCTTTTAAAAATAGTTTAAACAAGTTAGGTCAACCATCACTCAATCACTGGCTTACAATGATTAGCCTATGACAGCAGATTGCTACTACTGTTCAGCAATGATTTAAAAACAATTTTGTTTTTAGAATTGCTCAAAAAATAATTAGTGCCTACTCACTAATAATAGGCAGAGGTTGTTTTACTTGTGAGTACACTTTTAGTAGTGTATCTGTACTTTGATTGTACTTTTTTCTCTCAATCTGCAGTCACTATACTTTATACATTTATTTTTTCTTGTCTACGGTCAGTCCCGTGAGTTCCGTCCAATCAAATCACTCATAGAAAAATTCCTTCAGACAGACTGACCCCAAAACATGGACACTTTATGAATGCAGCAAACGTGCAGTGTTGAAGTATTAAAAGTGTCCAATGATGACTAAAATGGCAAACTCATTCATTCATTCATTCATTTTGCTTTAGCTTAGTCTTTATTTCAGAGGTCACCACAGCGGAATGAATCACCAACTATTCCAGCATATGTTTAACGCAGCGGATGCCCTTCCAGCCACAACCCAGTACTGGGAAACCATACACTTTCACATTTATACAGGCACTCATACACTACGGCCAATATAGTTCAACCAATTCACCTATACCACATGTCTTTGGACTGTGGGGGAAACCTGGAGGAAACCCACGTCAACACAGGGAGAACATCCAAACTCCACACAGAAATGCTAACGGGCCCAGGCGGGACTCAACCCAGCGACCTTCTTGCTGTGAGGCCACAGGGCCAACCACTGAGCCACCATGCCACCCCTGAAATAGCAAACCGACCATAAAGAACTAAATGCACTACAGAATGTTACGTTTTCAAACACTTGAACAAATTGCATGTTCTATCAGTGCTGCACAAACTTGCTTTGTTATGCCAACTGCTGGATACTCACAGTTTGTTAGTCAGGGTTCAAAGTACTCAAAGCGTTAAAGTACAAATGAAATCAAAACTAACCATATGATTTTGTCAGCTCACATTGCTTCTTTTGTGGTGAACAATTCATCTGTGCATGTCATTAATAAAAAAAAATTGTTTGCACTTGTTATCTAAAATAAAATTTTGAAAATGCACTTCCTGTTTTTTTTTCAGTAAAATTCTCAGATTATGTGATTCTGAGGCATTGGGCGTGGCTAACATACTTAACCACGCCCCTCCAACTGTCAGTTTTGACAACAAACAGAAATGGTGAGGTGCTTCGTGTCTGTTAGATTGTAATAATTCTTCTAAACCCATTTCCTAATCTTTCTGAATAAAATGCTTGTTTACTACATCCAATCAGCTCGCAGTACAAAAAACAAGCCACTCCCACTATTTTCTCATTTAATATTTCTTTTCTCTAGCAACTGCGTCACAATACAAAAAACAAAACAAAATGGTCGCAGCTTACGTTTCATGTGGACTTGATTTTTTCCACTCAGATTACACAGACTTTGTTGATGTAAAAACACCAACGTGCTGTTTGTCAGCTAATTATTAGTGCAGTATTAATGTAATGTGTTCTCATGTTCAATTAATCTCACATTTTTCTAGTCCATGAATGTCAAATAATTTTTAACTTACACTTAGAAACACCCTGAAAAGAAAATAGACTGACAGACCTAAAGAAACTTAATAGATTTAAAACTAAATTAGTTTATTTGCAGTCTATAAGGTGCAGCAATTTTCACACTGTAATACTCATTACTCTTGAGTGCTTTCAGAAGGGCTACTTTTTACTAACACTTTGAGAAGCATGTAAAACAGGCACTTTTACTCTACTTGTACTACATGTTTTGGCAAGTAATGGTACTTTTACTTGAGTATGATTTTTCAGTACTCTTTCCACCACTGCTAATAGACCATATGTATCTGAAAAAGGAGGACACTGCATCAAATACATTATCCCAGATTGTCAAACTCACCACAGAGGTCCTTGTCCACATGTTATTTGTGTTGTCATGGTTTCTGTTCTTTGTTTGCACCTGTTCTTTGTTCTGTTTGACAAGTCACCTGTAATAGAGGCCGCTTAATCTCTTGGCTGCTTGCGAAGCTTGGAGTCTTTTCTTGACTTAATGACTAATGACTTTTCCTGACTTGCAGCTGAATAGCGACACATGGATTCAGCTCTTTATCAGGCTCTTTTCTATTGTTTCATCTAGTGATTTAAAGTGCTTTAAGCAGGCTTTTACATACATAACATTACAGTGAAAGTGAACAAAGCATTATTGAGAGTATTGACAATACTGCAAAAGCACATATTTTACTTAGACTACAGAAATAGACTGTAAGGAAAATAAATAAGGTGAATAAAATGAAATAAAGACTATCTGATAGATAGCACAAATAAAAAGCACAACTGAATGCTTCTAACAGTAAAAAAGAAGCTTCTTTTCAGCCAGTCTGATTAGAAACACCATCCGCATGTGAATCAATTGGTGTTTTTAGAAAGCGTGTGTCGCTGTAATTAGCAAAACAGCTCAAATCACTAACAGCATTTTAATGGGAACTTAACAAACACCTTTCAGCAATAATAGCACTTTTGTGCAGAGAAAATATGATGGATTTTAAGTATATTCTAATGGTTCAGATTCAGATAACTGTTGTTAATTAGGATCACACTCTTAATTGGATTTTGCTGAAAATCTATTTACTTTGATACTTTTAAACAGATTTTTTTGTAATGACTTACAAACAAGAACAACATGAGCAGAATCAAAGACCGCCAGCTGTACAAATGAAGTAGTGCTACGATATCAAATTTCAACTAAACCCTAGAACAGCACTTCTATAATGCTAACGCATATTGTTACTATCAAATTCAGCGAAACATGCAAGAGACTGGGGTTGCTTGGTGTGATTTTGAAGTGTGAGTGTGTGCATGTGTTTTATGAGCCGACTAGAGGAAGCTCCCAGTGTTAGCAATAGGTCAGTAAATCCTTTGTGCCTTGCTGGCAAAGCTGGCACTGCCACACTACAAAACTCCCTGCCAACAACTGAGTAATTAGAGAAAGAGAGAGTGTGTGAGAAAGAGAGGAAAGACGCTGTATGGTAGAATGAGACATGTAACTAAATCTGTTAAACTGCCTCACCTTGTTTGCTTTTGCACTCATTAGCCAATGTGAGTCAGTTTGCAGGGTGTGTCAGAAAAATCACAGCACGGACTTTGCTCATGTACATGCACTGGTGCACGCAGACACACATATACATCAGTTAATATGTCTGAATTGTGCTTTAACTACTTTAAAGTCAACATATAGGGTTATGCAACCCGTTGTAATTCTGCGACATGACATTTGTTAGCGAAAGATATCTAGGGCAGTACTTACCTATTGGGAATTGGTTGGATTGAGCTTAGCTGAAGATTGATTGACAGGCGATCTGACCAGTGACAGTGCTGATATTATGTATGCCTCTTGCCATTTGTCCTGTCTGTCAAACAAACCATATAGTGGAATTACTAGATTTACATGGGTGGATTTTACCTTGAAAAGTGGTGAAAACATTTCTCATATGTGACTAGAAATGTAGACAGCAGGTGTCCAGGCCAATTGGGAATTAAAAAAAATCTAATTCATATTCGTTCTTATTATAAAAACCAGGAAAATATTTATGGAAATCAATAAAGAGTAGAACACACTGTGTCTGCTTTCTTCATCTTATAGAAACAGTATGTTTTGTTGATATTGTGAGTATACACAAATAAAGACACTTTACAGTTTCCAATGATTTCTTACTCTTGCCTGTATGACTGAAAATGATGAAATACAGCCAAAAATGATGCTGTTATCTGGAAATGCTGGTGCATTCATCAACCCCACTAAAACCTGTCATCTATAAGGCTGCTATTAATCTAGAAAGCTCTAAATCTGTCAATCGTTGGTGATTACAGAGAAAACTACTGTTTTGTTATCCTCAGTCTCATTCATGAGGTGATGCGCTGTTTCAGTTTTATCATGTGATCTGTTGCCTGTAGCTTCAATCTTTATTTTGTTTCCTTCGAGTAACATTTAGATCTTGAATGTGTCATCTAAATGCATATTGCAGACTTGCAAGCATGCCATTTTTCTAGAAAGTATTCACCATTTCACCATGGAGTATATGAATCGACAGTTGGAGCATCATTGCTTGTAGCAGAAACGTTTGTCTGACAAAACAAAGGGGTTTTGACAGCAAGGTAAAATAGGTATAATAATAAATAATATCTTTTATTTTTTCACCCTAATGACTTGTATAGGGACATTTTAACTGATGGATAAAGGGTTAATTTTCATGCAGTCATAACCACAAAACAGATTAACAATGTATATGATTTGTAATGGAATACAATTGCCTTTTAGTTTGCTTGGTAAATAACTTTATACAGTGTTTGTACTTGTGATGCAGAGTGCTTGGTGCGAGTCCAATGGTTCCACAAAAGAGGTAAATGTAATGTAAAATCAAGGTAAAACTATCTGGTTTCAATGCACTTTTCTCTCCTGTTTGCTTTTGAAAACCCTATTGATTGGGTTTATGATAGGGTTTGGGTCACTGTTTCAATAGGTGATCTGTGCGACAAGTCCCGTCTTCTCATGGAGATGTAGACAGCACCTTCTAGTTAATTTCTGAAACTTCCAACAAAATGTAAACAGAGCAATGTATATTACGTTTCGCAAAAATGTAGCTGAGGTATGTATTTCCAATAGCCTGCAAAAGGATTAAAAAATGAACTTGATAGTCTGTCTAATGCAGGTGTAAAAAAAAGCTGTAAGTAGAGAGTTGTCATGCATTAATCAATTCTTAATGCCAATGTGTGGGAAAAAAGGTACTTTTTTGCAACTTCTCGAGGTGGTCTGAAGCATGTAGGCTTTTTATGTAAAGGGATTTTGCATATGCCTATTGTACACAAATAGAAATTGAATGAAATTGAATTAGATGAAGAGCTATCACACTAAACTAAATCCCTAACTAAATCAAACTATAGTCACATAGTCAGACGCAATATTTATTTAGTGTAAAATCGAACTAACTTGATCTGTTTATAACTTTTTAATTAGATGACAAGATGCTTGAGAATGGCAGAGCGTTTTGCAAACAAATCCACATTGCTTTGATCAAATGCTTTCCTCCAAACTCTTGCATTTTACATTGGTGTAATTTTTGTTTCATGTTACTGAGAGGGAACCATTCAGTACATGTTTACCTGTTCATCTGTGTACAATGACAGTGTGTACAATGTCAGGAGTTTTGTTAACAGTGTATGACGGCAAATGTGTTTCTTTTACCTTTAATCAAAGAGTGAAAAGTGTGAGAAAGTATTTTTCTGCAGTTCACTAATCCACCAATGGTGTCGCTATTATCTTGGTTTGTAATTCTACATTTATCCCCTAACAATAGAAGAGCACAAATGCATTCTGTGTGTTTTACAACATTGTTTTAGCTGCATTTGTGGAAGATTGAAAGCTGAAAATGATTAAAAAAAGATTTTCTAAATAAGATTTTTTTGTTTTGTAATTAAAAAAGAAACATTTTAGACAAAGGGTTTTCACAAAAGTCTGCATTCTTCCAAGCAACTTTGCCTTTACCCACAAATCTTTTGTGTTTTCATGTAATATCCTAATGTGTATTCCACTGAGATATTTTGCATTTGAGAATAACAATTTTTGAATTGAAAAGAAAAGTACAAAATTTCTTGGAGGACTGCAATACTTCTGCAAGTGAATACAAAACCATTAAAACATAATTTTTCCATCCATCGAAAAAAAATCCCATCACCATGTCCCTTACGGACTCACATGGAAACATGCATTAAGCAAGAATGGCCAATTTCACATTGATTTTAAGAGTTCCGATGCTTCTGTTTAAAAGCCAATAAATAGACAAGCTATTAACTTGCTTGCCATTTTTTTCCACTGTACTCATCACTAGAAAGAGGTTGAAGTGCTATAAATGAAAGGTCACTTTGACTAGTAACTCTTGATGCTTGGATAGACAGCTCAACTGCACCGAGAAGACCCCAGGGAAGGAATCAGTGTCTGCTAGTCTGCGAGAGAGCAGAAAGAAGTAGGTGAATGTGTGAAGGAGAGAAGAAAAGGGACACTTAGGTCTCTCCTTCTCCCTTCATTCTCCCTGTATCAGCAGAAAAAAAAAGAAAATGGAAAAAAATGCTGGCCTCTGTTGACACAGCCCTGACCTTCCCCTCATTCTGCTCCCCCAAGTGTGAAATTGAATGCCTGCCAGAAAGAATGAGGGAAGGAATAGAGGAGCGAGACAGAAAGCGAGAGGCTGAGTGGGGGGAAACAGAGAAGAAGAATGGGGGAAAAGGATCCGCACAAAGCTAAGAGAGAAATCCAATATCACATGAATCAAGCGGCGCAGATTGTGCTTTTCCATTTATGGAGAGTCCTCAATATGACGACCACACCGGGGATCTTTTCCTTGACACATGCCGCTCTCACAAAAGAACGGAATTCAACCTAGCATTGGGTTTGTGCCACAGGCTGTGTGGAAATATGGTCAGAGCGTTGTTTGTTTGACCTATAACCACATTCTGTCTTTATATAAAATAAAAACTATAATAACTATAGGCTACATAATGTGAACAATACACACACCTCCTTCCTGAAAAACACGAAAAAGATGTAGAACCAATGCAACAAAACAGCTTCGTCTCAGTCCTTTCTAATGTCGTGGAAAATCTGAGGGATGGTGGAGGGAAGTGGAGTGGATTGGAGAGGTGGGCGGAATGTGGCGTCTGTGATGTCATGGGGGGCGTGTTGCCCATGGCCACCAGCCTCCTGCTGACTCCAGACATTTCTAGCATTCCTACGAGACCCGCTTCCATTGTGCTGCGGGGGACCTTCCATTCATTCCGCTCAGGAAAAGGGAAGGAAAAGAACTGGGAACAGGGAGGGAGGGAAGAGCAGAAAAAAAGAAGAGGGTGGGGTGTGATGGGATGTTCTTTCTAACATTCTGTGGTCGTACATGGTGTTGCAAATTAATATGGAAGATCGGGAACGAAACAGTGATGATTATGGAATGGTATTGCATATGAGAAATTTAAGAAATATTATTATTACTCACTATCCTTCAGCTTAGTCCTTGATTTAACAGGGGTCGCCACAGTGGAATGAACCGACAACTACCGCAGATACCCTTCCAGCTCCAGAAATAATGTTATAAATTAAGTTAATTTTATATATAAAATATATAATTCAATAAATATGATGACTTTAAGAGCAAATTTGTGTCATTATATAAAGTCATCATATTTACAACTACATAAATGTCAGGCCACATAAAAATGTGATTTCTTAAACCTTATTCGTGACTACTGTTGCTTACACACATACATATATAAAATATAAAAACAAATATAATTTAATAGATAATGATATTTCATCTGTATAAATTTCTTATGTTATCTGTCTTTAAAAAACAATTTTTTCTTTTAATCAAGGCACAGGTTTCACAGTTTAGATGTTCAAGAGTTTTCACAGTACTATTGCGCCATCTAGGGGGCAGTTTCTGAAGTATGATTTCAAAGCGTTGAATACCAGGTGAAAGGTACATAGTCTACGTTTATTTGAAAACAATTTTGGCAAAAAGCATTAAGGTATCAAGACACTGTTTTTATCTGATTTGAGGAGTTCAATTCAAGGGATAGAAAATTCTGCCATGATTCTGCCTGCACTTGTTTAAAACCTATTGGAGTTTCTATTTTTTGTTGATCACAAAAGAAGATATTTTGAAAAATGCTGGTACATATTGACTTGTTTGTTTTCATACTATGAAAATCAATGGGTACCAGCAATAAGCATTCTTCAAAATATCTTCTTTTGTGCTCGACAAAAGATAGAAACTCCTAAAGGTTTAAAACCGCCTCATTTTTGAGTGAACTATCCCGTTAATTAGGTTTTTACAATCTTTTCATTGTCATGAGCTTCCAAATATAATTATCCCCATACTAAAATGTAAAAATCCAATAAATATTCTAAAAATATGATTAAAATGGCTCAAATATATTTACTTACAATAAGTTACAATTGTTTTCTAACTGTTTAGTTATTTTGAAGAACACTGGAAACCGGTAGCCATTGACTTCCACAAAGGAAAAATAAATACGATAAAAGTCAATGGTTACCCGTTTCCAACATTTTTCATAATATCTTCTTTTGTGTTCAACAAAAGAAAGAAACCTAAAGAGGTTTGGAACAAGTGGAGGAAGAGTAAATGATGATAACATTTTTTATTTTTGGTCCATTTAAGAGTCTTCATTGACTCTTTATCATTAGAGCCACTGTGGAAATAGTGGTTGATTTTTATTTTTGAAGGAAATGTACAAAAAAAAAAAAAAAAAAACCTCACAAAAGTGTTGTATATTTGGACCAAATAATTTTATACTGGACTACTTCATCAATAGGGGTCAGGTCAATGCTGTCTCTAAGGATTAGGTCAAGATTTCATATCCAAAACAAATGTCACTTTATATTTTGATTGTTTCCAAATGTATTTCGGAATGTGCTGTTAATATGCTTTGCAGTTAATGTGGCTAGTTAACAGTTAACTGTAGTGATGAACATTTTCTGTATAGACCGCAGAATTGTACTAAAAGTAAAATGTTTTTTGCAAAAACCAGCATATCTGAACAGAGCAGTAGCTATCGTTAACATGCTACATAACCACTATGTAATATGTATCCACTAACCAATTAAAAAGCATCCTGGTGCATCCAGAAGTTGTAATCTCTTCGTCTCCATCATTGTCTGACTCCAGTTTGAACATTTTAATCCAATACTGGCAGATTTTGACATTTTGGCTGTGTAAGTGATTAACTTGTTTTGTTATTTCTAGTAACCGCCCTTTCGAATACCACAGCTTATTTGCATTTAAAGAGACACCCACCTTCTCGGCTGTTGGGTATTTTGAACTGAAATTTAACAGACACCACGATTTTTTTGTAAATAAAATCAGATTTACATTATTTATTTTGATTTAATTGTAATGTATTTGTTTTAATCAAAACATTTTAACTAATTTTTGATTCATTTATTCAAATTCTACTTTAGTAATCATTCTTTTAATAAAGATTTTTGTGTTTATTTATCTTAAAATGTTTGATTTATTTTATTATTTATTTAATTTCCAGTTACTTTTTTAAAAATTTAACTTATTTTTTTACTTGCTCCAAAAAAAAACACTTTTTTTTAAACAAAAATTACAAATATATGAATAATATAACATTATTATCTCATTTTAAACAGTGCATATTTTTACGTTTATGTAATTAAATCACGTGACGTCCGTTTGCACGGTTATATTTTGAAAAATGTATTAGAATAATTCGATAGTATCATAATTCGATAGATAGCCTATATTTTTTGGCAATGGATTACAACGATTACAGATTTGATCACATTTTTGTAAAAAGTAAAAAAAAATGAAGGTGTTATGCAGTGTTCCTGAGAAGGCAAATAGGCTACATGAGCCTGCGTTCTACTTTACCTAGACTAACCTAAACTTTAAAACTTTTTTCATAAAGTCGTTTGTGTGTGATAACGTGTCTATTTAGTGTTTTACCTTTACTGAAACGACGACGGCTGGCAGCAGGACAGCGGCTAAACCAACAAGAAACAACGTTATCCTTTACTAAATTTACCTTTGAGTATGATCAAATATTTTTATGTAAATGTTTTTTTTTCTGGCCTTCACAGAAAAAAAGACGTAGACATATTTAAATATGACTTATTAAATATGCTCACCCATTAGCCTAAATGGCAACAATATCTTGCAGTTTGATGCTGATG